>CM035410.1:152169585-152694585 GCA_020310875.1 Ceratopteris richardii | reverse complement strand
GTATAGGAAAATATAAATTACATGATGCCAATCCGGCGGCCTTACACTAACACGCACGGTGGACTTGAACCCGCAATGCAAACAAAATTAAGGCTCGTCTATGATGCCTTGTATATACATAGTTCTGGCTAATTTGAAGGTTCTAGAGATTTTTTGTTTTAAAGAATCTAACATCAGCTTTAGTGTCTCCGGCTCTACCAGTTGTGCGTCAGTTCGAACGAAACTTGCTGCAATGACCTGACTTATTAACGTATCAGTCTGCGACTGCAAAAAGGCCTTTTGCAAGTAAAATTCATTTGGAAGGGTTGCATCTTAGCTCAATCTCATATCATTAATTTGATTATCAATTCTTGATAGGCGCTTTGCTTGAAAACCTAGCTGTTTTTCTCTTTGCTCTAGCTCCTGAGCTTGATATTGAATTGTCTGATAATAAGCATCCCTTTCCTTCCGAAGCCAAGCTATCTCCTTCTGAAGTTGAATGGTCAGACTCGTCTTGGCTTTAAGAGCAGAATTCGCCTGAAACAAATCGGCAGTGGCGGTCCGAAGTTTTGCATTAGTGTGCTTAGATAAATCAGCCATCTCTTGTCCTCTCTGCACAACTTCATCAAGCTATACTCGAGTTTCTTCTAACAAATTTCCAATTGCCACTCGAGCGTCTTCTTTATCCTGTAGCAACTCATTTAACTACTTAATCTCTTCATCACGAGCAATTAACAAATCATCCTTGGCTTTTAACGCGTCCAACGCAGCATCACATTGGGCAATTAATGTGTCTTGTTCTGCAAGCTTAGCTTGAAGATGTTGAAGTTGCATCTGCAAAGCATGGTTTTCTGCTTTAACGACATCTGCTTCTTCCTGTAGTGGGGTAATATCAGCCTCCAAAACATCAACTTTGTGCTGCAACTCCTGTCTGATATTATCTGTGGCCATCTTCAGTTGCATTGGTAACTACTGCGAGAATTGAATCAACAATCGATCCATAGATTCGAGTTCATGAAACATCAGGGTTGGAGCAGGAAGGGTAGGAAGGGATTGGGATGTAGAAGCAGAGAAGAGATGAGGGGAAGAGGGTGGAGAATAGGTGGGAGAAGAAGATGGAGAAGGGGGTACGCCGGGAAGAATAGGTTGGACTGGAACAATTGGCTCAACAATATTCATGGTAGAAGGAAGTGGGGTAAGAAGACTAGACACCAGCACTATTCCTGTTGTTGGCTGCTTTGTTGCTTCAGTTCTGGCAATCACAACGTCAACCAGAGCAATCACTTCATTGAGAATCTCTGCAATAATGGCTTGCACATCACCTTGATTCTACTGCTGAGAATCCGCTCAAGAAGAAACTTCTTCAGAGTCGGTGGTGGAAGCACTTTGTTCCTGCTGCTGGATTGGAGAAGAATGGGTGGAAGAATCAACATGGATGGAAGTGGCGGTGTCGTGGAAGACCTCTTCTTCATGTTCGGCATTGGATCCTTGCACTTGGCTCTCAGACGGACTTATACGGTTGCGTTTCCGGTGAAGAAGTTGAAAGAGATCTGCATCATCATCTTCCTCATCTTCAATCATTCGAGTAGACTCTTCATGCAACAGGAATGGAGCATTTGGCGGAGGTTGCGCGGCTTGAATGACTGGAAAGAGGAAAGTGAGGATATGGGGAAGACGTGAACGCGGAAGGTCACCCTTATTAACTTGTTTAATAACCGTAACACATTCACGGTGAATGCGTCGGAAATAGAAAGATGCAAAATTGACAGGCTCGCGAGAAGCCATGTCTATCATTGAGTAAAAGGGACGCAAGATCCCATAAGTACGTTTTTGCAAATTCAGTATAGCAACTAAAAATTGCAATACAGTACGCTCCGGATCAGGTCGACACAGAATGGCATACTCATTGGATGAGTGCTGTGGGAATAATGCGGTCATGTTGGCTACAGGAAGTAGAGGACCATTCTCCAATCCATCTCGAGGAAGTCAAAAGGCATCAACGAACGAAGCCATAGTGATCATGACTCGTGACGGTAAACAAAGGATAGGCCAACTCTACTCCGTAGCAGGTGTGGCGGCGATAGCAGAAATAATCTGCACATAAAATGGTTGACACTCCACTGAATGCCAAGGCAATTCAGCGAAGTTCAAAAGACCACGGATACGCAGAAACTCACTCACTTCAGGGGTAAGTCCTTCACGGAAGGTAGCAACATTGGCTAGTGCTTCCATGACGCGCAGGTGAAAGCACAAGAACACAGAGAACACACAAAACAAAGAACACAGAAACACACAGATACAATAATGATTATCAGTAAAAGGAACAAGATTAAGTAGACACACAGGCAACATGAGGCGATCGAAAATGCTACTGATCACGCGGTATTGAAATGATAACCTTCATAATTACGGCGGCATGCATGAGCAGAAATAGTAACACAGGGCGGCGAATAATCATATTTAGATATCAAAACGAGGAGATTTACGGTCTATATTCAACCGAAATATGGAAATAAAAAGAAAATAAGTGACACGCGAAAAAAACGAAGAACACGTCAGCGGTGATCAGGCAATTGGTGATATGGGCGTAGCTTTGAATCATTAATTACTTTGGGAAGAGGAACTCCAGTCAAGGTAGTCAACCAAAAAGTAGCTGGTCCCACTTGCTCACTAATCTGGTAAGGACTGAACCACCGTAATTTAAATTTTCCAGCAGAACGATTTGCTTTAGCATTATAAAATAACACAAGCTGGCCCACCGTAAACACAAGAGTTTTGAGGAAACAATCATGGGTACGGGCTTGCCGCAACTAAACTTCTTGAAGTACCAACAAACTTTCCCAACGGTGTTCATCCAGCTCTGAGTGCATCCAACCAAAATGGCAAAGAGTCTTCGGGCAGCAATTTCTGAGTTAGGGCCACGCGTAGGCTTGGCACTACTACCTCCATCAGCGCGATTGCTTCCAACCCATAAGAAAGCTTGAATGGGGTCATTCTGGTTGCCACTTTGTACGTAGTCCGGTAAGCCCATAGAACTGTGGGTAATAACTGATCCCATCGTTCTAGAGATTCTAAGATCAACTTGCGGAGCATATTCAACAGTATCTTGTTGGTGCTTTCAGCCAAACCATTAGCACGCTGATAGTATGGTGAACTGAATTTATGCAAAATTTGAAAATTCTGAGTTAGTACTCGCATTAAATTGTTGGCAAAATGTGTTCCTTGGTCGGTCACAAGTTCCAGAGGTAATCCATAACGCAGAAATACGTCCCTCATCAGGCATTTTGCCACCGAAACAGCTGTGGCGGACCGTAAAGCCCAAGCTTCCGCCCACCTGGTGGCATAATCCATACAAGTCAGTATATCTCGATTGTTGCTAAGGGTTGCGAGTGCTGAGATTGGTCCAATAAAATCGAGCCCCCACTTCTAAAAGGGTTCCAAAGGTAAAACAGGTTGCAGAGGAAAGAAGTGTCGCTGTAATGGCTGTCCAGACTGTTGACAGGTATCACACTACTGCACAAACTGAGTCACATCTTTGTACATTGTAGGCCACCAAAGCCCACTTTGCAGAATTTTACGGTGAGTAAAATCAGCTGCAAAATGTCCTCCCGAGGGTAATGAATGCGCCATAGCAATAACCGATGCTGCTTCATGTGGTGGAATACATCGAAGTAAAACACCAATATGATCTATGTAGGATAGTTGACCTACAATCAACCGGAATCTACGACTATAAACTGCAAATTTTCGCCGTAGAGCAGGAGGAGTATGGAGAGGAAGACAACCGTCAGTTAGAATAGTCAGTAACGTATCGTAGTAGGAAGGAGGAACAAGAGGTGTTGTAGATTCTTCAATAGTCGACTCCATAGTGTAAATTGTCGGTGTAGTGTCATCAACCCCCACCGGAGCTTCATCGGAATCTAGGCGAGATAGAAAATCTGCCAATGCATGTGTTGTGCCCAATCGATGAATAACTTCATAGTCGAACTCCTGTAATAATAACACCCATCGAGCCAAGCAACCACCTAAATGTTGCTGCCATACTAAATACACAAGTGCGGCGTGATCCACGTGAAAGGTGAATTTTCGGCCCAACAAATAATGCCGGAATTTCTTCACAGAGTACACCAACCCGAGACATTCTCTTTCGGTCACTGAATAATTACTTTCAACAGGGGCTAATCGGCGACTTGCATAATATACAGGCCGAAACCATTTGTGAGTTTGCTGAATTAAAACACTGCCAATAGCTATGTCCGATGCATCCACAAAGACATGGAACGGGCATTCCCAATTAGGTGGTTGCAAAATTGGGGCCTTCGTCAATAATCCTTTTAAACGATCAAATGCAGTTTGGCATTCTGGAGTCCATTTGTACTGCCGTGGAGTACTATTCATGAGCCGATTAAGTGGTGTTGCTAAATGAGCTAACCACCGTAGATGTCTGCCATGCCACCGAATTTGACCCAGGAAGCACATAACTTCTTTCGGTGTTGTACGGACTGGTGCCTGCAACACAGCTGCAACTTTATCCGGATCAAATTGTATGCCTTGCTCAGAGATAATATGGCCAAGGAGTTTGCCACAAGAGACCGCAAAAACTGACTTTGTCGGATTCAAGCATAATCAGTATTCGCGGCATTTTTGAAAGCAGCACCGTAAATGATACAGGTGCGCCGCAACCTTACCAAATAAGGAAAAGTCGTCCAAATATACTTGCATAAAAGTAGTCAAATAGGGTGAAAATATTTCTTGTATACAACGTTGAAATGTGCTTGGAGCATTCCTTAACCCAAACCACATTACCGTACAAGCATAAACACCCCAGTTTGTGATAAACGTTGTTTTAGGTATGTCCTGTTCTGCCATCCTCACCTGGTTATAACCACTGTAACCATCCAAAAATGAATACATCTCGTGCCCTGCCACCCGGTCAAGCATTGTGTCCAGAAAGGAGAGAGGAAATGGATCCGGTACAGTAGCAGCATTCAGTTTCCGGTAATCAACACAGATGCACAGCTAATTATTTTTCTTCGAAACAATCACGATTGGAGATATCCATTCAGCATGCTCGATTGGTACGATGAATCCCACCTTCAGTAACCGATCGAGTTCTGCTTTGACCTGTGCTGCATAATTGGGGTTCATTCGATAACTGGACTGTTTGATTGGCCTGGCCTCCGGTTTGAGCACTACTCGATGTTGATAGATCCGCGGGTCCAGACCTTTCATATCTCGATAGTCCCACGCAAAAACATCGGAGAACTCGCGCAGGAGTCGTATCAAATCATCTTGAAATGCCTCTGACAACCTTGCCTTAATCTTAACTGGTCGCAGACTAACCTCATCACCCAAATTATATGTGACTAATTGATCTTCCGGGACATAAAATTGTCGAGGTTTCACCAAATCGTTAGTTGACGGTAAAAGTTGATGTAGGGTGGCTCCATCCATAGCAACACTATCATCTGCGTCTACATCTCCGGTCACTGGGACAACCATACACACTACCGGAATCCACTTGTCCGCTACTGATTGGAGATCGATAGTACCTAACGAGATCAGATCTTTTTTGTTCTTCAGAAACGCCTCTTCCTCATCGTCAGATAAGCCCTCCAACATATGGAATGGCTCCGCTACATATGGTCTTGCATGAAGCTCGCACGGCTGGATGGCATCCAGTTTAACAACATATTTACGGTGATTATCTTTGAAAGTTAACTCCTGCGCGGACCAATCGTGTACAACTTTGGCTTGTTTCAACCATGGTCGACCAAGAAGTAGATTGTAGTCGAGGCTGGATTCTGGTAGTTCGAGAACTACAAAAGTCATTTTGAACGCGGTACCTTGCAAAGTAATCGGAATATTCGGTACTAGTCCCACCGGATGGACTCGGGATTGATCTGCCATGCGTACAAAAAATTGTACGGGCTCGATTTGGGTCTGATGGGGGAAGTATCTTAACCCCTAAGCAACGACGAAGTGCGAATGACCTCCACAGGTATCCTTCTTTGACCTCTGCACACCAAAAGTGCTCTTACTCAGAGCTTATGCAGAGAACTCCAGTGAGCTTTTGTAGACCTCTAGTAGACACCAAGAGCTTTCCAACAAGACAAATTTTACTTCAAATGGATGCTTACACAAAGAGAAACAATGTCTACAACATGAGCTAGTTGAATGCTCACAACTGCTAGTCAAGCAGAGACCTCACTTCACTCTAGCAACTTTTTCTCAGAGATTATACAGAGAATGAATCTCAAAATTTGACCAACTTTATAGCACTCTAATAGCTACCCAATGACACCAAAATCATAGCAAATGGATAAATAGAGAAGGAGAACCAGCCCATACAACAGAGAGCAAAATATTTCCAAGAGAGCCTACACACAGAGAGAGATATCAATCACACAACTTCACTAAAATGAATGTTGCTCCCAGATTACTCAGAGAATGCTCCACAACATTTGTGAGCATAAAATAGACTCTAATAGCTATCCAATGAGACAATAATTACATCAAATGGATACAATATGAGGGAGAACCAGTGCTAACAACTCAGGGGTAGAGAGTTGCAACACTGCCTGCGCACACACATAGATATGCCTACTAAAAGAAAACAAACAAGCAAGCAAGGGGCTATCTTAAGCAAGGGGCTTGCTTATAACAACTCCAGCACTTAGTGCTCACTTTACATGAGCTAAAAACCCAAGAAGATGGCCCAAAAGAAGTCGGGATACATGCTCCTTTTATAGTGAGAAGTGTGCCCCTAAAATCTAAGAACTACCTTTCCAAATCAGCCTCCTAACTTGGAGGATTTAGTTGAGATGAATTGGAGAGTGGTTGAGTGAATTTTCTTGATGGAATCTCGTGGCTTTTGGCTTCCTTTGATTGCTCCACATGTCCATAAAAGATTCCCCATGAATTTGTAGCTTGAAGCTTGACTTTTAACACTCCCCCTCAAGCTTCAATTCTTCATCCTCATCCAAGCTCCTTCATGTTGATGCTTTGCTTGAATTTTGAAATCTTCATTCCATCCAAAGCCTTTGTAAACATGTCGGCAACTTGGTCCTTGGTACCAATATGATGTACTGAAACTTCCTTCGATATCACCTTTTCCCTTATGAAGTGATAGTGCACTTCAATATGCTTGGTTCTAGCATGATAGACAGGATTCGATGCTAGATGAATGCTACTCATATTGTCACAAAATTTGGATATGTGTCAACCTGCAAATTAAGCTCCATAAATAACTTCTTAATCCACATTAGCTCACATGTGACTTGAGCCAAAGCTCTATACTCAGCCTCGGTGGAAGATAATGCCACCGTGGGTTGCTTCTTTGAAATCCATGAGATGATCTTGCTACCTAGCGTGACTAGGTAACCACTTGTACTTCTTCTATCCTCCTTGGAACCGACCCAATCCGCATCAGAATAAGCTTTGACCTGCATATCATCATCAAATGAATAGAACAATCCTTCATTTATAGTGGCCTTGAGATATCGTAACATTCTTCTTGCAGCTTGCAAGTGTGTAGTCCTTGGACTATGCATAAATTGTGATAACACTCCAACTCCATATGCTATGTCAGGCCTAGTTATTGTGGCATAATTGAAAGAGCCTACAATAGAGCGATAAAAAGTTACATCCTCTAATGGCTCTTCATCAATGGAGCTTAGCTTTACATTAACTTCCATGGGATTTGAAATAGGCTTGCAATGTAGCATCCCAAACCTCTCAAGTAGGTCTAGAATATACTTCCTTTGTATGAGCATAATACCTTCTTCTTTGTATACAACTTCAATGCCAAGAAAATACCTAAGATCTCCAAGATCAGATATCCTAAACTCCTTTCCAAGATTTTCCTTGATCTCCTCAATGCCCTTTGTATCATTACCTGTAATGATAAGATCATCTACATACACACACATGTAGACTACAAGTTCTCCTCTTTGTTTGATGAAGAGAGATGGATCCGCCTTGCATTGATTGTAACCACATTTGATCAAATAGTCCACCAATCTTTGGTTCCAAGCCCTTGGAGCTTGCTTTAGGCCATAAAGTGCCTTCTTCAACCTACAAACATGATGTGGAAACTCTTTATGAACAAAACCTAGTGGTTGCTCCATGTATACCTCTTCTTCCAAGTCTCCATTGAGAAAGGCATTCTTGATATCCAATTGGAAAAGCTTCCATCCTTTGCTAGCAGCCATTGCAATGAGTGTCCTAATGGTGTTCATCTTTGCCACGGGGCTGAATGTCACTTCAAAGTCCACTCCATAGGTTTGTGCAAAACCCTTGGCCACCAATCTTGCTTTGAACCTAGAAATAGATCCATCTGAATTCCTCTTTACTTTATACACCCACTTATTACCTATTACCTTCATGTTCTCCTTCTTGGGCACTGGAGTCCATGTTTGGTTTTCCTCAAGTGTGTCGATCTCTTCTTGCATTGCCTCTTTCCATTCGGTGTACCTGCTTGCATCTTCATAGCAATCGGGCTCATGATCTTCTACTACTTTGTTCATATATGCATAATGTGTTGCCATGTATGAATCATAAGTAAACCTTTGAGTTGGATACTTAACTCTAGAAGACTTCCTTTCTTCACCTTTTGGAGGAATAAACCTCCTTTGCCTTGGGAACTTGATCTCTTTCTTTGATGTAGCTTCTTTCTCCATCATGTGTCCTTCATCATCTTCAACTTCATTACCTTCTTCATCCAACTCCACCAATGTTGCTTTGCCTTTGTTGATTGATTGTGCTCCATAGCTTGATGAAGATCTCCCCCTCCATGGTGAGTTCATGCTTGAACTATCTTCATTGATGGAACACCTTGGGCCGCTTAGCTCTAGGTCGATTTGTTCTTCATCATGTCCATGCTTTTCTTCTTCATAGTCCTGCATACAATCATACTTCTTATACCAAGGGAGTAGCTCATCAAATGCTACATCCCTTGATATCCTCAAGTCCTTTGTGTTTGGGTTGAAGCACTTGTAACCTTTATGATCATTTGAATATCCTAGAAACACACACTTTTCTGCCTTTGGTTGTAGCTTGTGCCTCAATTCACTTGGCACATGTACATAACAGGTACATCCAAATATCTTCAAGTGGGAAAGATCAGGTTTCTTACCATAATAGGCTTGATATGGTGTCAAGCCATGGATCCCTGAGGTAGGAGCCCTATTCATAAGATACACGGCGGTATTTGCTGCATCACTCCAAAACATGTTAGGTACATTCATCTCATTAAGCATTGCTCTAGCGATCTCGGCAATGTATCTATTCTTTCTCTCTGCTACTCCATTTTGTTGGGGTGTGTACCTGCATGTTACTTGCCTCTTGATGCCTTAATCCATTAAAAAATCAGAAAATGCATTGGAGAAATATTCTCCCCCTCCATCGGACCTTAGCTTCTTGATATATGTACCTGTTTCCTTTTCTACCATTGCCTAGAATGCTTTGAAACATGTAAACACATCTGATTTGTTTTTGATGAAATAAACCCAAACCATCCTTGTGCAATCATCTATAAAAGTGACAAAGTACTTGTTACCTCCAATGGATTGCTCTTTGGTTGGCCCCCACACATCTGTATGTATCAACTCCAATGGATGTTGGCTTATGTAGCCACTCTTCTTGAATGGAAGTCTCGCTTGCTTCCCTAGTTGACAAGATTCACATAAATGCTTCATACCTTGTCCTTGGAAGTTGGGAAGACCTTCAACCAGCCTCTTGAATTGCATTTCCTTCATTCTTTGTATGTTGATGTGACCTATCCTCTTGTGCCACAAGTCCAACTCCGAAATCCTCTTGTTTCCATATATGAAGTAGACATGTTGAGTGGAATGAGAATTTACCTCCAAAGTGAAGACTCTCCCTTGCTTCTTTCCTCTTGCTATGACCTTGTAACCTTGCTTAGGGTTCTCCACAAAGCATCCACCTTTGTTGAACCTTACTTGATAGCCTCTTTCAACCATTTTCCCAACGGACACCAAGTTCTTTTTGATGGTAGGTACATGCAAGACATCCTTGAGACATCTTCCTTCCTCCTTGTCATCCAAAGCTACATCTCCAACATGGGAGATCTCATGGGCTGTATCATCACCTGTTTCTACATGTCCTTTACCTTTGGGAACATGTAGATTAGTAAACCAAGAAGAATTGCAACTCATATGGTTGCTACATCCACTATCAATATACCAAGTGTTATCTACTTTGCTTGAATTCCCATTCATGTGCATCATCAAGAGATTGTCATTTTTTGAACTTGTAGAAGCATAATTACCTTGGCCTTTGTATGAAGAACCTTGATTATAGCTCCTTTGGTTTCCTCCTTGGTAGCAATCTCTAGCATAGTGGCCAAACTTGCCACATATGTAACATCCTTCACCATCTTGATTCATGTTTTGTTGATGTCGTCCTCCTCTTCCTCTTGTTCTTCCTCTCCCTCTTTGTGATGAGGTGCCTTGGTCATGTCCTTGATTGCTTGAGTGGCCTTGCCTTCCTCCAAACCTTCCTTTGCCCCTTCCTTGTCCTCGTCTTCCTTTGCCCCTTTGATTACCCGCATAGAAAACTTGTGCATCCTTGCTTTTAGTTGAACTTCCACCTATGTTCATTTCTTCGGTGACCATGAGAGCAACCAATTGCTCAAAATTGGGAAGATTATCCCTTACATAAACTGAAGTGGTAAAGGGTTTCCACTTCTCATCATCTCTCAAACCATTGAGAGTATAAGCCACAAGATCGTCATCATCTACGTGGCTTCCAATGGATCTCAATGCATCTGATAACTCCTTGACCTTAAGTATGTAGTCATTTATGCTACTCCCTGAGCTCTTCCTAAGGTTGTTGAGCTCATTCTTGAGCTGGATCTTCCTTGCTTTGGTGCTTGTTGAATAAAGCCTTTCAAGTGTCTCCCATACCTTCATGCCTGAATCCAAGTCTTGGATATGGCCGATCATGCTATTGCTAATGTGTTGGGAAAGGATAAAGATAACCCTCTTGTCTCTTTCATTCCATTCCCTAAAGGCCCTTCTCTGGTCATTGGTTGGATTCTCATCCAACCTAGTTCTTGGTTCACTTCCACTAATCAACCCCCAAAGGCTCTTGCCCATAAGATAGTTGAAGACCCTAAATCTCCATGGTTGATAGTTCCCTTTGTCTAGCTTTTCAATTTGAGTGTTGAAGTCTCCCATATCTAGTCTTTGATACTTGACCTAGCCCTTGGCTAATGCTCCAATGTGTGTAAAATGAAAATGAGGCTATGAGGTTACCTCAATCCAAAGCTTTCCTTAGATGGACACCTTGTGCTCTTGAAACTTTGAGTAGAATAGCTCCCCCTTGATGTGAGCTACCTCCAAGAAGCTTTTGTTGATGAAAATCTTCAACCACCAACTCCAAGAGGTCTTCTTGCTTGTATGTGATGCCTCCAAGATGTCCAAATGCTCTGATACCACTAATGGGGGAAGTATCTCAACCCCTAAGCAACGACGAAGCGTGAATGACCTCCACAGGTATCCTTCTTTGACCTCTGCACACCAAAAGTGCTCTTACTCAGAGCTTATGTAGAGAACTCCAGTGAGCTTTTGTAGACCTGTAGTAGACACCGAGAGCTTTCCAACAAGACAAATTTTACTTCCAATGAATGCTTACACAAAGAGAAACAATGTCTACAACATGAGCTAGTTGAATGCTCACAACTGCTAGTCAAGCAGAGACCTCACTTCACTCCAGCAAGCGTTTCTCAAAGATTATAAAGAGAATGAATCTCAAACTTTGGTCAACGTTAGAGCACTCTAATAGCTACCCAAAGACACCAACATCATAGCAAATGGATAAATAGAGAAGGAGAACCAGCCCTTACAACAGAGAGCAAAATATTTCCAACAGAGCCTACACACAGAGAGAGATATTAATCACACAACTTCACTAAAATGAATGTTGCTCCTAGATTACTCTGAGAATGCTCCACAACATTTGTGAGCATAAAATAGACTCTAATAGCTATCCAATGAGACAAGAATTATATCAAATGGATACAATATGAGGGAGAACCAATGCTAACAACTCAAGGGTAGAGAGTTGCAACACTGCCTGTGCACACACATAGATATGCCTACTAAAAGAAAACAAACAAGCAAGCAAGGGGCTAGCTTAAGCAAGGGGCTTGCTTATCACAACTCCAGCACTTAGTGCTCACTTTACATGAGCTAAAAACCCAAGAAGATGGCCCAAACGAAGTCGGGATACATGCTCCTTTTATAGTGAGAAGTGTGCCCCTTCTAGGAACTACCTTTCCAAATCAGCCTCCTAACTTGGAGGATTTAGTTGAGATGAATTGGGGAGTGGTTGAGTAACTTTTCTTGATGGAATCTCGTGGCTTTTGGCTTCCTTTGATTGCTCCACATGTCCATAAAAGATTCCCCACGAATTTGTAGCTTGAAGCTTGACTTTTAACAGGGTCCAACCTAATTGCTTGCAGAGAGCTGCACTTGCAATATTCACACTCGAACCGCCATCAATTAGCACTTGAGTAATCTTGTGATTTTTATGCCATACAGTGATCAATGGGACTGAATGATCCACCGTAGAATCAGCTTCCGGTATTATTGTGGCAGTCGCCGGAGTACAGGAAGATCCAGGAATAACCTGTTGTTGAAATTGCTGCCTGACTCCTGGCACCAAAGCGAGCAACTATCCCAAAGGGAGTGTAATTGAAGCATTAGATAGGATATCCCATACCTGATCTGTTTGGCTCGTACTTCTCACTGATTCTAATGATGATTCTATTGTTGCTGGGGCAGTAGTTTGTTCATTCGCTCTTGGCTTAGGGAGGTGTTGCAGAGCTAAAGAGAGCACAAGGCAGAGAAAAAGAAGGGCCCCAAAATTTTTCTGATTTGGACACCCAATTTTTATATTATAACCATTCTTGTAATATATTTTCCAATGTAAATGCACTAGAGGAATCCTCTAGATGCATCCCCACAGAAGATTAGAAACTTACCCATGTAAATTAGTAGGAAATTAGTCTTTTAGTGAATAAAGTGCCGGTCTCTTGTGTGAAAATACCATTTTTAGGGCACAAGTATATAAGTCAATTTGTGACTCTTTGTAAAGACTTTTTGCCATTGTGAGAATCAAGAGCACAGAAATTCGAATTCGTGTCTCCTCCTCTCTGTATCTTCTTCTTGGTGAGCTTGTGTGCATGTGTATTGCTGGAAAAGAGTGCTAGGGAGTGTTTTCTATCCATGAAAGTGTTTGTTTGCTGTTGTTAAGGTGTGTGCGAAGTGTAGGAAGTGCTCAAGTGTAGGAAGGTTTTCTTGTGACTCAGTATTTTGCTCATAACTTGAGGTAGAAGTGTCAGAATTGAGTGAAACTAATGCCATTGGATGTGTCTTTTCGAGAGCTTTGAAACGCATATGCTATTTGCTATATTTGGAGTTCGGAGCTGAGAGAAAAGCTCAATTTATTGTTGGCTTCTGTTCCAAGTATCGTGACACCATAACTGACAGTTGAAGCTTGTTTGGATCAGTCTTTACCTTGTTTGCACTCTTTGAGTAGTTCATTTGCATTGATCATCATTTGAATGCATGTCTTCATACACTTGGTTAGGTTTGTATACTCCTTGGATAATTAAAGCGTGAATCCCCACTATATGCACTTGAGGGGGATTGAGGTATAGTCTCTTTCTCCACAAGTCCCTAAGTTAGGTACACAGCAGGGGAACCTATGTTACCGGAATTGGATAAGGAAATACAGTTGGCTCTTTAGCTGTCCATTGACTAGTCTTTGTGTACATTCACTGCTGCTCACGGATACCAGGCCCGAACACCTCAGCAGCGGGTTGTAACTGCTTACTCGATCTAGTCTGAACCACTGCTCCTTGTGATTCAACTGGTGAAATATAGACCATGTTGGTCATTGGATTTTGTTGCTCCTTCTTCCTTTTGTCGTACTCTGCTGCATCCTTACAAAATCTCCAGATGTGTCCAATCTCGCCGCAAAAATGACATCGGGGTGGTGGAAGAGAAGTACCTTTCGCTGATGTACCCGCCTGCCACTGATTTGAATTAAAATTGGTATTCCGCTGACCTCGGTAATTCCGAAATCCTTGCGACTGATTATTTCGCATCTATGGTGGCACATAATGGGCTGCTGGCTGACCTGGTTCCTGTATGATGGCATTTATAGTTGCTCGCCCCTGCACCTTGGCATTATATGTGCAATTGTCCGTTGAGTGTCCCGTTGTATTGCAGATAGCACAATACATCTGGTTAAGGGCACATGTAGCACTAGTGTGCCCTAGATTTTTGCACTTGGTACAATACATCTGTTTAGCCGGATCATCTATTACATTCTTACTGGCCTTCAGCCACTCCAAATCTTCTGTGAATCCTCCAACTTTATGCTCTAGTTGTCGAGCCATCGCAATAACAGCATCTAGTGTCATAGCCCCCACACAGCGGATGATCATAATTTGTCTTAATTGTGGGGTCAGCCCGTTAATGAACCACTGGGTTATAACATCATTCGGTAGATTAGCGTGTGCCGGAGGCAGTTGTCTTAAATGGGTTCTAAACAATGTTGCATATTCCTAACAGTCTGGTGCGGCTTCTGCCTATTGTTTTGCAAATAGTCGAAGATTTCGATGGGATTCTTCTTCAACCGGAACCTCTGTAAAAACGTGTCTCTCACATCATCATAGTTAGCGAAATGGTTGATATCATACTCTATTAGCCACCTCGCTGCTTCATTGACCAATGTCGCCTGAAATACAATGGCTTTGTACGCCGGGTCAGGTGGGTGGTCTAATACTGCATAACTAATCTCAAACGTGCGCACATGTGCATCAGGATCGTCCCCTGGAAATCCACCGAACTTTGTGTACGTCACCCCTGTTGGAACCGGCCGAAGTGGAATGATTGGATGTGGTTGTTGTTGTTGTTGTTGCTATTGTTGTTGCTGTTGTTGACCACTCATGGTGCTACTATTGGTACCGCTGCTGTTTCCTGAGTTCTGAGGAGGTGTGACTTGTCCTGCGGAATCTGTATTCTCAGACTGCTCACCTTCCAGCTCGAAAATAGCATTGAATCTCTTACGTATCTCCAAATCAAATAGTCTGTCCTCAGCTTCAATATCAAGAGTAGGAAAACTTGCTCCGAACAGTGGTGAGCGTAACAAGGATCCACCAGGTAGTACTGCAGTATCACCAAAAAACTTCAGACTCCCACTAAGTGGCACCGAGCTTCCACCGGAACTTGTCGAACTTTCACCACACCAAGTTGTCTTTTCACCGGAAACAGTCTCACTTGGTACCACCACGTTACCACTGGAAAGATTCAAATTCTGATCAGATGATTTCGAACCAACTGCGCACTGCGTCTCTGTACACTCAGAAGTTATTGTACCCTCTTCAAAATGCACCGGAATCACACCCGAATCTACCAGAAATTCCTCATGTGTCACCGAACCGGTACCAGAATCACTGCTAACTAGCTCCGATCCTTCGACAATTGGGTTTAAATGGCTTGCACTTCTACCGCTTGCGGGTGTCCCTAATAGATTTGGAGCTGCCCAGGGGTGCTGGTCTCTTTTATACTTTGGATAAGACTCGTCGAACCGAGTAACCGGCATATATCACCTCTGCACGGCTTGCCTTACGTACTGCTCTAACTTTACTAAGTATTCTCAATCTATTGCCATCTTCCCATAGACGGCGCTAGTGTTAAAAGTGTAGAGTACCGTCAAGTCTGCCTTTTAATCTATTTTTTGGGTTCTTGGGGATGGTAGGGGTCTGATAATTCAGAGGCCCTGTATCTTATTTTCCCAATTAACTTATCAAACAAACAGTACGTTATTATCCAGTATGATGTCTTCTACACAGTATTACTGTTCATATTCCGGTTAGGCTTTCCACAGTATGTAATGCAGAGAATAATAATTATCGTCGCACATACTTATTATCATCAACAAACATTACTGTGTTAATCAGAAATTAATGTAATTCAACAAGGTAAAGTGACAATACTCAGAATTACAATCTTCATTGATTGATAAAAAGGGTACAACACTTCGCTACGACCTTTCGGTACGTGCAGTATAGGAAAATATAAATTACATGATGCCAATCCGGCGGCCTTACAATATACATATACATATACATATGCATATACATATGCATATACATATACATATACATATACATGTACATATACATATACATATACATATACATATACATATACATATACATATACATATACATATACATATACATATACATATACATATACATATACATATACATATTGTAGCTCAGTGATGAGTAGCACCTCCTTTAATGTCAATCCGGGAAGACATGAGGATGGTATGAAGACCTCGAGCAAGTGAAGGCACAAATGTGTGAGTGTGAAGCACACTAACATGCACACACATACACACACACGCGCACACACAACAAGAACAAAGAGAGTAAGACAATGGAATCACTTCTATTGCAACAAAGTTCTCATACAAGCTCAAAACTACAAGAAGCTCTCCCCAAAAATGAGCTCTCTAGCTCTATTTATAGTTTTTGACTAGCTTTGGCCCTGTCCAGACCTAGTGTCCGGCCTAGTTAAAAATTAGGTTCTAGGGCTTATTTGAGGGCTCAAACGAGATCTAAAAAATATGAAAATTGGCAGGCAACTACTTCTAAGGCTCCCCAAGCTCGAGGACTCCTCGGCTTGTACAAAATGGAGCTACAAAAAGGTGAAATGATATTTACAAGGGTTTTTAGTGATAAGAATCACTTTTAAATGGTGTAGGGGTTTGGAAAAAAATAAAGGGTTGTCTTAGTGCTAGATCTGCATGTATGCTCGTACTTGCTTCTTCCCGTATACTTCCAACACTCTCCCCCCCCTAGCGTCTGTCGCCTCTGACAGACCTTTGATCTGCGGGTTGATCAATATAGTCTTGGAGAATGTCAACTCCCACATCATGTTCTTTGATTCGCAGCCCTCGGATCAGGTCTCTCTGCAGGGTATCCCAATTGATTGGGCCCGGTATGTCTGGTTGTGGCGTTGTGTAGAGTTCTGAGTGCATCGTTTGTTCGCATGCAAAGAGGTGTAACAAATGGGTGGGCCGTGGCGCGAACACCTCTGAGTGTGCTTCCCAGAACCCCGTGGTGAACATTTCATCGAAAGTTTGCTTGTAGCAGGTAGGGAGATATCTGATGCGTGCGTGCCATGCATAAGCAACTCGTATGCTCGGGTGGTGCTCATATCATATAGCAAGTCATAATTACCATTAACAAACCCGGGAATCGGAGGTTGAATATGACATACATTGCGGAAAGTTTTGAGCACAACCTGCATCATATCGAAGATCTTGAGCATCATCTGGGCAGCCACATCTAGCATGGGGTGGAGGCGTGGAAGCCAATGTCTGATGGTAGCCATCATGTAGGCTACAGTAGGCGTGCCGTTTGGGGTTGCAATGGCAGGGTAATTGAGCCATTCTTTGCAATTGGCGTTGTTCTTGACTTTGATGGCAAATGACTTCCATGTTCTTCTCCGTTGCATTGGTCCATAGCAATTGTTATACTTCAAATGCATGGGCGAGTGGTCCCATGTCCGTAGCATCTCGGGATAGGTTTCCAATAGCTTTTGCCTCCAGATGGGTTGGTGTATTTTCCCTTTGCGCGCCTCCTCTGGAATGTCCTCAGGTTCAAATTGTGTTGCGAAAGTTGGGTACTTGTTGGTCTTACGTTTGATCTCGGCGTTGTAGTCTGCCAACAGTACAAAGTATGGCTTATATTGTAATTCTGAGCTTGTTATTAGTCTTCTAGGGGCCAGATGTCTGAAGTAGTTTGATTGAAGTATGGTTTCCTCAATGGTCTTCATGGCCAACATCTGGTAGGAGATACGTTCTTCATGAGTCTACCCCATTTCTTCTACCTGTTTCATCCATGCCGATGGGGGTTCCTCATAAGTGTCCTGTCCCTCCTCAGTGATTGTGCCTCCGGGAAAAGGTTGAGGCTCATAGTTCTCTTCAAATGCTTCCTCCACTGGAATAATAACTGCTTCTTCTTCTATGGGTTGCTCAGGTGGGGAAGGAGGTCGTTCATATCGTAACAACTTGATTTTCAACTCTGCAATCTGTTGTCGTAGCTCAAGTACCTCACTGTTGGTAGAAGGTTCAAGTTCTGGCAAAGTAGCGGCATCGATCGTCTCTTTAGGTGTGGGTCGGTGTGTTGTCGGTACTTTGGATCCTTGTAGTTCCTTTATCTGGTCTGCCAATTGATCATGGGCTTCCAAGAGTGTCGCATAACCTTCTAAAACTTGTTGAATATGCTCTGAGGGGACAGCCTAGAATTTTGCAGGGTCTATAGGTGCTCCCGAGGTGTTTTCCATGGCCGCTTCTAGGTTCTCCTGGTTTTGTTGTTGTAGCCTTCGGTTTTCTTCTTGAGCACCTGCTAGATGGCGATGTAGTAGGGCCATGTTGCGTTGGAGTCTCGCATTGCGGCCCATTTGTTCTCTGAGTTGTTCCTCCATAGATTTGCCTGTCTCTGCATACTTAGCTTCGAGTTCTATCTTCGATTGTTGGAGGGCAGTCACCTGGTGTTGTAGTTATGTATTACCTAGTTCCAAGGCATCGACTCGTGCCTGGAGTTGAGTCGAGAGATTGCATAGCTCTGTATTATTTTCTTCTAATAGCTTATACTCTTGCTTAAGCTGAGTGGCCGCTTCAACCAGGGTGTCTAGTGCATTACTAAATGATGTGGATGCATGGGTAGAGGTGGAACATGCAAAGGGTCGGGAAATGGGGAAGGGAAAAGTGGATGATGTGCCTATGAGTGAAGTGAGATGTGATGATGGTGGAACAGACGTGGCGGTGGGTGCTCCTGTGGATGGTGAAATATCCATGGGATCGGATGTGATAGTGTGTGAAGTGTGAATTGTGAATACGAGAACGGTAGGTGGTGTGTTAGTGGTGGCAGTGAATGTGGGGGAGTGGGGTTGGGGAAGGGACTTTTTATTATAATTCTCCACCTGTTGGAGTATATTTACAAGGTTTGTCCAGAATGACGGTTGTGTGACTTGGGTTGAGCCTGAGGCAGTTACAAGGGAAGTGGTGGATAGGGTTTGGGAGAGGGGAAATGTGTGGGTGAATGGAAAAGGATGGGATAA
Source organism: Ceratopteris richardii (assembly GCA_020310875.1). Taxonomy (NCBI): domain Eukaryota; kingdom Viridiplantae; phylum Streptophyta; class Polypodiopsida; order Polypodiales; family Pteridaceae; genus Ceratopteris; species Ceratopteris richardii. The sequence continues at coordinate 152,675,431 of CM035410.1, read as the reverse complement.
GGTCTGGCTAGTGGCAAGTGGTTGTCCAAGGGCGGGGAGATAGGAAGGGTGACCTATTATGGTTTGATCGGTGGCAGGATGTCCTGTGTGAGATTCACAAATTTGGGCGGAAGTGATGGATGTGGGTAAGGGGGAGGATGTAAAAACGGAGGTGTGTACAATGGTTTCATGATGGGTGGATATGAGTTGTTCAGAAAGACTAGTGGAGAAGGGTGCTGAGGGTTGAATGGAAGGTGACGGTGGAGATGGTACCTGTGTATTTACATCTTGTTCATCAGTGGGACTTGGGCTAGTCATGTGAACATCCTCTGAAATTGTGGTAGGCAAGGCAGTAGAGACTTCCATTTGAAGCATTTTTCCTCGCCATGGTCGTGTATCGATTGTTCGTTGATCATAGGTAGGGTTCTCCCGATAGACCATTGTCCTCATTGCTTCCCCGATCCCACATGTGTCCGCCAACAGATTCAATGATTCAACAAAATGTGGGTCTACATTCTCGGCTTGTAGCATTTGGTTCATTAGGGCTCTGTTCACCTCTTCTGTCATCTTATGTCTTCTCTGTACCTGCTTGATTGTCTTGTATAGCCGCTTGAGTTGTGTTGTGTAAGCAGGGGCCTCCTCTTCACTCTCCTCTGGTTCATTCCCCCGTTCTTCTTCCTGATTTTGTGTGCTAGGACCATGAGTATGTGGTGCCTCTTCTCCCCAATGTACCCTGCTTGTCTCGCCCTGTGGCTGTTCTCCTTGGAATAATGATCCCGGATCGGCATTGTCAGGAAAATCTTCACTATCAGATAAGTGGGCCGTTTGCAGGAATCTTCCAAAATCAAAATTGGGATCCTCAGTTAAAGCAGCCATAGATGCAAACTCGGCATCAGTAGGTAGTGGAGGGGTGGATGGGGTGGGCTGTACCACGCCCCCTGATGTAGTTCCTTGGAGGTGTATCATGAAAGGTGCTACGTGGGCTTCTTCTCTAGGGGAAGCTTCGGTTGTGACCTCGTGAGGGATCATGACCTGGGAGAGTGATCCACGCATTCGTTTCGTAGGCTGATTCCCTGACTTCCGCCCCTTGAAAAATTCCAGTTGTGCATATTTAAGGGCCCTGGCTATTGGCACGTCATATGCGAGACATCTATAAATAATTCTGGTGATCGCACAACAGCCATGTAATGTATGCTTCCTCACACCCCACTTGCCTGCTTCATACAGTTGGTCCAAAATCCATACAGGCATCTTAATGGGCAAGCGTCCAATCTCTGCTAGATATAATCCGTACCATATTTTCTTGTGAGGTTGTGTGAAGCGATCTTGAGCTGGAAATGCGAAGTGTTGAAGGCACATTCGCAGGGGTATGGCGATGTTAGGGGTGAGGGCACACATTTCCTTCAACTTCTTGATTCTGTTGCTCTTCATTGACTCTGGTATCAAGGGATCGCGATCGGAAGGCACATGGGTGCCATACATCTGGAGGGCTTCCCTAATTACAGTGGTATTAATCTCAAATTTCTTCATTTCTTCCTGGTTTGATAGAGAGGGGACCAGGAATGTGCCGGAATGATCCTTCTCTCCTGTCGGCGTCAGTGTGGCTATCAAATAGTAACATCTAAGGAAATCCGGCCTCGGCAAAGCTGCACTAAAGTAGTCTTATAATCCCGCTTTCTGCCATATGTCCTGAAGGGGAGCTGCATTTTGTAATGCAGCAACCCCCTGCTGCATTTCTGCAGGGGGTTGCTGCACTAGGACTGGTTGAGGTCTCTGCTGCCCTTGATAAGGTGGCTGATAAGTTTGTTGTGGTCTGTTGTATTGTTGTGGTGGGTACTGATTCTGGTATCTACCCTGTTGTGGATATGGCTGAGGGTAATTTTGCCTAACAGTTTGTTTGTTATATAGGCAGTCTTGTGCAGTGTGGTTGGTGTACCTGCACTCTATGGTGCAGTACTAGCTACTAGGATTCGCCTGGGGTTGGGCCATAATGGGACATACATGTGCCATATGGTCACCGCACAAGTGTAACACCGCTTAACTGGGGCAAATCTCGGAATTTGTTTGCTAGAGACACCTAGTTTTTTAGCTACCTTCTCTGCAAGTTCCTCAATGGATGTGGATTGACTAGATGTGAGGCTACTAGAGCTATCAAAATCCTTATAGATTTTTGATAGTTCTAATTCCTCACCTAGATTGTCCTCAATGTCTATGCACATGCGCACACACTCTTCTATCGTTCTGGGGTCCTTCAGATACACATATGACCTGAGCTTGGTGCTCAACAATCCATCTAAGAACAAGGTCACTTGTTTGGCAGGTGTGGGTAACTCCGGCATCGGGCATCTCTCCAGGTATTGCCTAAATCTTCTTCCAGCTAGTCTGACCGTCTCTTGAGGTGTTTGTTTGAAGCTATGAATTAGTGAGGAAGTGTTGTGCTTGATTCCACTCTTAGAAAACTCAATGATAAATGCCTCTAAGAGCTGGTCTATGTTTCTGAAATGCCTCTCGTTCAGTGGTTGAAACCACGTAAGGGCAGTGTTCCTAAGGGTTAGACCAAAAGCATTATATTGTGTGAATAGGTCCTCTACCTGTTCAGCTTTCAATACTCGCCGAAATTCTGCCACATGGTCATAAGGGTCTCCAGTGCCATCAAAGTAATTCTTCATGGACTTCACCAATTGAGTTGGTCGCAGGGTCCTAGTGTGTTCTCTCGACCTTGGCAAAGGAAAATCGTCAGCATTCCTTTGATTCCATGGGGTTCTATGTCCCTCAGGTTCCACTCTATTCCTTTCCGTTCCCGTTCTTTCTCTTCCCAGGGAGTTGGCAAAACTTACCTCAGGTTTGTCTCTACTTCTATCTCTTTGAGCTCCATGAGCTTGGGAGGTCCCAGCTCCTTGGTGACTGTATGACACATTAGTCCGAGGTTGGGGAAAAACAAATTCACCCTTCCATGTGTAGGCATGTCTGCCATGCTCGATGACCACGAAGATCCTCTCTGATGTATTGTCTAAGTAGGTTACTTTGCCTAGGCTATCAGGGTCTCTAAACTCATAGATTGTGAGAACACCTACTTCATGAGACAAGGTAGGCTTATACCTCCAAAAGGCCTCATCAGTTTCTCGGTTTAAAAGAAAATCTATGCTTTTATTATCCTGTGGAATCAATTCTGGAGTCATGATTCTGGTCAAGACAGATTTACCATGGGGGGTTCTTGGCTCTCTCTCTACATTCCCTTGCTCTATATCACCCATGTCGGTCTCCGCAATCACATTTCCAAACTCATCTGTTCTATCAGGAAGAGTGGTGACTACATATACAGTCCCCTCTTTATCTAGGTATGCTCCATTCTCAAACTTGACTACTGGGTGTTCTAGTCCATGGGGTTGATCGGGGTTCTTAATCTGGACCACCGATCTTCTCAGGTCATCTTCGTAGATGCGAGCACCTAGACGATTAGTCCTAATGTATTCCAATTGAGTCTTGTAAGGTCCTTCTGGCTTTTCTAAATAAGCCAACCCTGAACTGCCTATTGGTCTCTCCATGAGATAGGACATTTCAGAATCACTCGTTTCTGATCGTGGAGTGTATGGGTAATCACTCAACTGCTGGGCCCAAGACCTAGCAGTGTGATTGACGCTAGCTTCAGAAGATCTGAGGCTTTGTCTGTCTCTGCCTAAGTGTCTACCTGACCTAAGGTTCATATGCCTGGTTTCTCTACCCCCTTGATCCCAAGTACACTCTCGTTGCGGGTTAATTGACACCAATCACTTTGTTCTTTTTAGTTGATTATTATGTTTATGATCTTGTCTGGTATCACGTCGTCAGGAATGCTTAATTGAATTTCGCACTTGATAAGTGATCGATTCAAGTTTACTTTTGTCCCTTAGGGTTTTCGCACTTAAGTTCTACTTAATGCTTGCACTTAGTTGCTTAGTTCTCTTGGACTTGATGTGTGCCTAGTGTTGTCCTAATTAATTACCACACCTAAGTCGTACTTAGCCTAGGCTAGGAATTGACAAAGGAGGGTTGAGAGATCTTCCAACCTCAATTAGTTGGTTGACCAGACTGCTATACAAGCCTAGGAAGCCTTCTCCCAAGCTTGGTACTCACCCTTGCTAGCTTTCCTTGGAATGCCTTGCTTGCACACAATGTTCCTGTAAAAGTTCACAAGTCAATATAGCTCTATTACCACAAGGAATTGAAAGACACACATCAACATTTACAGGCCCCCCCTTGGAGTAACTCACTGTACCCCCAAATCCTTATGACCGCCTAGTCCCACCTAATGGTCAACGAGACCAAAATCTCATCAATCGGAGTTCGTATGGTGAAGTTATGACCATTCAGGCACTTAGGGGTCCAAACAGGCTCTCAGGTTTCAGGGAATTCCTCCCTGGTTTCTAGGTCTTTGCCCACTCCTAAGGCTCTTATATCCTCCGAATGTGTCCAAGATTAAGCCCAAAAAGTACCCCAATTCTAATCAATCAAGTTATCCTAAAAATTTATGTGTTAAGCCTATGTATCGCGATAGGTCGGGTCGAGGTGTCACGATAGGTGGAAGTGTCGCGATAGGTCGGGGTGTCGCGATACTTGGGAGTGTCGCGATACTCCGAGGTGTCGCGATAGGTCGGGGTGTCGCGATAGGTGGGAGGTGTCGCGATAGGTCGGGGTGTCGCGATAGGTGGGAGGTGTCGCGATAAGTCGAGGTGTCGCGATAGGTCGGGGTGTCGCGATAGGTGGGAGGTGTCGCGATAAGTCGAGGTGTCGCGATAGGTGGGGTCGGTGTGTCCCGATAGGTGGGAGGTGTCACGATAAGTCGAGGTGTCGCGATAGGTCGGGGTGTTGCGATACTTGGGAGTGTCGCGATACTCGGGAGTGTCGCGATACTCCGAGGTGTCGCGATACTTGGGAGTGTCGCGATACTTCGAGGTGTCGCGATAGGTGGGGTCGGTGTGTCGCGATAGTCCGGTGTGTCGCGATACTTCGAGGTGTCACGATACCTGGAGGTGTCACGATAGCTCAGGATATGGTGAATTTTTCAGTTCTATCTTGTGATCCTAGGTGCTCTCAACCTGCGCAGTGTCGTGGTGCACTCAGAAACGCAATTAGTCGAAGTTTGCGAAGTGTCGCGATAGCTCGAGCTCAACGCCTCGGGGCCTGTGCAGAAGGATTCTGTACCTGCTGAGCTTGCTGGAGATGGTGATGGAGCTGGTACCTGCAAGAACATGCAAAAAATACACACAACACAAATGCACGCGCTCGCTCTCTATCAAACTCACACACAACAAATGAGGGGAATGACAAGGGAGAGGGAATATGTAGTGGAGAAGGAGGTGGAGGTGGAGATGAAGATGGAGGTGGAGATGGAGATGGAGATGGAGAAACATCAGAAATTTACCTACTACTTACCATTCCAACATGTCCTCTCTACGTCTTACCATCACACGCTCGTCCTCAAAGCTCGAATCCCCAACAACGGCGCCAAAATTTGGTGTAGCTCAGTGATGAGTAGCACCTCCTTTAATGTCAATCCGGGAAGACATGAGGATGGTATGAAGACCTCGAGCAAGTGAAGGCACAAATGTGTGAGTGCGAAGCACAATTACATGCACACACATACACACACATGCGCACACACAGCAAGAACAAAGAGAGTAAGACAATGGAATCACTTCTATTGCAACAAAGTTCTCATACAAGCTCAAAACTACAAGAAGCTCTCCCCAAAAATGAGCTCTCTAGCTCTATTTATAGTTTTTGACTAGCTTTGGCCCTGTCCAGACCTAGTGTCCGGCCTAGTTAAAAATTAGGTTCTAGGGCTTATTTGAGGGCTCAAACGAGATCTAAAAAATATGAAAATTGGCAGGCAACTACTTCTAAGGCTCCCCAAGCTCGAGGACTCCTCGGCTTGTACAAAATGGAGCTACAAAAAGGTGAAATGATATTTACAAGGGTTTTTAGTGATAAGAATCACTTTTAAATGGTGTAAGGGTTTGGAAAAAAATAAAGGGTTGCCTTAGTGCTAGATCTGCATGTATGCTCGTACTTGCTTCTTCCCGTATACTTCCAACACATATACATATACATATACATATACATATACATATACATATACATATACATATACATATACATATACATATACCTATACATATACATTGTTGGAGTTAGACGTCTGCGGAAGCACACGAACAACAAAAGGAAGAAGAAGAAGCTTGGAGCACAACACACAATACTCAATGTATTACTAGAGAATGTACAAAGATTAGTAGCCCATTAGGGCAATAGGCATATATACAAGCCGAGGGAAAAAAACCTCCTAAAGAGGGAAAAAAGTGCCGCGGCGGTCCTAGTGTGTTCACACACATCACTACCTAAATATATCAACAAATCCCCCTTGGGAGTGATGTGGTGAACAAGGAATTGGCACTCATGTATAAGGAAGTGCCAAGCTATGTGGAAATCACTCCACAAAAGGAAGTAAGCCCAAAGCTTTGCGGAAAGCTTCAAACTTCTCCCTAGGCAGAGCCTTCGTGAAAAGGTCTACTATGTTCTCCTGCATGGGTACATATGCCAAGCTGATCTCCCCAGCAGAGAACCTCTCCCTGACATAGTGATAATGCACCTCAATGTGCTTAGTGCAAGCATGGAGCACAGGGTTCCTCGCAACTGCCAATGCGCTCTGACTGTCAGCGAAGATGGTGGTGGTAGAAGACTGGCCAACACCCAAATCAGCCATAAGGCATTTGAGCCACACACACTCAACAGTCACTGTGAAAGCTGCCCTATACTCAACCTCACAACTGGAAGTGGCCACAGTAGGCTGCTTCTTGCTCAACCAAGATATACATGAGCTACCAAGCATGAAACAAAAACCACTGGTGGACACACGAGTGTCATGGCAACCAGCCCAATCTGAGTCAGAAAAAGCATGCAAATCTGGCGGTAGTGATCCCCCCTTGGGATAAAACGACCCAAGTAGCCGAGTACCACTCAAGTAGCGAAAAATGCACTTAACCACCTTCCAATGCATGACTCCTGGGCAATGCATAAACCTGCTCATCTGTGAGATAGCAAATTGAATATCTAGCCGAGTAATGCATAAATAAATCAAGCATCCAACAGCCTGTTGATAGAGAACAACATCAAATGCATCTCCAGCATCATGAAGACTCAATCGTAAACCTGTCTCCATAGGAGTAGCAATAGGCTTACAGTCTTCAAGGCCAAAATGTTGCAATAATGTGTCAATATATTTCGTTTGACACAAAGCCATCCCACCATCAACTTGCATAAATTGAATGCCCAAATAGTGATGCAAATGCCCCAAATCAGACATCTCAAATGAGGCATGCAAATCAGCCTTAAAATCAACAATATGCTTCTCAATAGGACCAGTAAGCAGCATGTCATCAACATAGACAACAATGATCAGAAGCACATCATTAGCACGCTTAACATATAAGGTGCTTTCAGTTGGATTGTTCTCAAAACCATGTGCAATCAGATAGGCATGTATCTTCTCATACCAAGCACATGGTTCTTGCTTTAAACCATATAATGCCTTCTTTAACCTACACACTTGGTTTTCATGCCCTTTCTGCACAAAGCCACGGGGCTGAAAAACATACACTTCTTCATGCAAGTCACCATTCAGAAATGCTATTTTAATGTCCAACTGATGTACATTCCAACCATGATGGGCTGCAAGTGCACAAATGCTCGGAACAGTAGTCATACGGCATGTAGGTGCAAAGGTCTCATCAAAATCAATGCCTCTTTCTTGCACATAACCCTTTGCAACAAGCCTAACCTTATACCTGTCAACTGTACCATCAGGTTTACGCTTCAGCTTGTATACCCACTTAGTGCCAATGGCCTTCTTGCCAGGAGGCAAGTCACATAAAGACCATGTACCATTCTTCATTATAGCATCATATTCAGATTGCATAGCAGCCATCCAATTTTTTGATTTTTGTGCTTCATCAAAAGAAATAGGCTCATTCTCATCACAGAGACTAGACGCAGCCATAGCATAGCAATCTGATGTAAAGGAGGCACTATGAGAGCCTGAACGAGTACGATATGACAAAGGTGCATCTAATTTGTTGTCACGCAAAGTCTACACCAGCCATTTTGGCATAGTTTTTGCCTGCTCAATATCAGCTCTCTCATCAACAAGTGCATCATGTAAATCTGCATCAGAAATGGAATGATCTACATCATCATATGAAACCTGCAAAGGCTGAGAAGTTGCCTCATTAGGACTAGCACTAGACTGTCCACCTATAAAAAGAGGCATCAAAGTATCATACATGTCTTTGGAGCTAACAGATGTCTCCTTGGTACATGAAAGCAATGGTTGAATAACATCTTCCACAAAACATCACGACTAACCAGAATGTGTTTAGTCTGTGGATGATACAGATGATAGCCTTTACTTTCAAAACTCTACCCAACAAAAATACATTTTACTGCCTTATCATCCAATTTTCTGCGATGTTGTTCAGGCACTAATGCATATGCCAAACAACCAAAAACATGCAGATGAGCAACAGATGGCTTGCGGTCATGCCAAGCCTCATATGGAGTGAAATACTGCAGCGCTTTAGTGGGACACCTGTTAAGTACATATGTTGCACACATGACAGCCTCAAGCCAGAAACTATGTGGTAAAGCCTGACTCTTGACCATACACCTCGTCATCTCCATGAGTGACATGTTCTTCCGTTCAGCAACTCCATTCTGTTGAGGTGTATACGGCACTGTACACTGGTGTTTTATCCCATGTTCAGCCAGAAATGCATTAAAATCAGAAGACATATATTCCCCCCCTCAATCAGAACGGAGGATGCCCATTTTACATGCTGACAGATTTTCAGCCAAAACCAAAAACTGTTTGAAGCACAAAAACACTTTGGACTTTGCCTTCAATGGATATACCCATGCATGCCTAGAAAAATCATCAATGAAAGTCACGAAGTAAAGATAGTTTCCAAAAGAAGGTGTCTGCATAAGACCACATACATCACTATGTACAAGCTGCAATTTCTGCGTAGCCCGAACTGAACCATCTTTTGGAAAGGAGGAACATTGCATTTTGCCCAAAATACAGCCTTCACATACCTGTTTTCCAGGTGCCTCAAGCTTGGGCAAAGAAGACACCATATCAGATTTTTGCAGGCGTAGCAAACTAGCAAAATTCAGATGACCAAAGCGTGCATCCCAAAGCTTTGCATCTGACATAGCCTGAGAATCATGAACTGCACATGCCGAATCATTCGCAGATCTTTCATAGTTTATGAGCTTATATAGCCCACAACATAAAATGCCAGAAGCAATAATAACATTGCCATTTGACAGATCATGAACTGTAATCTTTCATCAACAAATTTCACAACCAAGCCAATCTTGGCTAATGCAGAAACTGATAACAGATTCTTCTTGATCCCTGGCACAAATAAAGCATCTGACAAGGTGAAAGAACTACCATCAGCAGTAGTCAGAATGATCTTACCAACTCCCATAACAAGATAAGAGGAGTTGTTGGTGCATGTGACAGTATTCCCTGTAGGGGTAGACTCGAGTGAAGAGAAGAAACTACACTGCGAGGTAATATGTTTGGTCGCACCACTGTCAAAGTACCAAACATCTGAGTCCACTGCAGACATGCACTGCTCATGAGAAGATGGGTCAAAACTGCAAACAGTAGTAAACGCCCATTCTTCTTCCTGCACAAGATTAGCAGACTCTGTTTTTGGTGTAGAGGCTTCTGCAACAACCATTCCAGCCTCCTTTTTCTTTGCCTCTTTTGCAGCCAATTTTGGACAGTTCTTTATGATATGATCATTCCCTTTACAGTACTTGCAAAACAATTTCTGCTTTTCTGATTTCTTCTCATCTTTATCCTGGTTCTTTGAATGTGCAGCATTTGCAGATTTCTGCTTACTAGTAGAAGAGCTCCATTTTCCTTTGCCCTTCTGACTAGCTAGGAAAGCTTGATCTGCAACATGCATAATGGACATGTTCTGTCTGGACTGATCTTCCTGCAACAGAACAGAAACTAACTCCTCAAATGATAAGGCATTCGGATTGCCTTTCATCATCAACCGAAGAGTAGAAGCAAAACTCTCATATGAATCAGGAAGACCATTCAGAACGGTTTGCACAAGTGAGCTATCTGGTATAACCTCATCAACAGAAATCAACTGTTCCTTCAAATCTTTGCTCTTCGTTAGGAAACTGTCCATAGAATCACCGTCATTCATGTGCTCACTCTCCAACTATTTTCGGAGGTAAGCAACAGGAGCCTCATTCCTAGCTTGGTACAATGTGGTAAGTGTATCCCAAGCATCCCTAGCTATTCTGCAAGAGCGAATGTGAGGAATAATGGCACGTTTGATAGACAAAGCTATCAATGCATGTGCCTGGGCATCTCTGCCATCCTAAAGAATCTGCTCTATAGTAGGTGCAGCAGAAACAGCAGCACGAACAGGAATCTGCACAATATAATCTTCGACACCATCTTCATCGGCTCCGGCACTTGTATTCGTAGTACTTGTTGTTACAGGTGTAACAGGACGTCTTTCAACACCCTGCACAATGTTCCACAATCCTTTTGCAACCAATACATGTCGCATCATATAAGCCCATAATGGGTAGTTGATACCATCCAACTTATCCTCAACAGCCAACATACGGAATACATCACTGCTTTCAGCCATGGCTGGTGACTAAAATACCTTGATGGAGAAAATTGATTGTATCTCAAAAAGTTGAATAGAACTACCCAGACGAGTTCTGCTAGACCTGTAGCAGACTTCGAGACGCTTAAACTGGCGAACAGAAACTGGTATATACCTTTGGCACAAAAAGATGAAATAGCCTACACAAGTGCTACGATAGTGCATTTGGAGGCCGAAACAAGCTCAGATCGTGATTTCGGCACCACAAAACGAAGCAGTTTTGATCTCGAAAACACCCTGAGTATGCTCAACAAAATTCATACGATTTTGAGACTGCAAACGGAGGAGTGTCGACGGTGCCCTAGATGAAGCGACTACCTGCTCTGATACCAATTGTTGGAGTTAGACGTTTGCGGAAGCACGCGAACAGCACAAGGAAGAAGAAGAAGCTTGGAGCACAACACACAATACTGAATGTATTACTAGAGAATGTACAAAGATTAGTAGCCCATTAGGGCAATAGGCGTATATACAAGCCGAGGGAAAAAAACCTCGTAAAGAGGGAAAAAAGTGCCCCGGCGGTCCTAGTGTGTTCACACACATCACTACCTAAATATATCAACATACATATACATATACATATACATATACATATACATATACATATATTCAGATTTCTGTCCATACATCTGAATCTGTTTGTTACATTTGTACATTCACTCATCCATCTATTTTTGTTCACATAGAGTGGTTGAGAGTTTTGCTCCCACATTGTACATTGAACATTGGTATATATGATAGTGTGAGTAAGCCTTGGCTTAAGTAACACTTTACACATGTTTTCTAATCTTTCTCTATCTTTGTCTCATCATTTGTATGATTAAGTGTGGTATGTTCATGGTTTGTCAATATTGAAGGATTGCTAGAATTCATGTTGTAAATCCTGGACCTATGGAACCTTGGACCTGTGATATTAGTTATGGGCTTACTAAATGTCCAACATTTGGTATCAAAGCTTTAGGGTTTTGATATTAGAGTTCATTCAGGCTCTTAGATTCCTAGGTTCCCAGACGTCCAGGTTTACAACATATGATTTAAGAGCATCTTCTAACATTTAACATTTCACATACACACTTAATCTAGATGAGTAGAGATTTGATAATTAGACAATTCGGTTACATGTTTATTCATCAGTGTGGAGTATGAAGTTGATGATTTGTTAGTAGTCGAATAAGTTTGGAATTCACACAAGATAGTTTAAAGAAGAAGTAGTTTCTTGTTTTGCATGATACTTGGTCATGATTTAGTAGATTTGACAAACAATTGCATTGAGAGAAAGAAAAGCAGCATATTTTGAAGACAACTTGTATGTTTTAACTCATATGTATGAGTTATATATAAGTTGAAGTTTTTAAGCAGGCAGCTAATATGTTCCCTCAAAGAATTCTTGGAGTGTCAATACAGAGCTACTTGGTATATGACAAGTTGCAAAGAAGTATATTTCTTCTTTATCTAACTCGTGAGGTAAAAGAGTATTTGCAGTAGATGTTGGAGGCTTGGGTTGAGGTTTTATGTTTGGAAAGGTTACCTCATATTTAGTATTTTTAGAAAACTTCAAAAAATTTAGATTTTTTGATGTACTAGTCAGTTGGAGAATCTACTTTCTATGATTGTCTAGATTTTTGGATACATGCTTGTATTCAAAAAGGTGCTCCATCAGATCTTATCACTTGATTGAGAAGTGGAGTTAGCCAAAAGAAAATCAAGAAGGTACTATCACAGTTCACCCGAGAAGAATATGAAAAGATGAAGTATCAACTTGCAGCTTTTCGAGTTCTCAAGGTGAGAAGTTTGTCCACTTATGTTTCAACTAAGAGTTGCAGATTCTTGGAAAGGATTTTGTTGAAGAAAAGTTTTACAAATTTGTGAGAAGCATGGACACTTAGAGACATTCAGGTAGCAAGTGAGTGCTTGATGAGTACACTATTGGACATCTAGTTTGCATACTTTCTCAGCTATTAGGGTTCATGTTTAGCAAGTTCAGTTTTGTGAAGTTTGAAGGAAAGTCAAATTCAGTTTTGAAGAAGACTTTTGAAGAAAAAGTTTGAAGGTCAATTTGGGGAGTACAAATTTGAAGATTATGAAGTTTGCAGATCCAGTTCAAGTTGTACCATTTTGACATTGAAGGGGCGATTGTTGGAGTCAATGTCCAAAATGCTCCAAAATCTTCAGGTATCATAGTATGTGTAGAGTTAGCTCTTATTCCCTCTAATAGCAAACCACATTGGGCACTTGGCTACATCAACATCCTCTCAAAGAAGGCGCCAGGGTTTGATACCCACGAACGACAGCGCGAAGAAGTCTTCTGTTTTTTTGTTTTATGCTTTTCAAAAAAACAAGTGCGAACGGACCATGACGGGTGCTTTTTCTCGATTACATGTTTGAAGGAAACGATCGTGTTTTATTGCTTTTGGAGTGATTTAATTCAAGGGACGCACATTACTATATAAGAAGAGTTGTGGCTCATTGTTATTTATCCTTCACCTAGTTCAACACCAAGCTTTGGAGCTTTGATACCTCAATAGAGGTAGTGCTTTTAGCACATGGGGCAGCCATGGTGCTATGTTGAAGCATGTTGAGGAGCGGCTATGGAGTTCTTCTTGGAGAAGAAGAGTGTGCTCACACTCTTGCTTATGGAGAAGTTATTAGTAGCTTGGTGGTGTGGATCGGCCATTCACATGATGTATTTGAAGATTGTCTTCTACATGAAGATTTCGGGTTACTTCAAAGACATTGGATGGTGGTTAACATAAGATTTGCATCTTATGTTAAGAATTCAGGTACATATTCTCTTTATGCACAGAAGTACTACTTGGAGTTTATAGAGGCACTAACATCCATATCAAGAGGAGTCCTATTCGGCATAGGTACAAGAGAATCAGTACGTATATGCTTTATGCATATTTGGATGAGGTGTTAGAGAAGATATGTTCATATGAGTTTGAGGATTTCTGGCAACAAACTTATTAGCATTCTTTTCTACATTTGTAAGTATGTGATCTTTTCACACACGTATCTGACTTAGGGTCTTCCATAGCCTAAGGTCAGATGAGCGTTTGTTGATTATCAATTTTAGACTGATCCTTCCTCATTTTGTCACTCATATTCACTCTTCTACAACCTATTAGGTCACACATCTCATATATATTCAGATTTCTGTCCATACATCTGAATATTTTTGTTACATTTGTACATTCAATCATCCATCTATTTTTGTTCACATAGAGTGGTTGAGAGTTTTGCTCCCACATTGTACATTGAACATTGGTATATATGATAGTGTAAGCCTTGGCGTACGTAACACTTTACACATGTTGTCTAATCTTTCTCTATCTTTGTCTCATCATTTGTATGATTAAGTGTGGTATGTTCATGGTTTGTCAATATTGAAAGATTGCTATAATTCATGTTGTAAATCTTGGACCTATGGAACCTTGGACCTGTGATATTAGTTATGGGCCTACTAAATTTCCAACATATACATATACATCTATATGTACATATAAATGTACATGTACATGTACATCTACATATGCATCTATATGTACATATACATATGCATATACATATATATATATATACATATACATATACATATACATATACATATACATAAACATATACATATACATATACATATACATATACATATACATATACATATACATATACATATACATATACATATACATATATATACATATACATATACATATACATATACATATACATATACATATACATATACATATACATATACATATACATATACATATACATATACATATACATATACATATACATATACATATACATATACATATACATATACATATACACATACATATTGTTAAAAGTCAAGCTTCAAGCTAAAAAATTCGTGGGGAATCTTTTATGGACATGTGGAGCAATCAAAGGAAGCCAAAAGCCACGAGATTCCATCAAGAAAAGTCACTCAACCACTCCCCAAGTCATCTCAACTAATTCCTCCAAGTTAGGAGGCTGATTTGGAAAGGTAGTTCCTAGATTTTAGGGGCACACCTCTCACTATAAAAGGAGCATGTATCCCGACTTCTTTTGGGCCATATTCTTGGAGTTTTAGCTCATGTAAAGTGAGCACTAAGTGCTGGAGTTGTGATAAGCAAGCCCCTTGCTTAAGCTAGCCCCTTGCTTGCTTGTTTGTTTTCTTTTAGTAGGCATATCTATGTGCGTGCGCAGGCAGTGTTGCAACTCTCTACCCCTGAGTTGTTAGCATTGGTTCTCCCTCATATTGTATCCATTTGATGTAATTCTTGTCTCATTGGATAGCTATTAGAGTCTATTTTATGCTCACAAATTCTCTGGATCATTCTCTGAGTAATCTGGGAGCAACATTCATTTTAGTGAAGTTGTGTGATTGATATCTCTCTTAGTGTGTAGGCTCTGTTTGAAATATTTTGCTCTCTGTTGTAAGGGCTGGTTCTCCTTCTCTATGTATCAATTTGCTATGATTTTGGTGTCATTGGGTAGCTATTAGAGTGCTCTAAAGTTGACTCAAGTTTGAGATTCATTCTCTGTATAATCTCTGAGAAAAGTGTGCTGGAGTGAAGTGAGGTCTCTGCTTGACTAGCAGTTGTGAGCATTCAACTAGCTCATGTTGTAGACATTGTTTCTCTTTGTGTAAGCATCCATTTCAAGTGAAATTTGTTTTGTTGGAAAGCCCTTGGTGTCTACTACAGGTCTATAAAAGCTCACTGGAGTTCTCAGCATAAGCTCTGAGTAAGAGCATTTTTGGTGTGCAGAGGTCAAAGAAGGATACCTGTGGAGGTCATTCGCGCTTCATCGTTGCTTAGGGGTTGAGATACTTCCCCCATCAGTGGTATCAGAGCATTTGGGAATCTTGGAGGCATCACATACAAGCAAGAAGACCTCTTGGAGTTGGTGGTTGAGGATTTGCATCAACAAAAGCTTCTTGGAGGTAGCTCACATCAAGGGGGAGCTATTCTACTCAAATTTGCAAGAGCACAAGGTGTCCATCTAAGGAAAGCTTTGGATTGAGGTAACCTCAGAGCCTCATTTTCATTTTACACACATTGGAGCATTAGCCAAGGGCTAGGTCAAGTATCAAAGACTAGATATGGGAGACTTCAACACTCAAATTGAAAAGCTAGACAAAGGTAACTATCAACCATGGAGATTTAGGGTCTCCAACTATCTTATGGGCAAGGGCCTTTGGGGGTTGATTAGTGGAAGTGAACCAAGACCTAGGTTGGATGAGAATCCAACCAATGACCAGAGAAGGGCCTTTAGGGAATGGAATGAAAGAGACAAGAGGGTTATCTTTATTCTTTCCCAACACATTAGCAATAGCATGATCGGCCATATCCAAGACTTGGATTCAAGCATGAAGGTATGGGAGACACTTGAAAGGCTTTATTCAACAAGCACCAAAGCAAGGAAGATCCAACTCAAGAATGAGCTCAACAACCTTAGGAAGAGCTCAGGGAGTAGCATAAATGACTACATACTTAAGGTCAAGGAGTTATCAGATGCATTGGGATCCATTGGAAGCCACGTAGACGATGACGATCTTGTGGCTTATACTCTCAATGGTTTGAGAGATGATGAGAAGTGGAAACCCTTTACCACTTCAGTATATGTAAGGGATAATCTTCCTGATTTTGAGCAATTGGTTGCTCTCATGGTCACCGAAGAAATGAACATAGGTGGAAGTTCAACTAAAAGCAAGGATGCACAAGTTTTCTATGCAGGTAATCAAAGGGGCAAAGGAAGACGAGGACAAGGAAGGGGCAAAGGAAGGTTTGGAGGAAGGCAAGGCCACTCAAGCAATCAAGGAAATGATCAAGGCACCTCATCACAAAGAGGGAGAGGAAGAACAAGAGGAAGAGGAGGACGACAACAACAAAACAGGAATCAAGATGGTGAAGGATGTTACATATGTGGCAAGTTTGGCCACTATGCTAGAGATTGCTACCAAGGAGGAAACCAAAGGAGCTATAATCAAGGTTCTTCATACAAAGGCCAAGGTAATTATGCTTCTACAAGTTCAGAAAATGACAATCTCTTGATGATGCACATGAATGGGAATTCAAGCAAAGTAGATAACACTTGGTATATTGATAGTGGATGTAGCAACCATATGAGTTGCAATGCTTCTTGGTTTACTAATCTACATGTTCCCAAAGGTAAAGGACATGTAGAAACAGGTGATGATACAGCCCATGAGATCTCCCATGTTGGAGATGTAGCTTTGGATGACAAGGAGGAAGGAAGATGTCTCAAGGATGTCTTGCATGTACCTACTATCACAAAGAACTTGGTGTCCGTTGGGCAAATGGTTGAAAGAGGCTATCAAGTAAGGTTCAACAAAGGTGGATGCTTTGTGGAGAACCCTAAGCAAGGTTACAAGGTCATAGCAAGAGGAAAGAAGCAAGGGAGACTCTTCACTTTGGAGGTAAATTCTCATTCTACTCAACATGTCTACTTCACATATGGAAACAAGAGGATTTCGGAGTTGGACTTGTGGCACAAGAGGATAGGTCACATCAACATACAAAGAATGAAGGAAATGCAATTCAAGAGGCTGGTTGAAGGTCTTCCCAACTTTCAAGGACAAGGTATGAAGCATTTATGTGAATCTTGTCAACTAGGGAAGCAAGCGAGACTTCCATTCAAGAAGAGTGGCTACATAAGCCAACATCCATTGGAGTTGATACATACAGATGTGTGGGGACCAACGAAAGAGCAATCCATTGGAGGTAACAAGTACTTTGTCACTTTTATAGATGATTGCACAAGGATGGTTTGGGTTTATTTCATCAAAAACAAATCAGATGTGTTTACATGTTTCAAAGCATTCAAGGCAATGGTAGAGAAGGAAACAGGTACATATATCAAGAAGCTAAGGTCCGATGGAGGGGGAGAATATTTCTCAAATGAGTTTTCTGATTTCTTAATGGATCAAGGCATCAAGAGGCAAGTAACATGCAGGTACACACCCCAACAAAATGGAGTAGCAGAGAGAAAGAATAGATACATTGCCGAGATCGCTAGAGCAATGCTTAATGAGATGAATGTACCTAACATGTTTTGGAGTGATGCAGCAAATACCGCCGTGTATCTAATGAATAGGGCTCCTACCTCAGGGATCCATGGCTTGACACCATATCAAGCCTATTATGGTAAGAAACCTGATCTTTCCCACTTGAAGATATTTGGATGTACTTGTTATGTACATGTGCCAAGTGAATTGAGGCACAAGCTACAACCAAAGGCAGAAAAGTGTGTGTTTCTAGGATATTCAAATGATCATAAAGGTTACAGGTGCTTCAACCCAAACACAAAGGACTTGAGGATATCAAGGGATGTAGCATTTGATGAGCTACTCCCTTGGTATAAGAAGTATGATTGTATGCAGGACTATGAAGAAGAAAAGCATGGACATGATGAAGAACAAATCGACCTAGAGCTAAGCGGCCCAAGGTGTTCCATCAATGAAGATAGTTCAAGCATGAACTCACCATGGAGGGGGAGATCTTCATCAAGCTATGAAGCACAATCAATCAACAAAGGCAAAGCAACATTGGTGGAGTTGGATGAAGAAGGTAATGAAGTTGAAGATGATGAAGGACACATGATGGAGAAAGAAGCCACGTCAAAGAAAGAGATCAAGTTCCCAAGGCAAAGGAGGTTTATTCCTCCAAAAGGTGAAGAAAAGAAGTCTTCTAGAGTTAAGTATCCAACTCAAAGGTTTACTTATGATTCATACATGGCAACACATTATGCATATATGAACAAAGTAGTAGAAGATCATGAGCCCGATTGCTATGAAGATGCAAGCAGGTACACCGAATGGAAAGAGGCAATGCAAGAAGAGATCGACGCACTTGAGGAAAATCAAACATGGACTCTAGTGCCCAAGAAGGAGAACATGAAGGTAATAGGTAATAAGTGGGTGTATAAAGTAAAGAGGAATTCAGATGGATCTATTTCTAGGTTCAAAGCAAGATTGGTGGCCAAGGGTTTTGCACAAACCTATGGAGTGGACTTTGAAGAGACATTCAGCCCCGTGGCAAAGATGAGCACCATTAGGACACTCATTGCAATGGCTGCTAGCAAAGGATGGAAGCTCTTCCAATTGGATATCAAGAATGCCTTTCTCAATGGAGACTTGGAAGAAGAGGTATACATGGAGCAACCACTAGGTTTTGTTCATAAAGAGTTTCCACATCATGTTTGTAGGTTGAAGAAGGCACTTTATGGCCTAAAGCAAGCTCCAAGGGCTTGGAACCAAAGATTGGTGGAATATTTGATCAAATGTGGTTACAATCAATGCAAGGCGGATCCATCTCTCTTCATCAAACAAAGAGGAGAACTTGTGGTCTACATGTGTGTGTATGTAGATGATCTTATCATTACAGGTAATGACACAAAGGGCATTGAGGAGATCAAGGCAAAGCTTGGAAAGGAGTTTAGGATCTCTGATCTTGGAGATCTTAGGTATTTTCTTGGCATTGAAGTTGTATACAAAGAAGAAGGTATTATGCTCATACAACGGAAGTATATTCTATACCTACTTGAGAGGTTTGGGATGCTACATTGCAAGCCTATTTCAAATCCCATGGAAGTTAATGTAAAGCTAAGCTCCATTGATGGAGAGCCATTAGAGGATGTAACTTTGTATCGATCTATTGTAGGCTCTTTCAATTATGCCACAATAACCAGGCCCGACATAGCATATGGAGTTGGAGTGTTATCACAATTTATGCATAGTCCAAGGACTACACACTTGCAAGCTGCAAGAAGAATGTTGCGATATCTCAAAGCCACTATAAATGAAGGATTGTTCTACTCATTTGATGATGATATGCAGGTCAAAGCTTATTCCGATGCCGATTGGGCCGGTTCGAAGGAAGATAGAAGGAGTACAAGTGGTTACCTAGTCATGCTAGGTAGCAAGATCATCTCATGGATTTCAAAGAAGCAACCCACGGTGGCATTATCTTCCACCGAGGCTGAGTATAGAGCTTTGGCTCAAGTCACATGTGAGCTAATGTGGATTAAGAAGTTATTTATGGAGCTTAATTTGCAGGTTGACACATATCCAATTTTTTGTGACAACATGAGTAGCATTCATCTAGCATCGAACCCTGTTTATCATGCTAGAACCAAGCATATTGAAGTGCACTATCACTTCATAAGGGAAAAGGTGATATCCAAGGAAGTTTCAGTACATCATATTGGTACCAAGGACCAAGTTGCGGACATGTTTACAAAGGCTTTGGATGGGATGAAGATTTCAAAATTCAAGCAATGCATCAACATGAAGGAGCTTGGATGAGGATGAAGAATTGAAGCTTGAGGGGGAGTGTTAAAAGTCAAGCTTCAAGCTAAAAAATTCGTGGGGAATCTTTTATGGACATGTGGAGCAATCAAAGGAAGCCAAAAGCCACGAGATTCCATCAAGAAAAGTCACTCAACCACTCCCCAAGTCATCTCAACTAATTCCTCCAAGTTAGGAGGCTGATTTGGAAAGGTAGTTCCTAGATTTTAGGGGCACACCTCTCACTATAAAAGGAGCATGTATCCCGACTTCTTTTGGGCCATATTCTTGGAGTTTTAGCTCATGTAAAGTGAGCACTAAGTGCTGGAGTTGTGATAAGCAAGCCCCTTGCTTAAGCTAGCCCCTTGCTTGCTTGTTTGTTTTCTTTTAGTAGGCATATCTATGTGTGTGCGCAGGCAGTGTTGCAACTCTCTACCCCTGAGTTGTTAGCATTGGTTCTCCCTCATATTGTATCCATTTGATGTAATTCTTGTCTCATTGGATAGCTATTAGAGTCTATTTTATGCTCACAAATTCTCTGGATCATTCTCTGAGTAATCTGGGAGCAACATTCATTTTAGTGAAGTTGTGTGATTGATATCTCTCTTAGTGTGTAGGCTCTGTTTGAAATATTTTGCTCTCTGTTGTAAGGGCTGGTTCTCCTTCTCTATGTATCCATTTTCTATGATTTTGGTGTCATTGGGTAGCTATTAGAGTGCTCTAAAGTTGACTCAAGTTTGAGATTCATTCTCTGTATAATCTCTGAGAAAAGTTTGCTGGAGTGAAGTGAGGTCTCTGCTTGACTAGCAGTTGTGAGCATTCAACTAGCTCATGTTGTAGACATTGTTTCTCTTTGTGTAAGCATCCATTTCAAGTGAAATTTGTTTTGTTGGAAAGCCCTTGGTGTCTACTACAGGTCTACAAAAGCTCACTGGAGTTCTCAGCATAAGCTCTGAGTAAGAGCATTTTTGGTGTGCAGAGGTCAAAGAAGGATACCTGTGGAGGTCATTCGCGCTTCATCGTTGCTTAGGGGTTGAGATACTTCCCCCATCACATATACCTATACATGTACATATACATTTACATATAGATATACGTATAAACCTATATATACATACACACACACACACACACACATATATATATATATATATATATATATATATATATATATATATATATATATATATATATATATATATATATATATATATATATATATATATATATATATATATACATATACATATACATACTACAAGGAATACGGGTGCATAGCGACGGTTAATGCGACACAAATTCATCGCTATAAAATTGGAAAATGCATCGTAATAAGTGTCGAGTGCGGACCGTCAATTAAACGACGATCCAAACGACGTTTTTTTCGACATGTGGTGTGAGAGGATGTGCAACGCCAATTCGAGTGGTTTTTAAGACATGTTACCATCATGTACACAACAGTCTGTTGACGGAAAAAAATTAAAATGTTGGAGGCTCTTCGATCAGCATGTTCACGCATTTGATCAAAGAGTTGTCCAACTTTCGCAATTGCGCTGCGCTTACAAGCTAAAACAAGTATATGCAGAATTGTTGTTTTGCCTAAGCTGTATCTTATTGTCTCTCTCTGTCTCTATTTCTCTCTTTCTAGGTCTTTCTCTCTTTGAATTCTCTCTCTCTCTATCTCTCTATTTCACTCTCTCTCTCTCTCTCTCTCTCCTCTCTCTCTCTCTTTATTGCAGGTTATTCGAGAAGCTAACCAAGCAAAAAGTATGGCTAACTATTGTAAGTACAATTTCCATTCTTTGTATATCATTTGAATTGTGCTATTTTCATTAGATAGCATACTCAGACTTATTGATATGCACATATACACTTATACATGATGAAGATGCACATTCACACTGTTGGCAGTAGCTAGAGGCATAGAAGAAGCAGAAGCATGTGAAGATAGAGCATAACAAAGAAGTAGGGAGTCAGTCGAATCATTTTTTCAAACAAATATATTTCAAAATAGTTTTCAAAACCTCCAACAATGATTTTCATCACTTTTGTACCATATGTAACATAGAAAAACCCTTTTTATAATTTATAGCTCCTTTTTGTACAATCCGAGGAGTCCTCGAGCTTGAGGAGCTTAGGTAGAATGAGCATACCAATTTTGGTTATTTTTAGATATCGTTTACCCTTTCAAATAGCATCTAGGACCTATTTTTTAACTATGCCGGACACTAGATGTGAAACCGGTCAAAACTAGTCTAGAATCTATAAAAAGAGCTAGAGAGCTCATTTTTGAGGTTAGCTTTTTTTAGTAGAGAAGAGCTTAGAGCTATTTTAAGCTTGTAAGAGTGTTCTTGAGTAATAGAGTTGATTTCCTACCTTCCATTGTGTCTTGCTTGTCTCTTCGTTGTGTGTGTGCATCTCTATGCTTCTCACCTTCACTCTCACTTCATCTCACATTCACGATCTTCATATCACTCCTATCTCTTCCGCGGATTGACATTAAGGAGGTGGAGCTTCTTAACGTGGTTCTCACCATTGTGATAGAGCAACACCAAATTTGGCACCGTTGTCCGGGATCGAGTTTAGGATGAATGTGTGATGGTAAGAGTATAGCAAGAAGTGGTGTTGGAAGGTAAAAAATTTCAGTTTTTGATGTTTTTTTGACTTAGTTTTTGGTGTTTTTCACCTTCTCCACACTCCATCTTCATCACCGCATCATCATCTTCAACTCCAAAAAAATTAAAAAATTCACCATATCCACCCACTCCTCATTTTCCCTCATTTATGCATGCGGGAGAGAGAGAGAGAGCTTTTGTGTTTGCATGTGCTATTGTGCTTTTGAGTTTTCTTGCAGGTACAGTGCTCCAGAGCATCAGGAAAGCTGCAAAAAGGTAAGAAAATCACTTTCTGTCAGAAATCTGCCGTGTGTGTCAACCCATCGTGATGGTCTGCCAACTTTGGCATTTTTGGTAAGCGAGTTCACCACAAGATAGGCAACACAAATGCATACAAGAATCCACACTTGCATGATAGAAGCAAGATTCATTTACGAAATTGAGCACACCGAATGGGTATCCCCCATTGTGGTAGTGCCCAAGAAGAATGGAAAATTGCGTGTGTGTATTAACCTTAAAAAAGTTAATGCCACCACAATTAGAGATAGTTATCCTTTTCTTATCACGGAACACTTATTGGAAAGAGTTGCGGGCAAGGAAGTTTACAGCTTTCTTGATGGTTTCTCAGGTTATAATCAAGTAGCCATTGCTCCTGAAGATCAACATAAGATGGCTTTTGCCACAGAATGGGGCATATTTGCATTTCGTGTAATGCCATTTGGCTTAACAAATGCACCAGCCACTTTCCAGCGACTCATGTGTCACGTTTTTAAGTAATTCTTACGCAAGAATTTGGAAGTTTATGTCGATGACATATGTGCTCATTCGAATATTAGGCAGACGCATATCCTAGAGTTAAGACAAGTATTTGATAAATGTCGAGAATATCAGGTTTGTCTGAACCCAGAAAAATGTGTTTTCATGGTCAGACAAGGCAAAATTCTAGGACACATTGTGTCAAAGAATGGAATTTTGATAGATGAAGAAAAAGTAAAGATAATTGCAGATCTACCTAGGCCAAATAATGTAAAAGAGGTACAAGCATTTATGGGACATTGCGGTTATTACAGACGATTCATACACATGTATGCAATCATAGCCAGGCCTCTGTACTCTCTTTTAACTAAGTTTGAATGAACAGATGAATGTGAGAATTCATTCAATGAACTTAAAGGACATTTGTGCTCAGCACCTATATTGACAACCCCAGATTGGAGTAAGCCATTCCATGTATATGTGGATGCATCCAACTATGCCATAGGATGTGTGTTAGCACAACCCACGAATGAAGGTAATATAGATCTCCCAATAGCTTATGCGAGCAGACAGTTGAACGAAACTGAAAGAAATTACACCACGACGGAACGAGAAGGATTAGGAATGATCTATGCGGTGAAGAAAATTAGGCATTATTTGTTGGCAAACAAGTTCAAATTCTTTACAAAGCATCAAGCATTATTGTATTTAGTCAACAAGCCATGTAATACAGGACGATTGATATGTTGGTTTCTATTACTCATGGAGTATGACTTCGAAGTAGTAGTCAGGAAAGGAAATACACATCTTAGAGCTGATCACCTCTCAAGATTAACCATAGGAGAAGCTCCTCAAGGAATAGCGGATGAACTACCACATGCATATTTGTTTAACCTTGAGATAGTACTAGAATGGGCTAAGTCTATAGTTCCTATTCTAACATACGGACCCAAGAATCCTAGGATAAGGATCAAGGAAGGAGAGATTACCAAGTCACAGAGATATCAAATCATAGCAGGAAGTATATATAAACAAGATAATCGAAAGATTCTTGCTTGTGGTGTGGATGATTCGGAACATGCAAATTGGTTGCAATTAGCACATGTAGGTGCATTAAAGCAACATCATTTGAAATATCGTACATTGCAGAATCTGCATAGATCAGGAGTATATTGGCCTTCTATGGAAGCAGATGTCTACAAGTTGTGTAAAGAATGCATTGTTTGTTGTGAAAGACCACTAGTAGAACATGCTACAGTATATCACATGTCTCTCACACCAGACTAGAGTGAACCTTTAGTGACGTACTTGAGGACGAAAACATTCCCTCAAGGAATGACTTTAGCATGACAACGTAGTCTAGAGCATGAAGCTCAAGACTATTCACTTATTGGCGACAATCTATACAAAAGAGGACGAGATGGATACTTAAGACAATGTGTTCATAAAAGCGATTATTAGAGCGTACTAGAGACTGCACACCAAGGTGTTACAAGAGGTCATTTTGGACCCGATAGGATAATCAAAGCCATCCTCTTTCCAGGATTATGGTGGCCCACTCTTCACATGGATGCACATACCTATGTTAAGAGATGTGATGTGTGCCAGAGAACTCAATTTCCTACTCGCAGAGATGAAATGCCATTGAAACCCATGATGGGAGGATGTGCATTTTCTAAGTGGGGTATAGACTTTGTAGGACCCATTAACCCCCCTACAAAAGGTACACATGCGGAATACATTATTGTTGCGACAGATTATCTTACCAAATGGGTAGAGGCCAAGGCCACTAAAAAGAATGATGCACACACGAATGCAAAATTCGTATTTGAAAATGTCTTTACAAGATATGGATTGCCTATAGAGTTAGTGAGCGATCGAGGAACTCACTTTCTAAACCAAGTCATTGAATATTTGTTACAGGATTTTATGGTGATTCACAAGAAATCCGCACCATATCATCCTCAGGCCAATGGTCAAGCTGAAAGCAGTAACAAGATCCTTTGTAACGTACTGACAAAACTCGTGAACAACAAACGTTCAGATTGGGACAAACAGTTACACCACGCTGTTTGGGCATATCGAGTGGCCTACAAGACCATACTCAATGAAACTCCCTTTCAGATGGTTTTTGGTCAGAATGTTGTGCTTCCTTTGGACTTCTTGATATCGACCCTTAAGGTTGCACAAGAACATCAGTGGACCGGCCATGAATTATCAACAAGAATAATGGACTTGGAACGATTAGGAGAAACTAGGTTGAAAGCAGCAGTAGGAATATACGCAACAAAGAAGCGACAAAAAGCATATTTTGATGCGCATGTGAAAGATAAAGGCTTAAAAGCAGGAGATTTAGTCCTAGTATATACGTTGAAACAACACGCACATAAGTTAGAAAAACGAGGTTATGGACCTATGATCATTAATAGACTCTCGACAAGTGGAGCAGTACAATTAGCCACCCTTGAAGGAGACATAATGCCTAATTACATTAGTGGCTATAGAGTCAAGTTATATCAGGAACCTCTTACTGAGGATATGCTTAGACGACTCACATTGGCAAAGAAGCGTAAAGAGGAAGAAAATAGGATACGTGTTGAAGCTCAGGCAGAAGCCATAGAACGCATTAAGCGCATGAAGTTAAGAAGACAAGGACTAGGGAGAGATCATTATAACCAACTGGAAACAACATCCAGATATCCCATGGCCATGTGTCAAGCAAAGTCAAGTACTCATCCTAGCATAGTGGGCAAGAGACCATCCATTACAGTCAAGCTAGAGCATGGCAATCCTTGCCAAGAGCTCAGGGCTTTAATTGACTCAGGTGCTGTGACTAGTGCGATTAGATGGTCCCACTATAAGGAGTCACGAATAGAAATGCGGCCAATTGAGGCATACCTCATAGGGCTAGGAGGCATGGAAACCCCTTGCATGGGTGAGGTGGACCTTCCTATCCTCATACATGATGTGACCATGACAGCGAAGCTACTAGTGTGCCATGAGGAGGACCTGATAGAACCCCTAATCCTTGGCCAAGATTGGCTATATGATCACTCAGTGGACCTAAACCTTAGACAAGGCTCCTTGCAGATTGGAACCTTATATCAGAAGCGAGTGATACCACTTGACTTCCCTAACGGCATTCCGACTGAGGTATGTAACCCTAGACCATATGGATAGCATGCGAAGGAGGACCGGAAGATCTTTGGTCAGATGAGTCACGTTATGTCTACACCAACCCACGCGGGCTTGGTGATGGAAAATTGTCAATCAGAAGGACGTCAGGAGATTTTCCCTTGGGCTTCCTGCAAATTAGAAGGGGCAACCACCCAACCCCTTGGTCAAATGGACACCATCAGTGATCAAATGGACACAATCAGCGGTCAGGTGGGTTACATCAGCGGATAAATGGGCATGGTTGCAGGTCAGGTGGACTGCATCAGCGGCCAAATGGACACTATCAGCTGTAGTGCCCATCCTTCCACACTTATTGCGGATTGGCCTAGATTTTTGCTACAAAACGATGCACCTCCTAATGGGCAGGTTTCGCAAGTGTTGGACCTCCCTTCTTTTCCAAAGTAGAGTGTCCATTAGACCTCTCAACCTCAACCACAAAGGATTCATCCACAACAGAGGAACCCAGACCGAAGACAATATCAGATGACACAAAGAAAGCAGTAGTGTCAGTATCACAAAGCAAGAGGCATAAGACAAATATGGGTGCCAAAAGGACAGACACCACTAACAGTTTGCAACAAAGCATACATTGGCAAGGAGAAGTCAAGGCAGAAGCAGAGTCAATATTCAACATCTCCTCGACCTTCTTCTACAAGTACGAACATTCGACAAATTTGGATTGCCAAGAAACACCTTACGAATCGACCCACACCCATGCGGATTTGGGTACCCAAGCAGTGTATAATAGCTCAACCCTCAAGCCATGTAATATATACCCCTCAGAAATCTCCTCACCCCTCAATATCATCATATCCGATATCACCTTTTGTCCCTCAGCAGAAACATTCCACCCGCTTAGAAACTCTTAGGAAGTGGATACCGAAAAGTATCCAGACGACTTCTCCGACCCCCTTATCTAACATTACTCCCATCTTGACTAAACACCATCCTTGTAATAACTCATTCACAACTGAACCTTGTACAAATCCACACACTCTAACCCAACATCACTTGTAATAAAATCTCATCAAGGAATGTAGGCATCATCTGAAGCATGTAGGTGTCTAGAGACCTTCATTAGTTTTGCAACAATCATTCCATACATCACCTCACGACACTCGGCTACACGGGTTACACATCGGTTATGGAAAGGGATTGCGGTCTCACTTTAATGGGATCATGATTAATTTCCATACTAATGTGTTAATCTTTTGTAGCAGATCTCCTACACACTCGCGTCATTCATCATGCAGGCAGAAGGACCATCGGAAGCTGGCCCCAGTGTACCCATGGCAAATATTGGCGAACTACTAGCTGAACCCCATCCCACAGCTCAACCACCATAATTCCAGGGATTTCCAAGACCCATGTAGATCGACGATCCTCCTAGGGGATACACGAAGAAGATTCATCGTAACTCTCATTGGTTTCAAGGTTTACCAGGCCCATTGGTGGATGCAAATTTCCTTTTTGAGGCCATTTGACTTTTGATAGCCGCACGTGGCACAAGTACGAGTTTTTCTCAAGAGAGTTTGAAGCATTACAGAACACAAAAGACTCGAAGCATGTTTGGGCAAGAGTTGGCTTCACAGAATACTTTAGTGATCCGTTGCCTAAACCAGATTTCTACCGATGCTACTATTTGATAACCACATTGAGAGCTTCAAAGAACAAAGATTTGCAAGGAACATTCATTTTGCCGTCATTAGTAAATGAACCACCATTTAAGAAGTTTTATCTTTCCAAAGATTTGATTAGAGCTGCAATCAAGATACATGGAACGCATACTCCTATAGAGCGCGAGAGGCTGATTCCAGAGCCAATGAAATGTGGAGACGTCATTAAGTGGGAAGATATTTTAGCGATCACACCTAAGCTCTCTAAACCATTGAGAATATGCATGCAGCATTTTGCTTTCCCCGCTCAGGACCGATTCACCACACCCCACAAGCATATCTGGTTTGGCTTATATTTGGCATGTATTGGACCCCAGACAATTGATCTTGCTAGCTGGATCATTGATCAGCTATACTTGGCACAGCACCGTTGGGAGAGGAAAAAGGTAATCCATGGCTGTTGCGCTCTCACAAGAATTATTTATATGTATTTGGCTTATGACTTCCCAATCAAGCGTGCAATGACAAGCGAGGAGTTGAAAGCATTCAAAGGGACAACAAAGAAAGCTAGGAAGGCTAGCAAAGGACAAGCAGGAAAGCGCATGAGAGGAACTATTCCCTGCCTACAGGTCCCAGAATCACCGTCACCGCAACCCTCTCTAGAGCAGTCTCCGACAGAAGCTACTCCAATTGTACAACCCATTCCCATACGGTTATCAAGACCCGTCATAATGGAGGCCACTACCAGCACAGTCGCTCCTCAAGCAGCCACAGCCCCAGGTCCTACCACCCCTACAGTAGAAGTCCCCACCACTATTGGTGCAGAAGCATTCTCTTTTTCGATACCCAACTTGGAAGCAGAACCCATAGATACAACGTTTGATTTTGGAATGCCGGATGCTTTCTCCAATGAATTTCAGTTTTCTGAAGGCCAAATTTTCTCTCAGGAATACAAACGACCAAGCTACCCAACCACTCCCCCCGGATCAACCACAAGGACAAGTAGTGTCCAGCTCAGAGGAAGAAAGAACAGAGATAGATGAAGAAGAGGGCGATGATGAAGCCAGCCAGGGCACTCATGACTCCCAAGAAAATGTGCATACAGATGAACAAGGACAGCACACCGATACCCAAGGTGACACGAGCACACACGAAGAAGAAACATTTGACGCAGCAGCTTATATGCTGGCAATCAAAAAGTTATATCGCACCATGGAGAAAGTTTGGGTGCGTAAGAAGTTATCTGAACAAGAGAGCCAAGCACTCATAGAACAAGAACTTGTCTCAGGCGGTTTTGAAGAGGTATACATTAAAGGCTTCAGGGAACTTGTTAAATCCGTGGGATCTAATGAAGCATTAAGATATTTGCAGAGGAAGCCGTTACCGCAGTTTGACCCTCAACGAGTACAACTATTATCAAAACTAGGTGAATACATTCGTGTACCGACAGGCGCTCAGTCATCCCAACAGGCCAGGGAAGCATGCCTAATTCCTGAACGATCTGAGGTTGAAGAAGCTATCCTCATCGACTCCCCGCCCCACACTACTATTGTACATACCACCACTGTAACCGAAGTACCCGCCACCCCAACCGCTCCTCTTTCACCTCCCGTCTCTCCAATCTCCCCTGTACATCCGATCTCTCCCAGACCATCCACATCTTTGGATAGCACTGTAGCGGAAGCTTTCCTTACTTCCATTCATCCCACAATTCCCGCACCCACCCAACCTAGTTTTCCTCCTTGGACATCCACCTTTCTATCCAGTCCAATTTTCCCTCCATCCTTCCATTCCTTCCCCACACTTCCAAGACACCTTTTCCCATTCCCACCTCCATTAACCTTCTCCCCAGTCTCACCCCCCCGACCCATCATAATTCCTCTTTCCCCTTTCCACCAAGCAGTCCAAGAGAACCCCTCTGTAAATTACTCTTCAACCTTTGTAAATCATGTATTTACACCCATGCATGCATCCACTATCACTCCATTATTCACAGTCACTGCACTTGATACCACATCCAGCGACATGGATATATCACCGCCCACTGCATCACCGCTCACTTCCTTCATGATACCACCATATTTAGGCACCCCAATGTTTTCCACAATCACCACTGCATCCACATTTCCCTCCCTATTTCCCTTACCCCCTGCATCAACACCCACACACACCGCAACTGCATTCACTCCGTCACTAATCTTATCACCCACTATAGACACTGCATTTTGTCAGATGTTCACCTGCATTACTCAAGTAAGAGATGAGTTTGCATCTCTTGGAACTAATTATCAGACGCTACAGAAGACAACCAATGATTTACATCGCAACTCAATTCATTGACCATCGAGAATGCCTCACTAAATACCCGCTACCAAGAGCTACAAGAGGCATAATATCATAAACTAGAACTAGAAAGTGAAGAAAAAACCAAAGAGGCTGTCACAGATATCGATAACTTGTTAAGGGCCCAAACGATTCGCAATGCAACACTTACTAGGAACATGGGATTACTCAGACGACACTTGGCAACAGCGAAAGAAGAGAACCAATGTTTACAAGAATAAAACAGAGAGAATTTAGAAGCTGCTCTAGATCAGCCAGACCAACCATTAAGCCCTAGTCGCTTTAAGGCTGTGCCCCCAGAATCTATGAAAATGTTACTAGATGATCACATCAGACTGTTAGACGAATACGACAGCATGAACGAGGAATATCAGAAGCTGAAAGAAGATCATAAACTACTCCAACTAAGAGCACCAATACCACAAGGACTACCAGCTCCTGCGGACCCATCTCCTGAAATCCTAGAGGAACTCAACGCACTATGGGCCCAGGTATCAACTCTTCAATCACGGATAGCGATATATGAAGCACCACCCAGGCCAGACTCTCCACCGAAACTACCAGCAGAGGAAGAAACATTGACTATTCCAGTGGAAGAGACTTTTGAAAAGCATATGAGCCTCAACCCATCCTAGGCGGACGCATCACGGCCGAAGGCCAGACGACTTTCGAGCTTCCAACTCCCACATGGATGAAGACGATTATAGAACTTGGAACAACCCACTCAGCAAGGGTAGAGGCGCAGTTACACGCCATGGCAATGATTGAAGAAAGAATTTTACAATCTCCTTATTTTGCTCATTTGGACCCTCGCAGATACATATTAGGGCATGAGCTACAATACAAGCCTTACTTTATGTTAATGCCAGAATATCAGCTGGCCATAGAAAAAGAAACAGGTAAAAAACCCTCTCATGCGACCCGATTTGAGCTTGAAGATTTGTCAACAGACGCGCAGCGAGGAGAAATCTATCAACCAGATTGGTGTAAAGATTTATTACAAGCATATCCAGAGATGATGAGTACTTGGGTTAAGGCACCTCTACACTTAAAGTACAACCCATGTTGGGGACCAAAGCCACGTCACCGCTCCTGGAAAGCATTTGCGATTAAGGTACAGAACAACAAGCAATGCGAGGATTGGTTGAATTACTCGTACTTCACTCCACCCACAGGACCACCAACAGTTGGATACATGATGGCCATGATTCATCACTGGCTCCCTCGCTTAAAACACATGAACGATGTAGCAATGCACATGACTGTCAAGATATTTGACATGATGCAGATGGTTTTCAAAGTCTTCTGTCGCGTCAAGGAACCACATGTAAACACCCTGGGTTTCGAGCATGGCAATCTCGACTTAGCTTACAACATGAGTACAACCCCATCACTCTGGGTATGTTACACCTGGCACTGTCGAATTAAATACTTACCGGCATGCTACAAGCAAACCTTCGAAGAAATGTTCACAACCGGTTTCTGGGAATATCATTCAGAAGTGTTCATCAGCAGGCCCATGCATTTGCTTCAACTATTTGCATGTGAACAGATGGTATATTCCACGCACTATCGACTCCCACCATCCGATGAACCGCAACCCATTGATTCGGAGAAACTCGAGGCAGATCTGGCCCGAGGAATTCGCATATCAGAACACACCCTCGCTCACGAACTACTTCAGCATTATATCCGACAGAACTCACAACAAAGATCTATCACGAATGAATTAAGCGAGCGAGAGGGGGGTGTTGGCAGTAGCCAGAGGCATAGAAGACGCAGAAGCATGTGAAGACAGAGCATAACGAAGAAGCAGGGAGTCAGTCGAATCATTTTTTCAAACAAATATATTTCAAAATACTTTTCAAAACCTCCAATAGTGATTTTCATCACTTTTGTACCATATGTAACATAGAAAAACCCTTTTTGTAATGTATAGCTCCTTTTTCTGCAAGCCGAGGAGTCCTTGAGCTTGAGGAGCTTAGGTAGAATGAGCATACCAATTTTGGTTATTTTTAGATACCATTTACCCTTTCAAATAGCATCTAGGACCTATTTTTTAACTATGCTGGACACTAGATGTGAAACCGGTCAAAACTAATCTAGAATCTATAAAAAGAGCTAGAGAGCTCATTTTTGAGGTTAGCTTGTTTGATTAGAGAAGAGCTTAGAGCTATTTTGAGCTTGTAAGAGTGTTCTTGAGTAATAGAGTTGATTTCCTACCTTTCATTCTGTCTTGCTTGTCTCTCCGTTGTGTGTGTGTATGTGTGTGTGCATCTCTATGCTTCTCATCTTCACTCTCACTTCATCTCACATTCACGATCTTCATATCACTCCTATCTCTTCCGTGGATTGGCATTAAGGAGGTGGAGCTTCTTAACGTGGTTCTCACCATTGTGCTAGAGCAACACACACATATACACATGCACATACACACACATATATACACATAGATACATGTGGCCATACACTTACACATACACATGCATATGCACAAACATTTCTACAACCACATAAAAAGACTTGCATGCACACATTATTGCACATACATACATATATATATATATATATATATGTATGTATGTATGTATGTATGTATGTATATACATACATACATATATGCATACACACATTAACATATACTTAAAAAAATGTATATGCACATCCACATGCATGCACATGGATGCAAATGGAAATGCATCCACACGCACATGCATGTTTCATACATATACACATCCATATACATACATTTGTATATGTTTATACACATACACATACATATGCACATATGTATATATACACACACATACACATATATATGCACATATGTACACACACATATACACATACATTTACAGATATACATGCACAAGCACACTAACGCTCTCTCGCTCTCTCTCACAAGTGAAATGAGGGGAATGGTATGGGTGGGGTGATATGACCAAAAACTGAAATTTTTTGCGATGATGGAGATGGATGTGGGAGATGGTGAGGATGATGATGGTGATGAGAAAAACAAAAGAAAATAGATAAAAGTGAAGAAAATACCTATGACTCCAACGCGTCAACTCTACGTCTTACCATCACACGCTCGTCCTCAAAGCTCGATCCCCGACAACGGCGCCAAAATTTGGTGTAGCTCAGTGATGAGTAGCACCTCCTTTAATGTCAATCGGGGAAGACGTGAGGATGGTATGATGACCTCGAGCAAGTGAAGGCACAAGTGCGTGAGTGAGAAGCACACAAACATGCACACACATACACACACGCGCGCACACAAGGCAAGACAAAGAGTGAGATGCAATGGAGTTCTTTAGATCACTTTCAAAAGCTCATAAAGTTCAATTCAATTACAAGCTAACCCAAAAATGAGCTCTCTAGCTCTATTTATAGTTTTTGACTAGGTTTTGGCCTTGTCCAGACCTAGTGTCCGGCCTAGTTAAAAATTAGGTTCTCTACCCTATTTGGAGGTTCAAACGGAGTCTAAAAAAAGTGAAAACTGATAGGTAGGTACTTCTAAAGCTCCTCAAGCTCAAGGACGCCTTGGCTTGCACAAAATGGAGCTACAAAAATATGAAATGGTATTTACAATGGTTTTTAGTGATGAAAATCACTATTTTTGTAGGGATTTCTTCTAACATTTTGACATACATTTCCTGGAGCTCCCTATTTGCTCCTTCTTCTTGTGTGCCCAACTCCTTGATGCCTGAAAATTTGAAATGGCCTACTTGCCAGATCTTCTTTGACTACTGTGTCTGCTTGTGCTTTCTCTTCGTTCCGACTCCCTTTGTAGGCTTCCTTGTCTTGCAACTCCTTCGGTTCCTTGACTACTGCCAACACCCCCCCCTCTCTCGCGTCTGTCGTCTGTGACAGACCCTTGTCTAGTTGTGTGTTGTACATAATATTGAACAACATCAGCAGCGAGGTGGTGTTCTTCGAATCGTAGCCCCCGTGCTAGATCTGTTAACAATGCATCCCAATTCACTGGTCCTGGTACGTCCGGATGTGGCATCCGCAGTTGTTCTGAATGGATGGTTCTCTCCACAGCAAACAAGTGGAGGAGATGTGAGGGTCTGGGTACAAATATTTCTGAGTGATATTACTAGAATCCTGTTACGAACATCTCCTCGAATGTCTGTTTAAAGCAAGCTGGGAGGTACTTTATTCTGGCGTGCCAAGCATATATTACCTCTATTGATGGGGTGGTGCTCATTTCATATACAAGATCTTGGTTTCCTGTAAGAAATCCGACACCTGAGAAGTGGGGGTCTTTAATATTCTTGAATGTCCTGAATGTGACTAGCATTAGTTCAAAGATTTTCATGCACATTTGGGCCATCACATCGGGGGTATTCCGTAGTCGAATGCTCCAGTGACGGATGGTAGAAATCATGTAATTCACAGTGGGAGGTCCTTGAGGAGGTGCTAGATAAACATAGTTTAACCACTTTGTGCAACCTTTGATGTTCTTGACAGCAATTGTAAACTCTGGCCAGGTGCGCCTGCGGAAGACTGGAACATAACAAGGATTGTATTTAATAAAAAGTGGCATGTTAGTCCAAGTACGAACCATCTCTGGGTAGGTCTCAAGAAGACGGATCCTCCAGGTGGGTTGATGAATGGATCCTTTCTTAGCACTTTCTGGGATATCATCGGGCCCAAATTGTGTGGCGAAAGTTGGAGGTTTGCCACATCTGCGTTGAATCTCTGCGTTGTAATCTGCAAGGAGTACACAATATGGCACATATTGATCGTCGTTGGTGCCGATCCATCTATGATGAGACATGCTGCGGAAATATTCTGACTTTATGATGGTGTCTTCTAATTTGGCCATTGATTGGACTTGAATTGCCACTCGATCTTCATGGGTTGTTGCTGTTTTCCTATTCATAGAAGAGGAGGTGTCTGGTCTAGTGGAATTGGGCACATAAGCTTCCTATGGGGGATGGCTTATGTTTTTGCTTGCCTCATTTCTTCCTTGATTTTTCTCTTCCTTGGCAGATCTTGCAATTATGCTCTCTAACTTCTCTAGGAGTCCATCCAAGTGCAATTGTGTCTTAGCTGAGCCTAAGTAGTTGAAAAGGCGACTGGCTTCAAACATGGTCTGAGCCAATGCTACCATTTTCGCACATAGCTTGGTTCTCTCTATCTCTAGGTCAGCTCTAGGGTAGCACTTGTCATGATCCGTCACATTTGGCCCTTCTTGGATTCTGGCCTGATATGCCTTAAGCATCATGTCTATTTCAGGAGTGGGGTCAGCTAACACTGATCCTACTCTAGGGGGTGGGTGGATGGTCTGAGGTAGGTGGACAGATGGTGGGTTAGATGGTGATGGAAGTGAGGGTGGTGGTGGTATGTGAGAGTTTGTTTGAGAGGTGAGTTCAACAATTTTGGCTTTTGTTTCTCTTATGCTTTCTTCTAAGTCGCTCATCTTTTTAGACCATTGTCTTTTCATTCTTTCTCGACTATCCCTCCAGGCTCTCAACTGTTTCTTGGCTATGCTCTTAGTTTCACTAACCTCTGCACTCTTCTCTTGACCTATTCCTGGGTTCTGTTGCAAAGCCTGGGCTCTAGTGACTACCTGTACTGGTGTAGTGGACGTCACACTTCCTGTAGAGTCTACTACTAACCCAATAACGTTAACTGGAGTTATTTTTGGCATATTATTCGGATTCTTAGGGCAATCTCGTAAGAGATGCTCCTTCCTGCAGACTTGACAAAAGCCTTGAATCGTCACTGATTGGGGTTGTGTAGGTGGAGGTAAGGGGCAATCACGAATGAGGTGATCTCCCTGACATCTGTAGCATGGTCCTCTAGGGAATGGAGGTCTTACCTGCCTAGGCTGGGGCCTAGCGTTAGGGTTTGTGTACATTACATTGGTGTACTCTGGCTCCCAACTAGGTTCACTTGGTTCTTCACTGTAGTAGGACTCACCATGTTCAGGAGATTGCATGTAGTAAGCCTGGGGACTATCAATGTGACTAGAATCAAAACTATGATCGCTTGGGTCACTTTCTGAAAGCAGTGGTGTTACTGGCACTATAGCTCTATTCAAATTTTCCTCAGCTGCTGCATACTTTACAGGAATCACATTAGCTGGGGTTGGAGGTTGTTGAGCTAACACAGGTTGTGGCCTTTGCTGGTTCTGGTAGGGTTGTTGATAGGGTTGCTGCGGTCTACCATATTGTTGTGGGGGGTACTGGTTCTGGTATCTTCCCTGTTGTGGATAGGGCTGAGGGTAGGTTTGTCTAACTGCTTGATTATTGTATGGGCAATCTTGTGCTGTGTGATTTGTGTATCTCCGTTCTATGGTGCAATATTGGCTGCTAGGATTCACTTGGGGTTGAGCCATGATGGGACATGCGTTCGCCATATGGTCACCACCGCATGTTTGGCAGGTGTGGGTAACTCAGGAACATGGCATCTCTCAAGATATTTCCTAAATCTTCTTCCTGCAAGTCTCACAGTCTCCTGGGGGGTCTGCTTGAAGCTGTATATCAATGAGGAAGTATTATGCCTTATGCCACTTTTAGAGAATTCAGTGATGAAAGCCTCTAAGAGTTGGTCTATGCTCCTGAACTGTCTCTCGTTCAATGGTTGAAACCACGTAAGGGTTGTGTTCCTAAGCGTTAGACCAAAGGCATTATATTGCGTGAATAGGTCCTCAACTTGTTCAGCTCTCAAGATTTGCCTAAACTCGGCCACATGATCATATGGGTCTCCTATGCCATCGAAGTGATTCTTCATGGACTTAACTAACTGAGTCGGTCTCAGAATCCTGGCGTGTTCCCTAGGCCTTGGCAGAGGGAAATCATCAGCATTCCTCTGATTCCTTGGGGCTCTAAGTCCTTCAGGTTCCACTCTATTTGTTTCTGTTCTCGTTCTGTCTCTTCCCACTGGGTTGGCAAAGCTTACCTCCGGCCTATCTCTATGTCTGTCTCTTTGAGTTCCGTGAGCTTGGGATGTTCCAACTCCTGGGTGACCAAAGGACACATTCGATGTTGGTTGGGGGAAAATAAATTCACCTTTCCAAGTGTAAGCATGCCTATCATTTTCTGTAACCCCAAAGATCCTTTCTGAAGAGTGATCTAAGTAGGTCACTCTACCTGGAATATCAAGATCTTTGAACTCGTATATCATGATTGTTCCGATCTCACTCGGCTGATTAGGTCTATATCTCCTGTGATAATCCTAGTGAGAACAGATTTGCCTCGGGGGGTTCTAGGTTCTACACCCATGTTTCCTTGCTCTAGGTCACCTAAGTCCGTTTCAGGGATCACATTCCCGAATTCATCTGTCCTCTCCGGGTGACTGGTGACTACGTATATGGTTCCTTCTTTATCCAGGTATGCTCCATTTTTTAACTTGACAACTGGGCGTTCTAGTCCAATGGACTGGTCTGGGTTTTTAATCTGGACCACGGATCTTCCTAGGCCGTCCTCATAGATGCTAGCACCTAATCGGTTGGTCCTAAGGTATTCGAGTTGCATCTTGTAAGGGCCTTCCACCCTATGTAAATATGGCACTCCGGAGCTTCCTATAGGTCTCTCCATACCGTGGGACATCTCAGACTCAGTAGTCTCAGAGCTAGGGTAATACGAATGATGGCTCAACTACTAGGCCCAAGACCTAGCAGTATGATTGACGCTGGCCTCTGACGATCTAAGACTTTGTCTATCTCTCCCTAGGTGTCGACCTGATCTAAGGTTCATAAGCCCAATTGGATAGTCCCAAATTTTCCCAAGTACACTTTGCGTTGCTGAGTTCTTTTGTATCAGTCACTTGTTCTTTTTTAATTGCTCTTACGGTGTCACTTCTTGTCCAATTAATCTTCGTCGCAAGGAACACTTAAGTTTCTATCGTACTTTGAGTGCGGTCGCTCAATCTAATTTCTTTTCCTTAAGTTGTTTCGCAATTGTAATCTCCTAGCACTTGCACTTGAGTGATTAGAGTTCTTCGACTTGGTTGTTCTTAACGTGTTCCTAATTAATCAAAACCTTTATCTGTACTTAGCCTATGCTAGGGATTGATAGAGGGTGTTGAGAAGTTCCAACCTTAAGTTTCTTCCCTAGGTTGCCCTTGTATGCCCAGGAAGCGTGTTCCCAAGCTCGCACTTACTCTAGCTTCGAGTACCCTTCGATGCTCTCAAAGAACCTGAAAAAGTCCACAATTAGCTCAAGAATTGAATTTAGATGACAGACAGATCACTTTCATGCATGTAATTCACAGACCCAATTGCCTTTTGCCTCTATAGAAATCAATCCCAAGGGACCCTCAATTTTTCCTACCCCGGGATATGGTGAATTTCAAATTATCCTATCTAATAATCCTGACATTAATTCTACCGTAACAAAACAAAAATCACTGCAATCGGATTTTCTATGAGGAAGTTATGTCCATTCAGGGTTTTGTGGCCAAATCAGGATTTTAAACAGGTTAGCAGGCAAACAGGACTTCTCGAAATACTTTGTGTAATGGCCTCACAATGCAATGATGAACCCTAGTATTTGTCCCACAATTTGTCAAGAATAGACTACTATTTGCCCTAAAAAATTGGCCAAATTTGCCCTTCAATCGCGTTCGCAAGCTTTGTCAGTCACGATTGATAGGTTAATCGTGATTGACGTGTCGGTCGCGATTGACAGGTCCGTCGCGGCTGTCAGTCGCGATTGATGGGTCAATCGCGATTGACACGTGGCCCGGATTTTCAGTCGGTTGTGGTCAAAGGGTCGTTGACTCTCTCAATCGCGATTGATGAGTCGATCACGATTGACAGGTCCTTCGCGAGGGTCTATCCGTCATGGTCAAGCAATCGTTGACTGTGTCGGTCGCGATTGACAGGTCCATCGTTGCTGTCAGTCGCGATTGACAGGTCGATCGCGATTGATGGCTCGATCGCACTTGACACGTGTCACGCGCAGGTTCTGTCAGTCGTGGTCAGTCGGTCGTTGACTCTGTCGGTCGCGATTGACAGAGCCGTCGGTAGGTGTCCGTCGTGGTTTGTCGATCGCGATTGACAGAGCGATCGCGATTGATAGAAATCTGAGGAATTTTAAAATTTCAAGCACACATTTGGGAAGCTCTAGGCATGTAGATCATGATTATGTACTTTGTTTAGCAAAAAGACCATTTTTTCTGTCAGTCGCGATTGACAGAGGTCAACGCCTCGGGACCTGCACAGTCAAATTTTTTACCTGTTGGAGCTGGTGCAGCTGCTGGGGATGCTGATTCCTGTAGAAAATCTCAAAAAACACAGAAAATCACAAGCACACAAACGCTCTCTCGCTCTCTCTCACAAGTGAAATGAGGGGAATGGTATGGGTGGGGTGATTTGACCAAAAACTAAAATTTTTCGCGATGATGGAGATGGATGTGGGAGATGGTGAGGATGATGATGGTGATGAGAAAAACAAAAGAAAATAGATAAAAGTGAAGAAAATACCTATGACTCCAATGCATCAACTCTACGTCTTACCATCACACGCTCGTCCTCAAAGCTCGATCCCCGGCAACGGTGCCAAAATTTGGTGTAGCTCAGTGATGAGTAGCACCTCCTTTAATGTCAATCCAGGAAGACGTGAGGATGGTATGATGACCTCGAGCAAGTGAAGGCACAAGTGCGTGAGTGAGAAGCACACAAACATGCACACACATACACACACACACACGCACACAAGGCAAGACAAAGAGTGAGATGCAATGGAGTTCTTTAGATCACTTTCAAAAGCTCATACAAGTTCAATTCAATTACAAGCTAACCCAAAAATGAGCTCTCTAGCTCTATTTATAGTTTTTGACTAGGTTTTGGCCTTGTCCAGACCTAGTGTCCGGCCTAGTTAAAAATTAGGTTCTCTACCCTATTTGGAGGTTCAAACGGAGTCTAAAAAATGTGAAAACTGATAGGTAGGTACTTCTAAAGCTCCTCAAGCTCAAGGAATCCTTGGCTTGCACAAAATGGAGCTACAAAAATATGAAATGGTATTTACAATGGTTTTTAGTGATGAAAATCACTATTTTTGTAGGGATTTCTTCTAACATTTTGACATACATTTCTTGGAGCTCCCTATTTGCTCCTTCTTCTTGTGTGCCCAACTCCTTGATGCCTGAAAAATTGAAATGGCCTACTTGCCAGATCTTCTTTGACTATTGTGTCTGCCTGTGCTTTCTCTTCGTTCCGACTCCCTTCGTAGGCTTCCTTCTCTTGCAACTCCTTCGGTTCCTTGACTACTGCCAACATACATATACACACACATACACATGCACATGCACATACTCATATAGACACATATACACTTACACATGCACATGCACATACATACATACATATACACACACATACACATGCACATACACATACATACACATATATAGTTACACATGCACATGCACATACATGCATATGCACATGTACATATGTACATACATTCATATACACACACATATTACACACATATACATGCACATACATACACACACATATACATGCACATATGTACACACATATGAATGAATTATATAATTAAAGTACTAAAAAACATGCTTAATATAAACAATAATAACAATCAATAGAACAAAACTTTTCATTACTTAATACCATACACACAACTCAAAACATAACTGAAATGAAATATATATATATATATATATATATATATATATATATATATATATATATATATATATATATATATATATATATATATATATATATATGTAAATACATATAATCCAATGTCATAATTAAGAATCCTAATCATCATCATCATCAGCGGCATCATGATCATCTTGATCATCCTCCTCTTCATCATCATGATCACCCTATGACAATCAAGATCGTCCCTCCTGTGTCTGTCTCTCCACCTTATCCATATCTGCCTCTCCATAATACTCTTGTATTACATATAACAAACATAAATAAGTAAAGCAATTAAAACAGTCATAAAAATAAAATAATTATATAAAATTTAATAATACTCACAAAGGCATCTGGATGATCTCGCATATACTCGCTCAAACGCCGATATCCAAAATGTGTAGCATACTCGATCTGATGTTTCGTAGGATATCGACCATAATCCTTTCGCTGCATTGAAACAAATAAAAAAGATTAGTTTTGTTGCATTTTAACTAAAATAAAAAATATACTCACAATAACACATATACTTACAAATGTAGCTACAAAACCATGATGGCCCATTTGGCCTAGGTGCGATGTGTGGCCCGACTCAACTCTCTTCTTTGCAGCAGCTTGTTTATTTAAGAAAAAATAAATACATAAATTAAATGTAAAAAATTACTAAAATATATGAAAATTATAAATATAAACTATTAATTTGTATTTGTATACCTTCTGCTGAGGAAATGACTCCTAAAGACGTAGCTGTCTACGAAACAATTACCACGTCTGAGGTGGTGTGTTAGGTCACCTCTTAATTTTTTCCACCATACAATATCTCTTGTTAATTTAATCTCAAACAAAGAAAAATCAGAATACATACACATATATACACACACATACATATACACATACCCACATACACACATACATGCAAACATATACGCATACATATATGCATACATATACACATATACATACATATAACATAAACACACATATACATATCCACATATATACGTACACACACATGCATGCATATACACTCATTCATACAAAATACATGCATTTATCCCACAATAATGTGTATTTATGTATATGTGAATATGTGTGTATGTGTAAATGTGTATATGTGAATATGTGTGTATGTGTAAATATGTATATGTGAATGTTAATGTATGTAAATAATCAGATTATTATTATCAAATACCATTATTTGTAGATTTTGATCAATCAGATGGAACTCCATCACCGTCTCCTCATCGTGCAATGACTATATACTGTACGTATATCAAACATTTAATTTTAAATATATTTGATGGATACATAACTTATATGTTTTTTTGTTTCTTATTATAATCAGATTCTGATCAATCAAGGGGCACTCCACCACCTCCTACCCATGCAATGGCTTCACATGTGTCCTGCGATAGGAATTATGATGAATTTTACTATGAAGAGCATATTATATGTTGGTGTAACTCTTGTTATGGTGTATCGAAGACCACGATTGGAATGTATTGAACATGAGGCAGACTATGGTACTTTTGAGCATGCACCATCACCTAGTCAATGTGATAATGCTTGGGTATGTATTTTATATATAACTTAATGTCATTATTTTATTTAAAACCCATAAACAAAATCAATTACTATTGATATACAAGAATACTTGCTCGATGATGATGATGATGATAATTTTTCTCATAATGTTAACATACCTCGTACACGTCATGGACTTGTTGCTCATCAATTACAAGCAGAGGTTTCTAGAAATCCTCTACCTCCTAGTTTAGAGACTGAAACAGATGGAGATTATCCATTGCCAGCTCGTGATCATTCTCTAGTACAAACATATGATAGAAGAAGATATGGAGGATGGAATAGAGGACCACTTCTTTTAGATGGAGAGGTTTTCAACTTTTGGGGTAATCGCTATATGATTGCTCCATCCACTATTACTAATTCTAGTCGTGGTCTCTTTATTGTAGAGGATTTGTATGTGCCTCCGAACTCTAAGGTCACTCTTATGTCATTTTGTGGTCCTATATATGGATGGTGAGATTGGCATCGACTTTCACGTTATGTTTAAAGCATGAGTACTTATGGAATATGCTTGAATGCAACATCCCTTACTAGTAGAGGGATTTTACATGCAGAAAATGAAAGATTATATATTGATGGAAGACCTTACACACATTGAAATATAGCACATTTAATAAATAGTAGTTGAGGGTTACATAATAGTTCAAGGACTAGTTACACATTTGAGGAGCACAAAAATAGTCATGAATCACCATACATGAGTAGAGATGTATCAAGATACATAGTTGTCAATGCTATTACTACATTACATGCTAGTGATGAACTATTAGTGAATTATGGATGGCGTAGACCTCCAAGAGCACCTCATAGGAAAAAAAGTGAACCCTGCATTTAATAGAGCACTTTTTGGTAGGCTGAAGTAGGCTTTGTTTTAGGCTGAGCTAAGATCTTCTCTCTCTTCTGCACATAGAGATCCACCTCATCAAATCCGTCCATCTTTATGAATAAAAAAAAGAATTTTCTGAAAAAGTCTCTTTTTCAACTATTCTTTATTCAAAATGGCCCATACTTTTATGTATATGTCAAAACTTAATTTTTTTAGTCTTATTTTTATAAAAAATACTTTAAAAAACCCACTTTTCAAAATCCCTCCAAAAGTTAAGTGCCACATCATCAAACTCGTAACTTTGGTTGCCCCAAAACATGAATTTAAAAAAAAAAGCTCATTTTCCCTCTAA
This sequence comes from Ceratopteris richardii, assembly GCA_020310875.1. Taxonomy (NCBI): domain Eukaryota; kingdom Viridiplantae; phylum Streptophyta; class Polypodiopsida; order Polypodiales; family Pteridaceae; genus Ceratopteris; species Ceratopteris richardii. The sequence goes on along the minus strand of CM035410.1, from coordinate 152,631,477 downwards.
CATATTGAAAAAAGTCATTTTGACCTATCCACATGCCAAAACACACTTTTTTTCTTGCACAGAGCTACTGTACTAGCCATTCCAGCCATCTCTATGCTTCTTCCCATTCGGTGATGGAGTTTTGGAACATCATGGTGCTCACATGTATTACGAACATGACAACAGCACCAGCGCGTGCTCCTCACTCAAAGAGTGTACATGTTCGTGTTCCTACAGAATTTGCACCAACAACTAGAGGTAGCAATGACATAGATTCTCAAAATGCACGACGTGCAGCTGGAGAGAAGAATATTGATTTTTGGGTCAATGGTGCTTTGTATCCCTTGGATCCAATGGTTAATGTTCATCCTAGATTCCATAGTATCTCCACATTTCTACAATTCCTTGGTTGCGGTGAAGCTGGACTTATAGGCTATTGCAAGCGATTGTCTAACCATTCTACATCTATAGCAAATTATTGGATGCAACAATGTCATCACAACCATTTCAAGATACACAGTTTAGAGAGTGCTATACACACTTTAGAAAGTGCTATCAAATCTTCAGATGAGCACAATAATATACTCCAACAAGATGTGGAAGAAAAGGAGAGCTAAAAGAGACTCCACTTGGGATGAGATATAGGAAACGACCATTATCATCCTTTCAAGCTCTTTCAACTGGTGGTGGAGCACGGAAGCAACGTGTTTATGCACTTAGCTATGTGTTTCCCTTGTTTATTTATGTTAAAAGACTTTTAGATTGAGTTTCTTATTGTGCAGGTCATTTGTTGAAGATGCGAGTGCTTCCTCAACAATGGAGGATCAATTGAAGTTTCTGAATTCTTATCTTAGCAACAAACATGTGCTTATGATTTTGGATTCACCAATAGGAAATCACATCAAAACCCAAGTGATTAAAGATTTTGCAGGCAACTTAGAAGATATTATTAGTCCTAGTGAGGTACAGATGGTACGTGATGAAGTAGGTGTTAGTACTAGAGCGTATACTGCATTGTACAATGTTTTGAAGCAGGCTCTACAAAACAAAGGTATTTTCCAGAGCACTTTTCCATGCCCTTACAAGGTATCTCTGAAGAAGAAGATGACCAATGAGGATGTAGCCAATACTCTTGGCAATTACGAGCATACATACAGATCTAGCACTGAGGCAACCCATCATTTTTTCCAAATCATTACATCATTTTAAAAGTGATTTTCATCACTAACAACCATTGTAAATACCGTTTCATCTTTTTGTAGCTCCATTTTGTGCAAGCCGAGGAGTCCTCAAGCTTGGGGAGCCTTAGAAGTAGTTGCCTGCCGATTTTCATATTTTTTAGATCTCGTTTGAGCCCTCAAATAAGCCTTGGAACCTAATTTTTAACTAGGCCGGACACTAGGTCTGGACAGGGCCAAAGCTAGTCAAAAACTATAAATAGAGCTAGAGAGCTCATTTTTGGGGCTAGCTTCTTGTAGTTTTGAGCTTGTATGAGAACTTTGTTGCAATAGAAGTGATTCCATTATCTTACTCTCTTTGTTCTTGTCGTGTGTGCGCGTGTGTGTGTATGTGTGTGCATGTTAGTGTGCTTCTCACTCACACATTTGTGCCTTCACTTGCTCGAGGTCTTCATACCATCCTCATGTCTTCCCGGATTGACATTAAAGGAGGTGCTACTCATCACTGAACTACACCAAATTTTGGCGCCGTTGCCGGGGATCGAGCTTTGAGGACGAGCGTGTGATGGTAAGACGTAGAGAGGACGCGTTGGAATGGTAAGTAGTAGGTAAATTTCTGATTTTTCTCCATCTCCATCTCCATCTTCACCTCCACCTTCATCTCCTTCTCCACCTTATATTCTCATTTCCAAACCATTTCCTCATTTGCTTTGTGCGAGTTCGAGAGAGAGCGAGTGTGTGTTCTTGCTTGTGTGTGTTTTTTTTTGCATGTTTCTTGCAAGTTGCAGCTCCATCATCATCTCCAGCAAGCTCAGCAGGTACGGATTTCGTCTTTGCAAGCCCCGAGGCGTCGAGCTCAAGCTATCGCGACACTCCGAAAACTTCACCCGATCACGATTCTGAGTGCACCACGACACTGCGCAGGCCTAGAGCTCCTAGGATCACTAGACAGAACAGCAAAATTCACCATAACCCGACCTATCGCGACACCTCGAAGTATCGCGATACCCACGACTTATCACGACACCTCGGAGTATCGCGACACCTCGGAGTATCGTGACACTCCCAAGTATCACGACACACCGACCCCACCTATCACGACACCTCGGAGTATCGCGACACTCCCAAGTATCGCGACACCTCGACCTATCGCGACACCCCGACCTATCACGACACCTCGACCCGACCTATCGCGATACACGGCCTTAACGCATGAAAATTGTAGACTGAATTTTTGAGTGAATTGAGGTATATTTGGGCTTAATTTTAGACACATTGGGATAACATTAGAGCCTTAGGAGTGGGCAAAAGACCTAGAAACCAGAGAGGGATCTCCTGAACCCTGAGAGCCTGTTTTGACCCCTAAGTGCCTGATTGGTCATAGCTTCACCATACGAACTCCGATTGATGAGATTTTGGTCTCGTTGGAAAGCTTGTTGAGAATCCTATGTGGATCTCGACTGGTGTTTGTAAGAATCATACGCGGAGTTTTAGAACATGTATTTTTAAGTTGACCATTAGGTGGAACTAGGTGGTCATAAGATTTTGGGGGTACAGTGAGTTACTCCAAGGGGGGTCCATAATTGTTGATGTGTGTCTTTCAATTCATTGTGGTAAATGAGCTATATTAACTTGTGAAATTTTGCAGGAACATTGCGTGCACTCAAGGTATTCCAAGGCAAGCTAGCAAGGGTGAGTACCAAGCTTGGGAGAAGGCTTCCTGGGCTGGTGTAGCAGTCTGAGCAACCAGAGTATTGAGGTTGGGAGTTCTCTCAACCCTCCTTTGTCAATTCCTAGCCTAGGCTAAGTACGACTTAGGTGTGGTAATTAATTAGGTCAGCGCCAGACACGAATTAAGTCTAAGAGAACTAATCAACCAAGTGCAAGCATTAAGTAGGACTTAAGTGCGAAAACCCTAAGGAAAAAAAGTAAACTTGAATCGATCAATTATCAAGTGCGAAATTCACTTAAGTATTCCGGACGCCTAGATATCAGACAAGTTCATAAACATAATAATCAACTAAAAAGAACAAAGTGATTGGTGCAAAATAACCTGCAACGAGAGTGTACTTGGGACCAAAGGGGGTAGATAAACCAGGCATATGAACCTTAGGTCAGGCAGACACTTAGGCCGAGACACACAAAGCCTCAGATCTTCTGAAGCTAGTGTCAATCACACTGCTAGGTCTTGGGCCCAACAGTTGAGTGATTACCCATACACTCCACGATCAGAAACAAGTGATTCTGAAATGTCCTATCACATGGAGAGACCAGTAGGTAGTTCAGGGGTGGCTTATCTAGAAAAGCCAGAGGGACCTTACAAGACTCAATTGGAATACATCAGGACTAATCGTCTAGGTGCTCGCATCTACGAAGACGGACTGAGAAGATCTGTGGTCCAGATTAAGAACCCCGATCAACCCCATGGACTAGAACACCCGGTAGTCAAGTTTGAGAATGGAGCATACCTAGATAAAGAGGGGACTATATATGTAGTCACCACTCTTCCTGATAGAACTGATGAGTTTGGAAATGTGATTGCGGAGACCGACATGGGTGATATAGAGCAAGGGAATTTAGAGAGAGAGCCAAGAACTCCCCGTGGTAAATCTGTCTTGACCAGAATCATGACTCCAGAGTGGATTCCACAGGATAATAAAAGCATAGATTTGCTTTTTAACCGAGAAACCGATGAGGCCTTTTGGAGATATAAACCTGATCACCTTCAAGAAGTGAGTGCTCTCACAATCTATGAGTTTAAAGACCCTGACAGCCCAGGCAAAGTAACATACCTGGACAATACATCGGAGAGAATCTTCATGGTTACCGAGCATGGGAGACATGCCTACATATGGAAGGGTGAATTTGTTTTTCCCCAACCACGGTCCAACGTGTCCTATGGTCACCAAGGAGCCGCGACCTCCCAGGCTCATGGAGCTCAAGGAGATAGAAGTAGAGATAGACCTGAAGTAAGTTTTGCCAACTCCCTGGGAAGAGAAAGAATGGGAACGGAAAGAAATAGAGTGGAACCTGAGGGACATAGGGCCCCATGGAATCAAAGGAATGCTGATGATTTTCCTTTGCCAAGGTCGAGCGAACACACTAGGACTCTGAGGCCAACTCAACTGGTGAAGTCCATGAAGAATTATTTCGATGGCACAAGAGATCCCTACGACCATGTGGCCGAATTTAGGCAAGTCTTGAAAACTGAACAGGTAGAGGACCTATTCACACAATATAATGCTTTTGGTCTAACCCTTAGGAACACTGCCCTTACGTGGTTTCAACCACTGAACGAGAGGCATTTCAGAAACATAGACCAGCTCTTAGAGGCATTTATCATTGAGTTTTCTAAGAGTGGAATCAGGCACAACACTTCCTCACTAATTCATAGCTTCAAGCAAACACCTCAAGAGACGGTCAGACTAGCAAGAAGACGGTTTAGGCAATACCTAGAGAGGTGCCCTATGCCTGAGTTACCCACACCAGCCAAGCAAGTGGCCTTGTTCTTAGATGGCTTGTTGAGCACCAAGCTTAGGTCATATGTGTATTTAAAGGACCCCAAAACTATAGAAGAATGCGTGCGCATGTGCATAGACATTGAGGATAATCTAGGCGAGGAGTTAGAGCTATCAAAAGTCTATAAGGATTTGGATAGCTCTAGTAGTCTCACATCTGGTTAGTCCACATCCATTGGGGAACTTGCCGAGAAGGTAGCTCAAAAACTAGGTGTCTCTAGCAAACAAATTCCAAGATGTGCCCCAGTTAAGCGGTGCTACACGTGTGGAGGTGACCATATGGCAAATGTATGTCCCATTATGGCCCAACCCCAGGTGAATCCTACTAGCCAGTACTGCACCATAGAGCGAAGGTACACCAACCACACTGCACAGGACTGCCCATATAGCAAACAAACTGTTAGGCAAAATTATCCTCAGCCATATCCACAACAGGGCAGATACCAGAATCAGTACCCTCCACAACAAAACAACAGACCACAGCAACCTTATCAGCCACCTTATCAAGGGTAGCAGAGACCTCAACCAGTCCTAGTGCAGCAACCCCCTGCTCCAACCAATGTGATCCCAGTGAAATATGCATCTGCTGAAGAAAATACGAACAGAGCCATAGTCCCAGTCACCCCAATGCTATCAGACAGTGATCCAAGTGACCATAGTTTTGACTCCACACATATTGATAGCCCACAGGCTTACTACATGCAGTCACCCGAGCATAACGAGTCATACTATTATGAGGATCCAAGTGAAAATAGTGGGGAGCTTGAGTATGCTAATGTCATGTACACAAACCCCAACTCTAGACCTCAACCTAGGCAGGTATGACCCCCATTCCCTAGAGGACCATGCTTCAGATGTCAGGGAGATCACCTTATACGGGATTGTCCATTGCCTACCCCTACACAACCCCAACCAGTAATAATTCAGGGTTTCTTTCAAGACTGCGGAAAAGAGCATCTCCTACGAGATTGCCCAAAGAACCCTAATAACATGCCTAAAATCACTCCTATCAATGTTGTTGGGTTAGTTGTAGACTCCACAGGGAGTGTGACTTCCACTGCACCTGTGCAAGTGATCACAAGAGCCCAAGCACTACAACAAACCCAAGGTGTTGGTCAGGAAAAGAGCCCCGAGGTGAGTGAAACAGAGAGCATAACCAAAAAGAGGACTAGAGCCTGGAAGGATAGTCGTGAAAGAATGAAAAGGCAATGGGCAAAAAAGATGAGCGAACTTGAAGAAAGCTTGAGAGAAACCAAAGCAAAGATAAGTGAACTCGCATCTCAAAACCACTCTCACACCACCCCTCCACCACCTCTCCCCTTACCTGCCAATCCATCTTCTTCCATTCCCCAACCTTTCAATACACCACCCTTAACCCACCCACCACCCAGAGTAGGATCCGTCCTAGCCGATCCCACTCCCGAGGACCTAAACATGATGCTTAGAGCATATCAGGCCAGAATCCAAGAAGGGCCAAACGTAACTGATCATGAAAAGTGTTACCCTAGAGCAGAACTAGAGCTAGAACAAACCAAAATTTGTGCTAAGATGGTGGAATTGGCTCAGACTATGTTTGAAGCCAGTCGCCTCTTTAACATCTCTAGTTCAACTAAGACGCAGTTACACTTTGATGGACTGCTAGAACGAATAGAGAGGCTAATTGCACAATCAGAAAAGGAACCCGCCTCTCAAAATAAGGGCAAGGCAAGTGAGAACGTGAGCCTACCTCCCCAGGAAGCCTATGTGCCTAACTCTACGGAGCCAGACACATCATCTTCTATGAATCGGTTCACACCAGAATTCCTACGAGAGATTCAAGAAGACAAATGGGCTAAAGAAAGTGAAGTCCCTCCTCCCATTGAACTTGTGGATGATGCACACGATCAATTCCCACAGGACATCCCATCCATTTATGAGGAGCATGAGAGCACCCACTCTCAAGAGAGATTAGACTTTGAGTCTAATTCTCTACAAGAATTACCACATTTCATAGGCCCATGGGAAACCAAGTCTACTTGTCTGAGAGCGCCCACAGTCATGATAAGAAATGAAGATTCTATCATACCTAGGAATACAGAGGTAGTAAAGAACACTAAAGTGCAGTGCAATCTCACTTTAGAAGAGCTACTCAAAGTTAAGCTAGAAGTGTGGAAACATGTAGCCAAACAAGTGCCAGACATAGCAAAATCGCGCTCCCAAGTAGGATCTCATAGAACAGTGCCTGAAATACCATTGGATAAGATAGGAGACATGAGTGAAGGAGAAGAAGGAAATACCTATCTCCCAGTTACCCATCAGGGTTACACAACCAAGGCGATTTTGGACTCAGGTGCAGGAGTTGCAATTGCTACAACTTCCCTTTGGAAGCGTTGGGGCAAGCCAGCACTCCGACCAACGAGAATGAAATTGCAGATGGCCGATGGTCATATTGACAGGCCCTTAGGATTGCTAGAAGGAATAACTCTCACTACATGTGGGGTTGAGTTTGAGCATACTTTTGCTATATGCGACTTTAGCAAAAACCAAGCCTACGAGATGATTTTGGGAAGGCCATTTATGCGGCAATTGCAAGTAGTCCAGGATTGGGGAACCAATTCCTTGTATTTGCAACATCTAGGTGTTACAACCAAAGTCAATCTTAAGGATTACTCTCATAGAGACGTACCGCCTATTCAATGGAATCCCATCCATAGAGCCAAAGATGAGACTGAGTCTGTGCATTCCATAGGATCCGGATCCTCGTGGATGAATGAAGACACCCACTTATGGATGTGCAAAGTGGCAGTAGAAGAAGAGAAAAGAGAAAAAGCCAGAGAAATAGGTGCAAAAGAAACACATAGATCAATTCAAGACCCAGCCTATGCACCTGTAGTCTTTCCTGACGAGGAATTTGAACCCCACGGCTGGGCAGAAATCCTAGCAACAATGGACGTAGCCATCAATGAAGAACAATGGACACCTCACTGTGATGAAGATGGCTATGACATTTCAGTCTTCTCCATAGAGCCAATCATGGGAGAGGCAGTGTTAGAAGAGTGTGAACCTAGCCCTGATGCATTTCAGGATGCAAGTGACTTCGATCTAGAGTCAATCATTATGGACCCACCCTTTGCATCAGATGAAGAATACTTCTATGAAGTAGAAATTCAACCCCAGAGACACGGAGAAATCACGAATGAGGTGAGGTTAGCCACACAAGTAGCTAGTAAGAGTGGAGGAAAGAAAAGAAAGAAGAAGGAAGTCACTCCGGAGGCAGAAGATTCCTTGTTTGAGGTCCCTGAAAACTTTAAAAAATATGAGATAGACGACAGGAGAGTCATGATAAGAATGCCCAAACGTGAGGCACAAGCAGGAGAGGCCTATGATAGCAAGGAAACTACCAAGAAAATAGTTGTCGCCATAGAAGAGGGAGAAGAAAGATGCACATACATAGGGCATGACCTGACGGAAGAAGAAGAGCAAGAGTTGGTAGCCTTACTAAGAGAATACAGAGATGTATTCGCTTGGAGCTACAAGGATCTGAAGGGTGTTGACCCAGACATATGCTCACACACAATCCCCATGACCTCAGATGCCAGACCCTCTAAGCAGAAGCCCTACACATACAGTGACAACTACGCCGCCAAGATTAAAGAGGAGATAGACCGCTTGGTAGAAGCCGGATTTATCTATGAAATTGAGCACAGTGAATGGGTATCCCCCATTGTTGTGGTGCCCAAGAAGAACGGAAAATTACGAGTATGCATTAACTTGAAGAAGGTTAATGCAGCCACTATCAGAGATAGTTATCCGCTTCCTATCACTGAGCATCTATTAGAAAGGGTAGCAGGCAAGGAAGTGTACAGCTTCCTAGATGGGTTCTCGGGCTACAATCAAGTAGCCATTGCTCCAGAGGATCAGCATAAGATGGCTTTTGCCACAGAGTGGGGCATATTTGCCTTTCGGGTAATGCCATTCGGGCTTACCAATGCACCTGCTACCTTTCAAAGATTGATGTGTCACGTATTTAAAGAGTTCTTGAGGAAGAATTTGGAAGTCTATGTTGATGATCTGTGCGCATATTCCAACATTAGACAGACCCATATACCTGAACTCAAACAGATCTTTGATAAATGTAGGGAATATCAAGTCTGCCTGAACCCAAAAAAGTGCATTTTTATGGTCAGGCAAGGCAAGATTCTAGGACACAGTGTGTCAAAGAATGGCATATCCACTGATGAAGAGAAAGTGAGAGCCATAGCGGAGCTACCTAGGCCAAAGAACGTCAAGGAAGTACAGGCTTTCATGGGGCATTGTGGTTACTACCGCCGGTTCATTCACATGTATGCTGTCATTGCAAAGCCCATGTACGGACTTCTGACTAACTTTGAGTGGACTCATGAATGTGAGAATTCCTTCCAGGAGCTTAAACAAAGATTATGTTCAGCACCAATCTTGACCACACCAGATTGGAACAAGCCATTCCATGTTCATGTGGATGCCTCCAATTATGCTATTGGATGTGTACTTGCACAACCTACGGGTGAAGGTAATATGGATCTCCCTATTGCCTATGCCAGTAGGCAATTGAATGCTGCTGAACGGAACTATACAACCACCGAACAAGAAGGATTAGGCATGGTGTACGCGGTTAAAAAGTTTAGAAACTATTTGCTTGCAAATAAGTTCAAATTTTTTACTGATCACCAAGCTCTACTGTACCTGGTAAACAAGCCGTGTAATACAGGCAGATTAGTAAGATGGTTTCTTTTACTAATGGAATATGACTTTGAGGTAGTAGTGAGGAAAGGCAGAACTCATTTGAGAGCAGACCATCTCTCTAGGCTCACATCTGGAGAGGTCCCACAAGGAGTATCAGATGACTTACCTGATGCTTACTTGTTTAATCTGGAAGTTGTACCTCAGTGGGCTAAGCCACTGGTGCCAGTATTGACATACGGGCCTAACCACCCAGTAATAACCACACAGGATAGAGAGGTAGTAAAAGCCCAAAAGTACCACATCATGGTTGGAAGTATGTACAAGCACACAGATCAAGGGATCTTGGCTTGTTGTGTAGAAGAGGACGAGTATGCTAAGTGGTTGCAATTAGCACATGTAGGTGCATTAGAGCAACACTACTCAAAACAACGAACCCTAGAGACCCTGAGAAGACTAGGAGTGCATTGGCCGACTATGGAAGCTGATGTCCAGAAGTTGTGCAAGGAATGCCCAATCTGCTGCACTAAACCACCTGTGGAACATGCCACTCTTTATCAAGTGTCCATAGTGCCGGATTGGAGTGAACCCCTAGTATCCTTCCTGAGGACGAAAACATTCCCTCCAGACATGACTATGACGAGGCAAAGAAGTCTAGAACAAGAAGCTCTAGATTACTCACTCATTGGTGATAATCTATACAAGCGTGGAAAAGATGGTTACCTAAGACTTTGTGTTCATGAGAGTGAATATCTAAAGATTTTGGAAACTGCTCACCAAGGTGTAGCAGGAGGACACTTTGGACTAGATCGGGTGATCAAGGCAATACTATTTGCGGGCTTCTGGTGGCCGACCCTCCACATGGATGCACATACCTATGTGAAACGGTGTGATGTGTGTCAGAGAACTCAGTATCCTATACGCAAAGATGAGATGCCACTGAAACCTATGATGGGTGGACGTGCATTCTCTAAGTGGGGAATAGACTTTGTAGGCCCTATTAATCCCCCAGCTAAGGGTTCACATGCTGAGTATATCATTGTGGCCACTGACTATCTAACTAAGTGGGTAGAGGTAAAAGCCACAACAAAGAACGATGCACAAACAACAGCTAAGTTCTTGTTTGAGAATGTGTTCACCAGGTATGGATTACCGATAGAGCTAGTCAGTGATAGAGGGACTCACTTCTTGAATGAAGTTATTGAAAATCTGCTCCAAGAATTCTTGGTAGTACATAAGAATTCTGCCCCCTATCACCCTCAAGCTAATGGCCAAGCTGAGAGTACAAATAAGATCTTATGCAATGTACTGACGAAATTAGTGAACAATAAATGCTCTGATTGGGACAAACAGCTACACCATGCTGTTTGGGCATACCGAGTGGCCTATAAAATGGTACTCCAAGCCACACCCTTTCAGATGGTGTTCGGTCAGAATGCGGTGCTACCCTTGGACTTTTTGATACCTACATTGAAAGTAGCACAAGAGCATGACTGGACAGGCCATGAACTCTCCTCTTGAATCTTTGATCTTGAACGTCTAGGCGAGACACGATTGAGAGCTGCAGCAGGAATCTATGCAGCGAAGAAGAGGCAAAAGGCATATTTTGATACACATGTGAAAGATAAAGGCTTGAAAGCAGGAGACCTAGTCTAGTCTACACATTGAAGCAGCATGCACGAAAATTAGAGAAAAGAGGTTATGGACCTATGATTATAAATAGGATTTCAACTAGTGGGGCAGTACAACTAGCCACTTTGGAAGGCGATATTCTCCCTAGCTACATAAGCGGATGTAGAGTCAAGTTATACCAAGAACCCCTGACTGAAGAGATGTTAACTCGACTCAACACTGCCAAGAAACGTAAAGAGGAGGAAAAACGAATTCGAGAAGAAGCACAGGCAGAGGCCTTAGAGCGCATCCGGCGAATGAAATTGAGGAGGCAAGGGAGAGATCAGCCTATGATTGACACTCAAGAGTCTCCAGGCTATCACATGGCCATGTGTGAGGCTTCAAGTGAACGTGCCCATAGGATAGTGGATCGACGACCTTTTGTGACCCTAGAAGTTGGACAAGGAGACAGTACAAGGACCGTAAGAGCTTTAATTGATTCAGGTGCAGCCACTAGTGCAGTTCGGCTTTCTTACTGCCAGCAGCTGCAATTGGAGGTAAAACCCCTAGAAGCATATCTGATAGGATTAGGAGGTGTTGAAACCCCTTGCATGGGAGAGGTGGAACTTCCCCTCTACATTCAAGAGGTCCTCATGCCAGCAAAAGTGCTAGTGTGTGAAGACGAGGATCTTACCGAACCTCTTTTCTTGGGGGCCAAGACTGGATCTATGATCACGCAGTCAACCTCAACCTAAGAAGTGGATTTCTTCAGGCTTGGGTAGGCCAAAGCCGTATTACGATTGAATTAGAAAATCAAGCACTCAAACCCTTAAAACAGGCACCAACTCCTGGTCTCTCCAGGAATCCACATGAAGATAACAATGTTGTTCTTGTCCAGAGTTCTATGGTGTAGAGGAGTGTCCATCTTACCGAAGGTACAAGAGCCAATAAGGAGTTCCCAGCTGATCCAAAGAAGATTCTAAATAGGCAGACCGAACATCATTCGACACGAAAAAGGCCGCTGATCAAGAGGCAGGAGTGCCAACCAAGGCAACACGGAGTACCTCTTGCCGCGAAGCAGATCTGGATAGGCAAGGATGGAAAACCCACAGCTCTAGTAGCAGGATCAGCCAAAAAACAAGCCGCACCATCAAGGACAAAATTGAAGGAGTACCCGAGGCAACCTCCTAGGCACACCACGTCCATTTGGGTCCCTAAGCGGTCAATGAAGGCTAGCCCGACTGCCAGACACATATGGGTGCCCAAGGCCTGTTTACGAGCCCAAATAGCTCCAACTCTAGTCACTGGCATAATTCAACACTCACAAGTCCTCTCGACAAACAACGCAAGAACTTTACCTAAATACCACGCTGACCCACACTCAATCAAACCGAGGAATGTCTGGAAATGGGTGCCCAAAAGGCCCCAACTCCATCACACTCTAGTTCATAAATCTTTACCTGTCTTTAGCTCTAAGAGCTACGAATCCTCTATCAGTTTGGAGACTTAAACCACGTATCAAACCCGCTGACCCAATTTTGTAAATCCATCCACTCTGACATAGGTGCATTCTGAGTCCATTGCATAACCAAAGTATGCATCTAGGATGACACTGACCTCTAATCACCACTCACATCTATCACAAACACTTCACCTCTAACCACTAACCTTCGAGATTGTCATGTTAGTATTGTGAAGGGAACACCATTACATCCTGTTTCCTATGCAACACTAATGTGCCTTTCTTCTTCTAGCAGATAAGCACCCGATTCCCATGGCAGTAGTAGCAGGCACGAGCTCTCAGGCAGGCACGAGCACCCAAAGCAATTGGGATACCATGCCTGTGGAGGCTCCACCGAGAGCTAGGCCTGAAGAGTTTTTGAACGTGAGAAGAATTCCCATTCCGGATCCACCAAGTGGCCTAACAGAAAGAGTAAAGGGGCATTCTCATTGGTTCAATGAGATGCCAGGAGACTTGGGAGACGCAGATCACATCTGGGAATCCAAATTGGAATTCGGAGGAGTATGGTGGACATTCCAATTCCTCTCAAGAGAATTTGAAACACTACAGAATGTAGCTCCTCTTCAGGATATTTGGCAGAAAGCGGGATTGCAAGATTACTTTAGTGCAGCTTTGCCTAGACCCGATTTTCTCAGGTGCTACTACTTGATTGCCACACTGAAGCCAACAGGAGATAAAGATCATTCAGGCACATTCCTGGTGCCCTCTCTATCAAACCAGGAAGAAATGAAGAAGTTTGAATTGAATATTACTTTAATCAAGGAAGCCCTTCATATGTATGGCACCCATGTACCCTCCGATCGAGATCCCTTGATACCAGAGTTGATGAAAAACAACAAAATCAAGAAGTTGAAAGAAATGTGTGCCCTCACCCCCAACATCGCCATACCACTGCGAATGTGCCTTCAACACTTCGCATTCCCAGCTCAAGACTGCTTCACCCAACCTCACAAGAAAATATGGTATGGATTATACCTAGCAGAGACTGGAAGATGCCGATTAAAATGCCCGTATGGATCCTGGACCAGTTATATGAAGCAGGAAAGCGAGGCGTGAGGAAGCATACTTTGAATGGCTGTTGTGCGATTACCCTAATTATCTATAGATGCCTTGCCTATGATGTGCCGATCGCAAAGGCCCTTAAATACGCACAACTGGAATTCTTCAAGGGGCGGAAGTCAGGGGTTCAACCTGCGAAGAGAATGCGTGGATCACTTTCACAGGTCCTGATACCTCGTGAGGCCACAACAGAAGCTTCCCCTAGAAAAGAGGCCCAAGTTGACCCTTTCACCATCCACCTCCAAGGAACACAATCAGGGGAAATGGTACAGCCCACTCCATCTACCCCTCCACTACCCACCGATGCTGAGTTTGCATCCATGGCCACATTAGCAGAGGATCCCAATTTTGACTTTGAAAACTTCTTGCAGAATGCCAACCTATCTGATAGTGAGTGTTTTTCTGACAATGCCGGTCCTGGATCATCATCCCAAAGAGAACAGCCACAAAGAGAGGCAAGAAGGGTACATTGGGAAGATGAGGCACAACATCCTCATGCTCAAAGTACATAGAATCAGGAAGAAGCATGAGGAAATGAGCTAGAGGATAGTGAAGAGGAAGCTCCTGCCTACACGGCACAACTCAAACGGCTCTACAAGACAATCAAGCAGGTACAGAAAAGACACAAGTTATCGGAAGAAGCAAATAGAGCACTAGTGAACCAGATGCTGCAAGCGGAGAATGTCGACCCGCATTTTGTCGAATCATTGAATCTCTTGGCGGAAACATGTGGAATAGGAGAAGCCATGAGGACCATGGTCTATCGTGATACCCCTCCATATGACCAACGAAGGATGGATACAAGACCTCGATGGGGAAAAATGATTCAAATGGAAGTCTCTGCCGCACTGCCTACCGCAACCTCAGAAGATGTTCACATGACCAGCCCAACTCCCAGTGAGGAACCAGATGTAAATACACAGATACCGTCTCCACCATCACCTCCCAGCCAGCCCTCAGAACCCTTCCCCACTAGTCTTCCTGAACAACCAATAACCACCCATGATGAAACCATCATACACACCACTACTCATCTATCCTTCCATTTACCTACATCCACCACTTCCACCCGATTTTCTGAATTCCATATAGGTCATCCTGCCACCGATCAAACTATAATAGGTCACCCTTCATATCTCCCAGCCCTCGGACAGCCACTTGCCACTAGCCAAACCTTAACACACCCATTTCCATCCACCAATACATTTCCTCCCTCCCAACCCCTATCCACTGTACCCCTGTTAACCCCCTCAGAATCAACCCAAGTCACCCAACCTTCATTCTGGACAAACCTTGTAAATATACTCCAACAAGTTGAGAATTATAATAAAAAGTCCCTTCCCCCACCCACCTTCCCCACATTCACTGCCACCACTAACACACCACCTACCGTTCTCGTATTCACAATTCACACTGCACACACTATCACATCCAATCCCATGGATATTTCACCACCCACAAGAGCACCCACCACCACGTCTATTCCACCATCATCACATTTCACTTCACTCATAGGCACATCATCCACTTTTCCCTTTCCCATTTCCCGACCCTTTGCATGTTCCACCTCTACCCATGCACCCACATCATTTAGTAATGCACTAGACACCATGGTTGAAGCGGCCACTCAGCTTAAGCAAGAGTATAAGTTATTGGAAGAAAATAACTTAGAGTTGTGCAATCTCTCGGCTCAACTCCAGGCACGTGTCGATGCCTTGGAACTAGGTAATACAGCACTACAACACCAAGTGACTACCCTCCAACAATCGAAGGCAGAACTGGAAGCTAAGTATACAGAGTCAGGTAAAGCTATGGAGGAACAACTCAGAGATCAATTGGGCCACAATGCTAGATTACAAAGAAACATGACTCTACTTCGTCGCCACTTAGCAGCAGCTCAAGAAGAAAACTGAAGGCTACAGCAGCAAAACCAAGAGAATCTAGAAGCAGGCATTGAAAATACTCCAGGGGCACCCATCGACCCTGCCAAATTCCAAGCCATCCCCTCAGAAAGCATACAACAAATATTGGAAACCTATGCCAATCTCTTAGAAGCACATGATCAGCTTGCCGACCAAGTAAAGGACCTACAGAGATCCCAAGTGCCTACACCACACCAACGAGAACCTAAAGAGAAGGCCAATGCTGCAACCTCTCCAGAGCCCGAATCATCAATGACGAATGAGGTACTTGAGCTACGACTGCAGGTGGCTGAATTGAAGCTCAAGTTGTTACAGTATGAATGACCCCCCTCTCCACCTGATCAACCAATAGAAGAAGAAACAGTAGTCATCCCAGTGGAGGAAACATTTGACGATACTTATGAGCCTCAACCTTTTCCAGGAGGCACAATCACTGATGAGGGACAAGACACATACGAGGAACCCCCTCCGGCATGGATGAAATAGGTAGAAGAGATGGGGGTGACTCACGAAGAACGTATCTCAACTCAGAGGACCGCAACGAAGACTATTGAGGAGACCATACTTCAATCTGAATATTTTAAGCACTTGGCTACCAGGCGACTAATAACCAGCTCAGAATTACAATATAAACCATACTTTGTACTGTTGGCAGACTACAACGCCGAGATCAAATGTAAGACCAACAAGTACCCTACTTTCGCTACCCAATTTGAACCTGAGGACATTCCAGAGGACGCCCGCAAAGGGAACATACACCAACCCACCTGGAGGCAAAAGTTACCGGAAACCTATCCAGAGATGCTACGGACATGGGATCACGCGCCCATGCACTTGAAGTATAACAATTGCTACGGGCCAGTGCAACGGAGAAGATCATGGACTACATTTGCCATAAAAGTTAAGAACAACACCAATTGCAAAGAATGGCTCAATTACCCTACCATTGCACCCCCAACCGGCACACCTACTGTCGCCTACATGATGGCTACCATCAGACATTGGATGCCACGTCTCCACCCCATGCCCGATGTCGCTGCACAGATGATGCTCAAGATACTAGACATGATGCAATTGTGTTAAAGACCTTCCGAAATGTACGTAATATTCAGCCACCAATCCCGGGCTTCATCAACGGTAACTATGATTTACTTTATGATATGAGCACGACCCCAAATATCCGTGTGGCTTACGTGTGGCATGCACAAATACGATATATTCCTACTTGTTACAAGCAAACGTTTGATGACATGTTCACCACCAGATTCTGGGAAGCACACTCAGAAGTATTCATGCCACGCCCAACTCATCTGCTCCAACTATTCACGTGCGAACAGACAATGCACTCAAAGCTCTACACCACGCCCCAACCTGACATGCCTGGCGCAGTTAACTGGGAGGCCCTGCAGAGAGACTTGGTCAAGGGACTGCGGATAAAAGAACAAGAAGTGGCCACGGACATACTGCAACACTACATTGATCAGACCGTGCAGCAAAGGTCTGTCAGAGGCGACATACGCTAGGGGGGGAGAGTGTTGGCAGATGAACCAATTACGAGCATACATACAGATCTAGCACTGAGGCAACCCATCATTTTTTCCAAATCATTACATCATTTTAAAAGTGATTTTCATCACTAACAACCATTGTAAATACCGTTTCATCTTTTTGTAGCTCCATTTTGTGCAAGCCGAGGAGTCCTCGAGCTTGGGGAGCCTTAGAAGTAGTTGCCTGCCGATTTTCATATTTTTTAGATCTCGTTTGAGCCCTCAAATAAGCCTTGGAACCTAATTTTTAACTATGCTGGACACTAGGTCTGGACAGGGCCAAAGCTAGTCAAAAACTATAAATAGAGCTAGAGAGCTCATTTTTGGGGCTAGCTTCTTGTAGTTTTGAGCTTGTATGAGAACTTTGTTGCAATAGAAGTGATTCCACTGTCTTACTCTCTTTGTTCTTGCCGTGTGTGCGTGTGTGTATATGTGTGTGCATGTTAGTGTGCTTCTCACTCACACATTTGTGCCTTCACTTGCTCGAGGTCTTCATACCATCCTCATGTCTTCCCGGATTGACATTAAAAGAGGTGCTACTCATCACTGAGCTACAAAGATGTTATGCCTGCATCCATTTATCATTCATCTACATCAAAGAAAGAGTTGAAAAACACATCTAGAAAGGGATTCATCTACACAAAGTACAACAACATATTTGTCAATTCGGAGAGGCTTCAAAAGGAAATGGTTAAATTTTACAAATCCAGAATTAAAGGTATATCCATTGTTTTGATAATGACATTCATAGTATTTTTAATAATATAATGTTTGTTATTTGATGTAGATTGTGGTTCCAAACTCAAGTTTGTATTGAAGCTAGATGAACGTCAAATCATAAAGGGATGCCGTATGGAGAGACTTAGTGTGACACTCATGAACGAAGCTATGGCCCATGCTATTATTGATGATAGTGATGAATCTACCCATCACTTTACATATAGTGTCCAATCCAAGAAAGATATATGGTGGTTAGGTGCTATTGAAATACCTAAAGAATCCAATGATGTTCTTACATGGATTTTTAGTAGGACCCCATGGATCACAGAGGTGATAACTTCTCAAATTCATGGTGCCAAAATCACTGTAGAAAGCCTTGGTGATTTTGAAATAGAGTGGCACTTAGGTGGAGACTTAAAGACTATCAAATGCATGTTAGGGTGCAAACAAGGTGCATCTACTCTCTATCCTTGTCCATATTGCACACAAGGTTATAAACAAACAAAGAGAAAACAAAACAACTTAGATGATTTAGTTGATGACACAAATGCAACTCCATCTGCTGAATGGGATATACCTTTAATGAGGTGTCCCATGTTAGGTACACCTAACTGTGACATGTCAGATAAGGATTGGAATCCCATTATTCCATTCCCTTTATTCAATGTCCACTTTTGCACCTTGCATGCCTTCATGAGAATTTTCAAGAGACTATTAAAGCTCCATATAGAATACGCATTTGCCATGTTGATAAATCTATTCAAGCTATAAAGAAATTGGAGGAAATTCTTAATTCAATTGGTTGTCATGGTGGAAATGTAACCCTAGTTGTTAAAAAAGTTGGAGAATCTCAAGATAGCTTGCAACAAGTGTCAATGACAGGGAATAAAGCAAGACATTTTTTTAGAAGAGGTACTAGCACTCAAAATAATGAACGTTATGAGCTGTGGAAAGACCTATGCATGATCACAACAGACAATGACTCTCAAGTTGATCTTTGTAATAAGAGAAAGAAAGTTTGGTCGAGCTTTGATAAGTTGGTAGGCTTAATGGGTCTGACTAGGTTTAGTGCTATTCAACGTCAAATGTTTCAAGGAACATTAGTGGAGTTCACCAAGTGTTTCATTCAATCTTGGGGAGAGAGCAATATAACACACTACATTGTAAGTGTAATCTTCTTCTACAAGTGTTCATTGCACTTACCTTTTTCCAATGTACTTAACAATTTTTAGCATATTTTGTTTGCACATGGAGCTTTTTTCATGCATCGACATGGGTCATTAGAGATTTTCAGTACCCAAGGAATGGAAAAGTCACACTACAAAGCGAGGGGTGTCTACTTCAAAAACACCCGACATGGTGGTGGTCCAATGCAATCAAACTACATGGAGGAGATGTTTAATTGGTTTTACCGCACTACATTCTGGAGAAAGTTTTTTGTGGAACGACTTAGGGATTCAAAATTGGCAAAACTTGCAAGAACGATGCAACACAACATTGCCAAGGAGAAATGGAAGTCATCGTTAGTTCCTCTTCATCATGCTCAGTGGTGTGCCAGGAGACAATGAGAAGGCTCAGCTTGGAAGTAAAGTGAATTCGTTATTTCCCATTATGTGGTAAAACCTATGATTATTGTAATCTTGGTTTCAATGTGTTATTATTTAATATATAATATTCTATATGATTTTAAACAGGTTTTGTCCATTCTAGTGTGAACAAATAGTTTTTTTTTTAACTCTATAAATAGAGAGAACTCACTTCATTTCACACTTTTTGCAACTCAAGAGAATGTCATGCACCAAGCAAACTGCAAGGAAAGATCACATCTTCTTTCCTAGCCCTCATCTAGGGACACAATGCCCACCATGGTTGCAACCCCCCCAAAGACCACGAAGTGGTTCCCAGAGCACATCTATGCCTGTGTCACACGATGGCACACCACCTGGGAGCAATTCAGTGCGAGAAAATGAAGTGTCCAATAGATAGGAGTATTTCACTCCAAGACGATCAGAGTCCATATCAGATGAGGAGCCACCAACAAGGACACCCATCAAGGCAAGACCCAAACAGAAGTTGATCAGGAGTGTACCAGAGAGCGAAGAGGAGTCATCCCCGAACGACGAAAGCAGCAATCGACCACCATCGAATGATATGCAAATTCCAACGAGCCATAGGGTGACACATGGAGGTAAGACACTTCCACAAGGACAAGGACAAATACCAACAGAGGAGGAAAGAGAGCAAAGTCAAAACCACATCGACAACAAAATGTGCAAGATGAAGTTGGGCCCTCACATCGTATACATCGGAGAAAAAAAAACTATCAACCATGACGTCGACCTCAATGCCAGCCAAACATACCTCCCAACACGAGCTCCACAAAGACGAAGGAGGCACTGCAGGTCTTTTGCAGAGATACGACACTACCAAAATTATGTTGAACTACTCATACCACGAAGAGCTTTTGCAAGGGTAGTGAAAGAGGAACTACAAAGCTACCAAGAAGGTCTACGAATACAAGGGATAGCACTTGAAGCACTTTAAGAGGCAACTGAGGCCTACCTCATCTCCATGCTTGAGGACTCTAACCTCTGTGCTATCCATGTCAAGAGAGTAACCATACAATCGAAGGACATTCAGCTAGAAAGAAGAATTAGAGGAAATAACCCATGATGTCTATATTATACCCTATGATAGGCCTACTTTGCGATGTAATACAATGGATAATAGAAAATTTTGTTTAACCTATATTCTTTGTCTTTTTTTTTCTCTCTCTCACTCTCTCTCTCTTTTAATCAATTATTTATGGATTCAGTTAAACATGCATGCACTTGCCTATTGTTTTGTGACTAGATATGTTCCTTTTCTACCTATTGATGTCCCACATGCCATTTTGATGCCAAAAAACCCCCAACCACAGAAACACGGGATAATCCCGTGTTTCTGTGGCTCGGGGTTTTTTTGCATATTTTGGGCTTATGTAAGCATAAAAGGTATGGCAGAGATGTAATGTTCTAGTGATTGAGAGGTTATACCCTACAGGTAATCATTGTATGCATAAAAGGTATGGATGAGATCTTTGGTCTAGTTAATGCTGAGATTATACCCTATTGGTAATCTCTGGTCTTGATTCTACCAAAACCAAGTGATAATGAAGAATTACATACTTTCCTATGCTTTTTAGCCCCTAAAAACACCAGATAAGGCCAAAAAAGCCCCAACCATAGAAACACGAGAAATAGCCCTGCAAAATTTTTGCAGGGCTGTTTCCTATGTTTCTATGGCTGGGGCTTTTTTGGCCTTTTTTATGCATATAAGTATACAAAAGACCAAAGTGAAAATACAAAGACTTCAAATTAGATACAATTTGTGGAGAGAAGATAAGTTCAATTTATTAGCACATTCATATACAGGACTAGACAAATGATGAAAAAAAAGTTTGTATTATCAAAACATTTACATCATTTCTCAGCTGCCTTCAATTTCTCTACAACTTTCTTTCTCCTTTGGAGAGATTGAGGCAGCCGGTAAGTCAATACAGATCTTGATATTACATGGGGGTCTTGCATTCCAAGACCCATGGCGATACCTATTTTCCCTAATACTTTTCCTCTAAAATTAAGTCCTAACGTAGTTACAACTAAGGATTTCCTAACCAAAATGACACAATTAGTGCCTTGGGTAATTGTACATAAACAAAAAATTTTGTTAAGGGCCTTCAAGCACCAAGTCATGAAGTGCCCATCCGGACTGTAGTCTTTGTGTATGATAACAAAATCATCCTTTGGAAGCTTTTCGATGTAGTTTGCCAAGGATGAACCACTCCTGCGAGAAGCTCAATCCCCACCAGATCTTGTTGTGAACTTGTCGAGCTCAATTGCTTCCTATTAAGAAAAAATGACAATTCAAGCTCTTACAATGTTAACTTAAATTATCCATTTATTTAATTCAATTACCACTTACATCATGAAGCTTTTCTTCTTCCTCTCCTCTTCCAGGGGCATCAAGATCAATGCTAGAGTGGGCCATGCCACTCTGCTCTACTACGGGGGATGTAGGAATTTTTTGCTTCATTATCCTCTCCCGTGCTGCACTGAACTCCTCCTCCGTAGTAGAATTGTTGTCATCTTTTAAAATATCAGCACCACACCATTGCTATGGTGTCTACCACAGAATCCCCAAGTGGGATTGACTTCTTTTCAAGCATGTCAGATGTGTTGTCAAGTGGAACATCTGACATTGTGGAGAAAATACTCAAGCATTCATCTAGACATAGACCGAATGCCTTCTCAATGTCATGAAGTAAAATAAATTCCTCTCCATCCACAACGATGCTAGAGAGATATTCAAGTTCCACCTCTGGTAATGTGGGGTCAGAGGGGTTGAGATTTGAAGGGGGGGCCTCCTCCATGCTTGATTGTGCACGTAGTTTATCCTCAACACCACCAGGAAATTCTTGGTGGATTGTAATGCTTTCTTTGGCAAAATTTATGGCCTTTGGTTGAGGCTCATTCTTCTCCTTAACAAAACCCCCAGTGACAAGGTTGGGGAGCTCAACAGGTGTAGGTTCGGGCTCCTCACTAATGATAAAATATGTTGTTGGAATGTAGGAAAGGTACTTTGTACCCATCCTCTTCTTTTTGTTAAGTTTTTTTACTAATGGCACAGAGTCATCTAGTAAGTGCCCTGTAGTTTCAGCAATTGCCATGAAGCGCTTAAGGTGCTTCATGAAGGCTTCATCGCCTCTGTGTATGTAGAGTAGAAGGTCACATGGGACCCATTTACCCTCATAAGGCGGTATTTTTATAGAGAAATGCAAGATGTAGTACTCAAGGAACTCTATGATTTCCTTGAGCACATCAGAGTTCCGTTGAATTGTTTTGTCTAGATCAAGGACTCTAGACAATCGTCATACAAGTGGTTTTGACCTTTGAACTCAGTTGATTCCAAGAACTCATTGAAGAGTTCACATGGATGTTTGGGTTGCAAGGTACTGGAAGATGCGGCAGCCATTGCGCGTGATGCTAGGTTGTGTGCATGCTCCGCAAGTGATTCTAGCTCTTCTTGGTTGCAAAAGTGAGAAATGAGAGAATAAGTGTTTCTTTTATAGTAGTTTCAAAATTTTAAAGTGAGTGGGACCCATTTTAAAACTAAAACTGATACCTTCAAATAAAACAATCATGCACAGAACTCTCAAAAAAAAACTTTGGCTCATAAAAAGGATTGAACAGAATCATTAACCAGAATAAGATACACCACATCTACACAATAGAAAAAATAAATTCTCAGAACTTTAAAATTATAATAAATTGCCATTGGAAAAATCAAAGATTTGGCAAATTGTACATCATATTGAGATCAAAAAATTTTACATGCTACATGTCTTGCATGTTAAATACATTGTTGCAGACGAAGGAATATAAATGGAACATAGGTTGTGTGTACACTCTAGCACTCAAATAGTTCTTGAGCTATGACAATGAAAGTTGAGTTCCATCCACACTCCATTCAGGAAGGACTTCGATTTTATCCTCCAACCTCTTACCAATCTGTAGAAAAATAGAAAACTTTAAATGAACATATTTGAGTATAAGAATTTGTATAAACAAAAGAAAAAATACCATATGAACAGGAACACACCAATGTAATCCTATAGATCTTTGAAACTCTTGTAAGTTTCAAAGAGTTGTGTATGTCCATCACCATCTTATGCTTCAAAGATGTTAATGTCCATACATCAGGTTGCGGCCACTCGAGCTTTAAAAGAGAATCTACCTTAATCATCTCGAACCTGCCAAAATCATTTGATGAAGAGGGTACAACATATGTATGTGTGTAAAAGAAAACTCTCTCACATAATAGCTGAGCAGGACGGGCTTGTGGAAAAACTATCGACCCAACATCTGCATGCAATGCTTGGAAAGTAACTGTAAGACTATGAAGTGGTTGTTCTTCCACCAAGGTAGAAGGAAATATGTCTACAACAAAAAACTACACAACTTAGCTAGGTATATTATGAAATTTGGACAAAAGTCAATGAATAATACTTACAGTTGATAGGATATCTCATTGAGTTTTCCAATTTCATGGTTGACATTGTGAAAACATGTTGTACAATGGCAACAGTTTCACCATTTTTGAGCTTTTTGAAGCCTAATAACTTCCCTTTCCAATGAAGATCCAAGTTTCCACGATCTCTTACACGGTGAGGACCAACACCAGAGGGTTGCATGTACACCTATGCACCTTTGCAAAACTCCTCTCCTAACCAAATTCCTTCTGTAGCCTTGATATTGTGACATTTTATCGCGATAACCTCATCTTTTGGACGTCTATGAGATTCAGGTTTCTCCATTGGAGTTCAGGCTATGGAAGTGACAGTAGGAATTCAAAGAAGATCATGCACAGAGAAAGAAATGGAGATGGAGGATCTGCAATGGTGTGCTAGGGAGAGAAATTAGTGGAAAGAGATGACTTTTTGGGACCTGAGTATGAAAATGTGAGGTTTTGGAGGGAGAAAGTTGCATTTTGAGTTATTTTTTAAAAAGTCACTTTTTTCACTTCAGTTCATGCACGGATTTTGATTTAGAACTCAAAAATAGCACTTTTGATCCTAAAAAGTGGTTGGGGGACCATTAAATGGTGTTATGATGAGTTTTATAACTTTTTGAAAATTTTGAATTTTTGGACCCAGGTAACTTACGAGATTCCTTTCTCTCTCTAGAGGCAAAACTTGAACATAGGGGAATCTTGTCCCCTCATCCCCCTTCAGCCTAGTGATTTATAGGCTATAGACTGTGTCCACCACCCTCCTCTCATTGGTCCATCACTAATCACTCCTTAATCCAAAAGGCCCATGCAGGGTTCATTTTTTTCCCTAATGTTTTAGCTAGAGAGAATGAAAAATTTATATCCATATTTAATAACTTATATATTTAATTTTATGTTTAAAGTTTACTTTTTATTCATTTGTGAAATACTAATGAATTTTATTTATATGTGTAGATTCCAACGTATGATGTTGATGATATTCCTCCACACCATTCACAATTGCCAGTAAGACCTCTTTTATCAGAAGCTTCTATGAGGAGGCTACGCAAAAGTGATCCTGTGGAATATGCAAGGTTGAAAGATCTATATTCAAAAGAAGATAAAGTACAAGATCTGTGCGACAATGATGAAGATGATGGCATGGCAGATTTTATTGATGATTGGTATCAAAATGATAGTGAGGGCATTGATATTTCTAAAAATGAGAAATATCTTCGAGAGGAATGTCTAAAGCATGTATATGAAGGAAGTCGTTTGACACGACTAAGTGGAAGCTTACTTATTCTCAATCTTCACTAAGTAATGTATCTATTTCGACACTATTAAGGTATAATTTTCAATTTTCTATCTATATATATATATATATATATATATATATATATATATATATATATGCATTAAAAATATATATAAATACATGCATATATAAACATACACATAATATACATGAATGTATACACACATATAAGCATACACACACATATACACACATACACATGTTATGAGAGTAAGGTCAAATTATACATACCTGTATCGAATGAAGATGTTTTGTCCATCTAACCTGTAGAATTGTCCACCCAACCTTTAGAATCTTCTTGACACATATGTTTCTCCTATTTTAGTCGGCCTAATACCTGTGTTGCTAACTCTTTTGCATACAGATATTAAGTATCAGTTAGCTATGCAGGTATTAAGTCATCTCTAAAATGGGAGGAGCAAATTTACCTCCAAGATTTTGAAGGATGGAAAAATAATTTTAAAGGATGGAAAAATAATTTTAAAGGATGGGCCGAAAAAATGTGTCCATTCAATGCAGGTTTTTATTCTTACTTTAGCTAAGGTAAGAACAAGAACTTGCATTGAATGGACACTTTTTGTCCACCCATCATTTAAAACTATTCATTCATCTTTCAAAATATTTGCGATAAATTTGATCCTCCCATTTTACAGATGACTTAATACCTTCATAGCTAACTGATACTTAATATTTGTAAACAGCTTAGCAAGACAGGTAATAGATTGACTATAAAATGGGAAACCGCCAGACGATTCAACGGTCTAGATATGAAAATCTACAAACCACAATATACAAAAAAACAATTAAAAATGAAATCAAATATACATAACTACACATGCATACATACATATACATACATACATACACATTCATACGTATATACACATACATACATACATACATACACATGTATACACACATACATATACATATATGCATACACATATGCATACGTATATATACATACATATACACCTATAAAACACATATACATACATATATACATATATACATATACACATACACATATGTATACACATGCACATGCATATACACATCCACATACACATAAGCATACACATATATAAAATTATATGCATATATATATATATATATATATATGTATATTTATTTATTTACTTTTTTTAATATATCTTTTTTTTATGAACTTACATGTTATTATCTGAAAAGCTTTTACCAAGTCAGAATATTCTTCCTACCTTGCATGATGAAATGGAGAAGATATTCAACAATCTTGGTATAGATTATCAATGTATACATGCATGTCCTAACGATTGTATTTTATATAGAGGTGAATATGCAGACTCTTTGACATGTCCCAAATGTCAATCTCCTCAATATAAGTACGAAGAAGGTAAAATCCCAAAAAAGGTATTCAGAAATTTTCCATTGGCTCCATGGATTAGACATATGTTTCAAAGCCCCGAATTATCAAAGCTTTTGACATGGGGACATGATCATAAAAGTACTGATGGAATAATGAGAATTCTGCATGATAGTGTTGCTTTTCAGCATATTGATTCTACATGGCCTGAATTTGCACAAGATCCACAGAATCTAAAGTTAGGAGTTGCATTAGATGGGGTTAATCCATTCTCCATGAAATCCAGTAAATGGTCAAAATGGCCAGTGGTAGTCATAAACTACAATCTTCCGCCATATCTTAGCATTAAAAAGGAACATTTAATGCTTTGACTTCTAATCCCAGGCAAAAGACAAGTTAAAGATATGAATATATATCTTGCCCCTCTCATTGACGATCTCCAAGAGTTATGGAGAGGTATTAATATCATTGATGTATTGAAAATCATCAATGTAGTATTGTGGCTTGGACTATTCACGATTTTCTAGGATATGGTGATTGTTCAGGTATTGATGTATTTTTTTATTCAATATGCATATAAATAAATGTGATTTAATCTAATTATATTTTTATCGTTTTCATGATGCAGGAATATCTACTAAGGGTTATAAAGCTTGTCCATATTGTGGTGATTGGTTGAGATCAATCCATAGTAAGAATCTCAACAAAAATATTTATCTTCGACATCGATGATTCTTGCTTGATGATCATCCATTAAGATCTAAAAGAGAAGTGATACATCTTAATGAAAAGCTTGAAACAAGTTAGTGTCCAAAACCTATGACACTTATGGATTGGTATAAAAAATGGACAGATGGACCTCTAATAGATCCAGAATCAGAAATCTTCAATGATCATGAAGATAATGAGTATGTGAAGAGAGGTAAAGGAAAATTGGCACTCCCAGAGAACATATCAATATGGTATTCTTTGGAAAACTGGAAAGAGTTAAAAGTATGTCATCTTCTTGATCCTATGCATATATTCAAGAATATTGATTATTCACTATGGCAGCATCTTCTTGTACTAAAAGATACCATAGCATCAAGGAATGATTTGAAAGATCAAAACTCAAAACCAAAGTTATGGCCAGTTTTTTATAGACATCGACAAGAAACAACTTATGCACCTTCTCCTTGGGTACTTACAACAAAAGAAATACAGACTATCAACAATAGGATTCAATTGATTAGGACTCCTACAAGATATGGATTATCTTTTCAAAACATGTTTACTATGGATGATAAGAGCTTATCTGGTTTAAAGACCCATGATTGGCATAACTTTTTGAAACATGTTTTACCTTTGATTATTGATGGATGTACAACGAAAGGAGTACGAGATGTGATCTATCATCTTAGATCGTTTATGATACTTTTATACTTAATATGTATGATTATTGGATATCTTTTATTTTTTAATTAACTTCATTATAAATTTTTTTATAATATGTATAGTTGGATTACATCAAAAGATATTGACAAAAACTCGATCCCACAAAACAAACGTGAATGCAAAGAGCTACTATGTTTGATGGAGAAAGAGCTTCCATTTTTTGATATTCAGGTTCATTTATTAGTCCATCTTGTAGATGAAATAGAGATTATAGGTGTTGTCAACACTCGATGGATGTTTTGGGTCGAGCGATTTATGGGAATATTAAAAGGTTATGTGCGACAGAGAGCAAAACCAGAAGGATCCATGGAAAAGGGTTGGATGCTTGAAGAGTGCATGTATTACGTTAGTGAGTACCTTGAAAGAGTTCATGAAGAAGCTCCATGTGCATGGACCAACGAGTCTTCTTCAAAAATAACAGATGAGGTATTATCAAGTAAGGGAGTTACATTTTTATTTACATTTCAAGAAAAAAATGATGTTTCTACTTTTGTAGCATATAATAGCGAATGCATGGAAGCATTCCTTAGCGAGTACGAACAGGAACTTCAAAATCTCTGAAGTAAAAGGCGAAGAACAAAAGATATAGACATAATCTCGATAATAATGAGATTACAAATATATCTTCTTTCACGGATTGACTATATAGTCGTTTGCAACGCGCCAACGCAAATAATGAAGAAATCTTAGATGAGCAGAGAGAGTTAATGATAGGTTGTGAACGAAAGGTAATTTTATTTTAATAATATTATGTTTTCTTCATATATGTATATTAGTTTCTATTTACTAATTTAATTTCTTTTGCAGGCTCAAATGTTCACTAATATGTGGACTTTTGGACAACATATTAGAATCAAAGCCATTAATTCTTTATGTAAAATAGAGGATTCTAGTATTATTCCTTCTTTCAGGCAACTATCACGTGCTAGCGCAAAAGACACGAACGTTATAGATGGCGAACTTGGTTATGTAGGAACTATTGTTGGTATCTACAAAATTTCATTTCGTACATTCAAACAGGTAGAAAAAAGTTTATATTTTTTATGATAGAGTTAGTTATTTTTTTAAGCACCTAATAATGGGTTTCTATTTTTATATATTTTGATAGGTCATTTTGAAGGCTGACTGGTTTCGATCCGAGTATAAAGGTAGTAATTCCACATTAAGAAAGGAATTATCTGGGTTTTGGGCAATTGATTCTTCCAAGATAATGTGATCTACTAAAGAACCATATATTCTTCCTAGGCATATTGAACAAGCATTTTGTTATAAAAACCCAGATGCTCACCCTTGGTGGTAAGTCATTCATGTTCAACCTAGAGGTAGGTCATTGTTTGAATAGTTTATTGTTAGAGAGATCAAAGAAAGTCCTCTTGATGATTCAGCATTAGATACTGATACATCAATATTTCAAAGAGAAATTAGAATCATTATACGTGATAATGATACTAATCTTTTTTATGAAGAGGATAATACTCTACATGTTGATTCTAGTGATGAGGAAGATGAATTACTAGAAATCAATATTAATCCATCAATAGATGATGTGACTCATGAGAACACACATTTAACAATAGAAGAAATAAATGAAATCAATAAGGATAATGAAGATGAGACTATATTGATGTCTTACCAAAATGATGGCAATAATGAAAACATATGAGCAGATTAGATAGTAAATTCTACTCTAGTTATCGATCAATAACTTGACGTTTCTGAATGGATATCAGATAATAGATTCTTTATTCAACTTGAATAACGATGAATCCTACTAGAGAGATGAAATCATGTTCTTTTAAGTTAGAACATGAAGCTCGGGGGTATTCCTAATTATTTTATATATAGCTTTATCTTCGAGGAGCAAATTTTTATCATGTATGTGTACATATGTGTGTGTATTCATGTGTATTATATGTATACATGTGTTAATTTGCATATATATGTATTTCATGTATATGTATGTGTGTGCATATGTTTGATATATGTATACATGTGTTAGTATACATATGTGTATATATGCATATGCATTCGTGTAAAATATTCATGTATTCATGTAATATATGCAAGTGTTTATAATTGTGTATGCATGTATAAGTATACATTTGTGCATGTAGGCATGTATATGTGATGTGTACATTTATATATGTATATGTGTCTATGTGTAAATATGTACATGTAAATATGTATGCATGTATATATATTTAAGTGTGCATTTACGCATGTATGTGTGATGCATAATGTATCTACTCCATTTTATATTTATGTATGTGTGTCTACATGATGTGTATATATATTTATATATATTATGATCCTCGTTGATTCGAGTAGCTATATATACAGGCAAAAGGTTGGGAGGAGAGACATCTCTCTAGTAGGACGTCAGAGGAATAGATGCAATGTGTACATATACTTCAATCATATGGCTAAAAGGATGAATTAGAGTTTCTAAATTAGGGGTTTTAAAACCCTAATATCAAAATTAGTGTTTTTGAATTAGGATTTTTGAAATAAGATTTATTTATTTATTTATATATAGATATCTAAGTATATATATATATATACACACACACGCATATATATATATATATATATATATATATATATATATATATATATATATATATATATATATATATATATATATATATATATATATAAGTATGCATGTGTGTATGTATTTGTTTCTATATGTGCATATCCATGTGTGTATGTATGTGTATCTATATGTGGGTATGCATGTGTTGTGTGTGTGTATGTATATATGCATGTAAATATGATTATATGAGTCTATGTGTGTGTACATATGATTATGTATGTGTATGTGTATGTGAGTATGTGTATGTGAGTATGTGTATGTGAGTATGTGTATGTGTCTATGTGTATTCTTATATGTGTGTAACTGCATGCATGTGTATGTGTGTGTATATGTGTGTGTATGTATAAATGTGCATGTATGTGTATATGTGTGTAAATGTGCATGTATGATGTATATGTGTATGTATGCTTGTATTTGTACCTCTAGTTTCACTCTTTTCTCTCTCTCTCTCATATACATACATACATACATACATAAACACACATACTCATATCCATGTATATATGCATAAAAGCAATGTGTACCATGCATTATCACGACGATGAGCCATAAGTGTCCGCATCTCTTTTAGACACCACTTATGCGACCATCCTGTCCCAAAATCTATCTCAAGTGAACTAAGTACATATTTTTTATCCCTTTCATCATGCTCACTACAAAAATAAAAAAAATCATGTAAATAAAACATAAGATATTTATTTCAATTTATATGTAAAATTTATACTTACTTCCACTGTAAGTGGACAAGGCGCAGGTAAGAGTCGCATAATGCCCACATTCTTCTCTTGAATTCCAGTCCATTCCATATGTGCACAATGTTCCCCTCTTGCTCTATATCGCACTCTAGCTCTAAGGTGCCTATGCATGTCCTCATAGGTACCTTTGCTCTGCTATCATGGTCTGGAGGTGGTATAGGTGTCTTGAAAATAGATAGATAAAAATAAATAAAAATATGTCTTATAATATCATTAAAAAATTTTATGAAAAAAAAAACATACCTATGAGCAGATAGCTGTCTTCCTGCATGTGGAACCGTAGAAGAGCCCTCTTCTGATCGTTGGGTAAGCATCTGGATCGTATAATCCAGCTCATCATCAAGCATCTCTGAGTACGCATGCATGATGATCCCTAGAGTATCAAGCGGAACTCTTGCTCTCATAAGACTTTTTATGAGAGTGAGTTTCGCCTTGCTCTCTACTAGGATCCATAATACATGTACATATAAAACAAAATGGGTTGGAAATCTATATATATATATATATATATATATATATATATATATATATATATATATATATATATATATATATATATATATATATATATATATATATATATATATATATATATATATATATGTGTGTGTGTGTGTGTGTGTGTGTGTGTACATATGTATGTGTGTATATGTGTATGTAGGTGTATATGTGAGTGTGTATGCATGTAAGCATGTATGTATGCATATGCATTCGTATTATGTATGCAAATGTATGCATGTGTGTGTATGTCTATGTGTATGCATGTAAGTATGTATGTATGCATATGCATATACATTATGTATGCATATGCATATGCATTATGTATGCATATGCATATGCATTATGTATGCATATGTATGCATGCATATGTATGCATGCATATGTATGCATATGTATGCATGCATATGTATGCATGCATGTGTATGTGTGTGTATGCGTCTCTATGTGTGTATGCATATATATGTGTGTATGTCTCTATGTGTCTGTCTATGCATATATGTGCGTGTATGTGTCCATGTGTGTGTATGTGTGTGTGTATGTGTGTGTGTATGTGTGTGTGTGTTTGTGTGTATCTATGTGTATATACGTGTGTATCTATATATATGTGTCTATGCATGTGTATGTATGTGTGTAAATATGTGTGGATGTGTGTATGTGTCTATGTGTGTATGTGTGTGTCTATGTGTGTATATATGTGTGTATCTGTATATATATGTCTATATGCATGTGTATGTGTGTGTAAATGTGTGTGGATGTGTGTGTGTGTGTGTAAGTTTGTATGTGTCTATGTGTGTATGTGTTTGTTTATATATGTGTGTGTATATCTCTGTGTGTGTAAGTTTGTATGTGTGTATGTGTGTATGTGTGTGTGTATATATATGTGTGTGTATCTCTGTATGTGCATATGTGTGTGTATGTGCATATGTATGCATGTATGTGTATGTGTGTGTATGTCACTTTACGTGCATGTGTATGCACATATGTGTGTGTGTGTCTCTCTCTCTACGTGTGTGTGTGTGTCTATGTGTGTATATGTATCTGTGTGTATGTGTGTGTATGCATGTAAGCATGTATGTATGCATATGCATGTGCATTATGTATCCATGTGTGTGTATGTCTCTCTACATGTGTATGCATATGTATGCATGTGTGTATGCATGTAATTATGTATGTATGCATATGCATATGCATTATGTGCGTATGTGTGTATGTGTCTATGTGTGTATGTGTGTGTGTGTGTCTATGTGTTTATGTGTGTGTATGTGTGTGTATGCATGTGTATGTGTGTGTAAATATGTGTGTATATGTGTGCGCATGTATGTGTATGTGTCTATGTGTATGTATGTGTCTATGTGTGTGTATGTGTATGCATGTATCTATGCATATGCATGTGCATTATGTATGCATATGTGTGTGCATGTGTCTATGTGTGTGTATGTGTATGCATGTATCTATGCATATGCATGTGCATTATGTATGCATATGTATGCATATGTGTGTGTGTATGCATGTATGTATGTATGCATATGCATATGCATATGTATATGCATTATGTATGCATATGTATGCATGTATGTGTATGTGTGTGTATGTCTCTCTACGTGTGTGTATGCATATATGTGTGTGTGTGTATGTGTGTGTCTATGTGTGTATGTGTATGTGTGTATGCATGTGTATGTGTGTGTATGCATGTATGTATGCATGTGTATTATGTATGCATATGCATGTATGTTTGTATGTGTGTGTATCTATATATATGTGTCTCTATGCATGTGTATGTGTGTGTGTCCATGTGTGTGTATGTGTATGTGTATGTGTGTGTGTCTATGTGTGTGTGTGTGTCGATGTGTGTGTGTGTCTATGTGTGTATATATGTGTGTATCTATATATATGTGTCTATGTCCATGTGTATGTGTGTGTGTAAATGTGTCTGGATGTGTGTGTGTAAGTGTGTATGTGTCTATGAGTGTGTATATATTTATGTGTGTGTATGTGTCTATGTGTGTGTATGTGTCTATGTGTGTATGTGTATGCATGTATGTATGCATATGCATGTGCATTATGTATGCATATGCATGTGCATTATGTATGCATATGTGTGTGTATGTGTGTGTATGCATTTAAGTATGTATGTATGCATATGCATATGCATTATGTGTGTATGTGTCTATGTGTGTATGTGTGTGTGTATATGTGTGTGTATGTGTGTGTGTGTCTATGTGTGTCTTGTTAGGAAAGATGGATGGATCCTTCAGAAGATTAAGTAGGTGCTGCTAATCCTGCTTTGCACCAGCCCTCAGTGACTCCATATATGATTAGTAGACACCCTTAGCTTCCAAATGATACCAAGAAATGCTATATGTACTTTGGAAAAGGTTTGAGTAATGACTTGATCAAAACAGATGAGTTTGTGAATCACAAAGCTAGAAAACTTTCTATTTTGGTGTTGATACCTACTCAGTCTTTCATTCAGTATGACCAGTACACTTACAATTGGCAAAATTCCTTCTAGAGGTATTCTATTAGCTTAGTAAGCTACCATTTTCAAGTGGAATCATTCAAAATGATAAACTATACTAAGAGAAATAACTTTAGCAAAATTATGGACACCCCCAACTTTTTAGGAAGTGTGCAGACAAATACCAATGAGCATTTCGACAGCAATTTCTTGAGATTGGCTGAACCAAGTTGCTTCAAACTTTGTATGCTTGTATTATGCTTTGAGCTGGATCTATCAAGCTTTGAATCACTCGATTTGGTGAAGTAGGCACTGAGATATGCCTCTTTGAAGTTGACAGACTTGGAGGTAGAAACTCAGAGTACACAGAAGTGATAGATGTAAATGTGTGTATTAATTCACATTGGTTTACAAACTCATTGGCATGCCAAGCATTGACTAATGAGGTAGAGATGTGTGAGCTATGGTGTAGTTCTCTTACACACTCAATGATATCAGAAATGAAGCTTGGGAGGACTCTCTATCCCGCGACTTTTTTATCACCTTTTTATCCATGATGACTAAGAATTTGAATTCAAATTCAAATCCTTGATTCCCTTCAATCAAGCATCTAAAATTATGGAGATATTCTCTCAATCATGTAATCTAGTTTTTTCTCAAATCCATCAAGTAGGTGTGACATAAAGAAATGTCAAGTCTTTTAGACTTTTACAAGGAGTAAAATGGTAAGAACTTATAAGCATAAGTTCCTATGGTCCTTCCTTCAGGTGGTGTCTTCATGAAGTAATCCAAGCCAAATTGTGAAGGCTTGAATTGCACCAACAGCTCCCCCTCAAGCCAAACACTTTGGCTTAAGTCTTCATCTTCAATCTTCAATCACATCCTGCAATCCAATCATGGATTTGAATCTGCATAATTTGTTTCCATCCAAAGATTTAGTGAGTAAATCTGCACATTGCATATTAGTAGACACATAGGTCAACTGAATGTCTTTGCTTAGCAACTTCTCTCTCACATAGTGGTAATGAACCTCTATGTGTTTTGTCCTAGCATGATATATTGGATTAGCTGCAAGGTGAAGAGAGCTTGTGTTGTCTCCAAAGATAATTGGGGGCCTAGTGTATAGGCCTAGCTCTGTATACAAAAGCTTTAACCAAATAGCTTCTTGAGTGGCATTGGCTAGCCCTCTATACTCTGCTTCAGTGGATGACAATGCCACTGTTGGTTGTTTCTTGGCTGACCAAGAAATAGGTTTATCACCTGCAAAAGATAAGTATCCTGATGTGCTCCTCCTATCATCCTTGCATCCTGCCCAATCTGCATCTGAATACACTTTAATGTCAATATATGATGTATAAGGAAAGTACAAACCATGGTTCTGAGTTCCCTTTAGATACTTCAAGATCTTCTTTGCAGCCTCAAGGTGAGGTACCCTTGGTTTGTGCATGAATGGACTTAGCACACTAACTCCATATGCTATGTCAATTCTGGTCAAGGTAGCATAATTCAAACTACCTACCATACTTTGATATCCTGTAATGTCTTGGACTTCATCCCCTTCATGAGCACTTAGCTTTAGGTTGACTTCCATTGGAGTACTTGAGACTTTAGCATCCTGCAGGTTAAACTTCTTCAACATGTGTTGTACATATTTTTTCTGAGTGATATATATACCTGAATTAGTATAAACCAATTCAAGTCCTAGAAAGTAATCCAAGATCATTGATCTTGAACTCCTTCATCATCTGGTTTTTTATGCTTCTAATTCCTTGGACATCATTACCTGTAATGATGATGTCATCAACATAAACACAGAGATAGATTACCTCTGAATTGCTCCTTTTGATAAACAATGAAGTGTCTGCCTTGCTCATAGTAAACCCTTGGTCTTGGAGGTATGTTGTCAGTCTGTAGTTCCATGCCCTAGGTGCCTGCTTAATCCATATAGAGCCTTCTTCAATTTACAAACATAATTTACCTTCTTGGGATCTTCATAGACACGTGGTTGTGACATATAGACTTCTTCAGATATCCATCCATTCAAGAAAGCATTCTTGACATCTAATTGGTACATGTTCCAATTTTTGGATGCAACTACACTCACCAATACTCCGATTGTTGGCATCTTAGCCACAGGAGAAAATGTCTCCTCATAATCAATGCCTTGGGTTTGTGCAAAACCCTTGGCTACAAACCTAGCTTTGTACATGTTGATTGTACCATCAGAGTTCCTCTTTAGTTTGTAGATCCATCTGGATCCTATCACCTTCATAGAGTCCTTCTTGGGAACTAAGTCCCATGTGTCACTCTCCTTGAGAGCTTCTATTTCTTCATCCATAGCTCCTTTCCATTCTGGTTTGGTGATTGCCTCTTCATATGAACCTGGTTCTTCACTTAACAAGTCTTTTGCAAGATAAATTGAATGTTTAGTTACAAGAGATGTATCATACCCATATCTGATAGGCTTCTTACTTTCTCTCTGAGATCTCCTTATTGCTTGAATTGAAGATTCTGGTATATCCTCAAGCTTCTTCATCTTCATCTTGCCTCTGGACTTCCATGCCTTGAATTCTTCAAGATTTATTGTGTCATCATCTTCTGAACTTGAGTCTTCTTTCTGGATTGGTTCTTCCTTTGAGAGTTTTGGAAACTCCTCTTCCAAATCATAGGGTAGACTAACCTTCCTGCAATCATTCTCATACCATGAGTCATTCTCATCAAAGATGACATCTCTGCTTACCTTGAACCCTTTATTGGTTGGGTTGTAGAATCTGTACCCTTTTTTATTCAAGTCATAACCAATGAAAATACATTTTTCTGCTTTAGGGTCTAGCTTTCCCCTTACCTGTGAGGGAATATGCACATATGCTATACAACCAAAAATTTTGCAATGATCCAATGATGGTCTCTTACCATGCCAAGCTTCATAAGGTCATTCCATCAAGTGACTTTGATGGCAACCTGTTTATGAGATAGGTGGCAGTAGATACACTCTCTGCCCAAAGATAATTTGGCAACTTCTTTTTGTTAAGCATGGACCTAGCTGTTTCAACAATAAGTCTATTCCTTCTCTCAGCTACCCCATTTTGTTCAGGTGAGTACCTTGTGGTTATCTCCCTTTTGATGCCTCTTTCCTGCAAGAAGTCCTCAAACTCATTGGAGAAGTATTCACCTCCTCCATCTGACCTTAGCTTCTTCAAGTTCCTTCCTGTTTGATTTTCAACTAGTGCAAGATATCTTTTGAAACAATTAAACACTTCATCCTTGTGCTTCATAAAGTATAACACAGTCCATCTGCTATAATCATCAATGAAAGACACATAGTACCTTGATCCTGAAATGGAGGGATCCTTGCTAGGTGTAACATAATCCTGGTAAGGAGATGGTTGAACCACTTGCCCCAAAAGCCATGGTTGAGGATTACTTCCTAATCCTCTCTCTTAGGGTGTGGTTCAACCATCTCCTTACCAGGATTATGTAACATAATCCTGGTAAGGAGATGGTTGAACCACACCCTAAGAGAGAGGATTAGGAAGTAATCCTCAACCATGGCTTTTGGGGCAAGTGGTTCAACCATCTCCTTACCAGGATTATGTTACACTAGGTCCCCAAACATCTGTGTGTACCAAGTCTAGGTAGTCTTCATGCATAAAACCTTTCCTTGAGTAGGGCAATCTGTGAGACTTACCAAACTGACAAGCACCACATTTGTAAATCATGTGTTGCCTAGATACATTAGGTATCCCAAGCACACATTGGTCCCTGCACATTTGCTTTAAGATCCTTTCACCTATGTGACCTAATCTCTTGTGCCATATTTCTAATTCTGAAAGTGTTTGATCCTTGTAATTGTATAAAGCAATGTTTTTGGTGTCTTCTAGCTCAAAAGTAAATAATCTACCTGATTTTTCTCCCTTGGCTATCCTTTTGAATCCATGTCTTGGGTCCTCCACATATGCTCCATGTTGATTGAACCTGACCTGCAAACCTTTCTCCACAATCTGACCAACACTCATTAAGTTTTTGGTAATGGTTGGTACATAAAGTACCCTGCTCAATAGGTTCTGGTTACCATCACAAGTTTTTACATTTCCAATCTTTACTACAGAATGCTTAGTATCATCACCTGTCTGTACTTGATGTTTGCCCTTGGGTTCCTCAAGATCAGAGAGTAGTGCCACATTGCCAGCTACATGATTAGAACGCCCTGAATCAATATAAAACAGATGATCATCATTGATACCTGACTTGGAAGTCATATTCATGATCAATAGGGAGTCATCTTGCTCCTCTGTGTAGTTGTTGTAATCTTTCCTATTTCTGAATCCTCCTTGGTAGTTACCATTATGGTTGTTGTTGTAATTATTTTTGTAGTTATTGTTGTAGCCATTGTAGCCTTGGTGTTGGTAGAACCTTCCTCTGCCTTGAGAGTATCCACCTCTTTGATAGCCTCTTCCTCTCTGATTTTTGTAGTTTCTGTAGCACTCTTCTGTGGTGTGGTTAGACAGTCCACAAATGTTGCATGGTGATGAATTGTAGAGTCTCCCCCTACCTTGCTTACCTCCTCTGCCCCTGCCTCTTGAAAATCTACCTCTCCCTGCATAGTTGGCTTGGGAGGTAGAACCTTCATCTTCTTGCTTTTTACCTTTACCTTTGTCTTTAATCTTTTTATCAGTATATAGGGCAGAAGGAGTGTTACCTTTAGATGTATCTCCAACCTTTGTAAACTTTGCTTCATGTGTGAATAGTTGGCCCATCAGAGTTGTGAGATCTGGGGTATGCATGTCCATGTAGAGATCCATTGCAGTGGTGAAGCTTTCCCACTTATCATCTGCCTTTAGTCCATTGGTTACTTGCCTTACTATTTGTTCCTCTTCAATCTCCTCTCCTATGCTTGCTAATTGGTCTGCCACATCCTTGATCTTGGTCACAAATTCTAAGACTGATTGCTTTGGTTGCTTCCTAAGGGTTGTGAATTCAATCCACAATTGATTCTTCCTGGCCCTTGTATTAGATGAAAAATATGATGACAAGGTTTCCCAAGTTTCTTGGGAAGTCTTACAATTCCTGATGTGAGGTAAAAGGAAATCAAATATAGAGTTAAGAAGATAAGACCTTGCCAATGCATCTTTTGCACACCATGTATTAAGCCTTTCTTGTTCTTCCTTGGTGGGTACACCCCTTGCTTTGAATGAGGGCAATTCCTCATCTCCTGAGATGAATCCAAATAGACTTCTTCCTTGTAGATAGGTCTTCATCCTCAGAGACCAAGCTTGATAATTGTTCCTGTCCAATTTATCAATGAATGAAGGAAAATCATCTCCAATGTTACCTTGCTTGCTCTGATACCACTGTTAGGAAAGATGGATGGATCCTTCAGAAGATTAAGTAGGTGCTGCTAATCCTGCTTTGCACCAGTCCTCAGTGACTCTTGATATGATTAGTAGAGACCCTTAGCTTCCAAATGATACCAAGAAATGCTATATGTACTTTGGAAAAGTTTTGAGTAATGACTTGATCAAAACAGATGAGTTTGTGAATCACAAAGCTAGAAAACTTTCTATTTTGGTGTTGATACCTGCTCAGTCTTTCATTTAGTATGACCAGTACACTTACAATTGGCAAAATTCCTTCTAGAGGTATTCTATTAGCTTAGTAAGATACCATTTTCAAGTGGAATCATTCAAAATGATAAACTATACTAAGAGAAATAACTTTAGCAAAATTATGGACACCCCCGACTTTTTAGGAAGTGTGCAGACAAATACTAGTGAGCATTTCAACAGCGATTCCTTGAGATTGGCTGAACCAAGTTGCTTCAAACTTTGTATGCTTGTAGTATGCTTTGAGCTGGATCTATCAAGATTTGAAGCACTCGATTTGGTGAAGTAGGCACTGAGATATGCCTCTTTGAAGTTGACAGACTTGGAGGTAGAAACTCAGAGTACACAGAAGTGATAGATGTAAATGTGTGTATTAATTCACATTGGTTTACAAACTCATTGGCATGCCAAGCATTGCCTAATGAGGTAGAGATGTGTGAGCTATGGTGTAGTTCTCTTACACACTCAATGATATCAGAAATGAAGCTCGGGAGGACTCTCTATCCCGCGACTTTTTGATCACCTTTTTATCCATGATGACTAAGAATTTGAATTCAAATTCAAATCCTTGATTCCCTTCAATCAAGCATCTAAAAGTATGGAGATATTCTCTCAATCATGTAATCTACTTTTTCCTCGAATCCATCAAGTAGGTGTGACATAAAGAAATGTCAAGTCTTTTAGACTTTTACAAGGAGTAAAATGGTAAGAACTTATAAGCATAAGTTCCTATGGTCCTTCCTTCAAGTGGTGTCTTCATGAAGTAATCCAAGCCAAATTGTGAAGGCTTGAATTGCACCAACATGTCTATGTGTGTATGTGTGTGTATGCATGTGTATGTGTGTAAATCTGTGTGTATATGTGTGTGTATGTGTTGCCTCACTTTACATGTCCATGGGAATTTAAGTCTATTCACATGAGAGTTCCCCACTGTGATGGTAAGAAAGGAGGAATGAGTTCTACCAAGGAACACGGAAGTAGTGAAGAATACTAAAGTGTAGTGTTACCTCACTTTAGAGAAGTTGTTTAAAATTAAACCCAAGTTATGGAAACATATAGCTAACCAAGTACCAAAAATGTCTAAGTCGTAATCTCAGGTAGGATCACAGAAGACAATGCTAGAAATACCCTTGGATAATATAGGAGATATGAGGAAAGGAGAAGAAGGAAACACCTATCTTCCTATCGATTACTAAGACTATACAACAAAAACTATTATAGATTCAAGTGCATGCGTTGTGATTGCTACCACTTCCCTATACAAACATTGGGGCAAGCCAACTCTTAGGCCCACTAGAATGAAATTGCAAATGGCAAACAAACATATTGAGAAAGCACTAGGGTTGTTAGAAGGGATAACTCTCACCCCTTGTGGTGTGAATTTTGAACACTCTTTTGCCAAGAATCATGTTTATGAGATGATTTTAGGACCTTCATGAGCTAGTTTCAGATAATGTAGGATTTGGGAACCAATTCCTTGTAATTACAACATTTAGGTGTGACCACTAAAGTCAATCTCAAAGACTATTCCCATAGAGATGTGCAATCATTACAATCGAATCCAGTCCATAGAACATTATATGAGATGGAGTTGGTGCATTCCATAGGATCCAAATCTTGTTGAATGCATGAAGACACACACTTATGGATGTATGAAGTTGCAATGGAGGAAGAAAAGAGAATAAAAGCAAGAAATGTAGGTGCTTAAAAAAACCCCATATCAATTCAAGATCCAGCCTACGCACCTATGGCATTCCCTAATGAAGAATTTGAACCTCATGGCTTGACAAAAATCCTAGCCATGATGGATATAGCTGTCAATGAGGAGTAGTGGACCCCCGATTGTGATGAAGATGGCTATGAAAGCTCAATTTTCACCATAGAACCACTCATGATCGACCAAGTTATAGAAGAATGTGAGCCTAGCACATCTACAATCATAGAAGTGAGTGATGGTGATGAGGAATCCATCATCATGGAACCTTTTTGTGCCTTGGAGGAAGAGTATCTTTATTTGATAAAGGCTAGAACCAGAGATTAGATAGAAGAAAACTTGAAGAGAAATTAAATAAGCCAAAAGAGGAGATGTGAAAAGAAGGACAAAAAGAAGAACTTAACCAACAAGGAAAAGAAGAATCCTTGAAGTGCCCAAGAATTTCAAGAATTATGAGATAGAAGAGAGGAAGATCATGATAAGAATGTCCAAACAAGTAGCACTCATAGGAGAAGCCTATGACAACAAAGAAAAGTCTAAGAAGATTGTAGTAACCATAGAAGATGGGAAAGAGAGATATACATACATAGGACATGACTTAAGTGAAGATAAGGAATGTGAGTTAATAGATCAGTTAAGAGAGTATAGAGATGTATTTGCTTGGAGTTATAAGGATTGAAACGAGTGGATCCAGATATATGCTCTCATTAGATCCCAATGACATTAGAGTCTTAGCCAACCAAGCTAAAATCTTACACATATAACAACAATTATGCAACCAAGATTAAAGAAGAAATTTATAGACTCATTGAAGCAAGATTTATCTATGAAATTGAGCATACTAAATGGGTATCCCCCATTGTGGTAGCTCCCAAAATAATGGAAAGTTATGTGTGTGTATTAACTTGAAAAAAGTTAACATAGCCACTATACGAGATAGTTACTCACTTCCTATCATCGAGCACTTGTTAGAACATGTAGCAAGCCAAGAGTTCTATAGTTTTCTTGATGTATTATTGGGTTACAATCAAGTATCCATTGCCCCTAAAGACCAACATAAGATGGATTTTGCCACATAAAGTGGTATCTTTGCATTTTGCATAATGCCATTTGGCCTCACCAATGCACCTGCTACGTTTCAAAGGCTGATGTGCCATGTGTTCAAGGAACTCTTGTGAAAGAACCTAGAAATCTATATGAATGACCTATGTGCTCATTTAGATCTTAGAAAAACTCACATCCCTGAACTTAAACGTATCTTTCACAAATGTAGAGAATATCAAGTCTACTTGAACCCAAAATAGTGTGTTTTTATGGTCATGCAAGGAAAACTTCTAGGACACATAGTGTCAAAGAATGGGATCTCAATGGATCAAGATAAGGTTAGAGCCATTCCAAAGATACCTAGACCAAAGATGGTCAATGAACTACAAGCTTTCATGGGACATTGTGGATATTACGGGTGTTTTATCCATATGTATGCTATTGTTGCCAAGCCTCTATAAAACCTTTTGTCTAACTTTGATTGGAATGAAGAGTGCAAAAGCTCTTTCAAGGAGCTAAAAAGGAGATTGTGTTCAACACCAATCTTGAAAACACCCGATTGGAGTAAGCCATGTCACGTTCATGTGGATGCCTCCAATTATACTATTGGATGTATGCTAGCACAACCAATTATGGAAGAAAACATAGATCTCTCCATTGCTTATGCAAGAAGACAATTAAATGCCACATAGAGAAGCTACATGACTACAAAAAAGAAGGATTATGCATGCTATATGCAGTTAAGAAGTTAAGACATTATTTTCTTGCAAATAAGTTTAAACTGTTTACGGATAACGAGGCTCTACTCTACCTTGTGAACAAACCTTGGAATGCAAACATATTAGTAAGATGGTTTTTCTTGCTAATGGAGTATGACTGCGAGGTAGTTGTAAGGCCA
Organism: Ceratopteris richardii; assembly: GCA_020310875.1. Classification (NCBI taxonomy): domain Eukaryota; kingdom Viridiplantae; phylum Streptophyta; class Polypodiopsida; order Polypodiales; family Pteridaceae; genus Ceratopteris; species Ceratopteris richardii. The sequence goes on along the minus strand of CM035410.1, from coordinate 152,588,027 downwards.
TACTCACCTTAGGGAAAATCACCTTTCTAGGCTTACTTCAGAAGAATCACCGCAAGGAGTATCATATGAGCTTCCTCATCCTTACTTGTTCAACTTGGAATAAGTGCCTAAGTGGGCTACGAAAATTGTGCCTATTCTTATTTTTGGACCCAAAAGCCCCATGATAAAAGCAAAAGACAAAAAGATTGTCAAATCTCAAAAATATCATATACTGGAAGGAATCATATACAAGCAAAATGATCAAGGAATCTTAGCTTCTTGTGTGAAGGAAGAGGAGTATGCTAAATGGTTTCAATTAACACATATAGGTGCATTAGAGCTACATCACTGAAAACACTGAACCCTATAGACTCGAAAGATATTATGTGTATATTACGACAACAATGTAGCACATGTCTATAGGATGCGTTGATAGACCCATTGTAGAGCATGAAACTCTGTATCAAGTGTCATCAATAAAAGATTGGAGCAGTCCATTAGCTGAGTTTATGAGGATGAAAACATTCCCTCGAGAGATGACTTTAGCATGAAGAAGAAGTCTAGAGTAGGGGGCTCAAGAATATATGCTCATTGGAGATAATCTTTAGAGATGTGGATGTGATGGATATCTGAGACTATGCATACATGAGAGTGAATACCTAAAGAACTTAGAAACTTCACACCAAGGTGTTGCAAGAAGACTTTTTGGACATGATCGAGTGATCAAGGAAATCCTATTTTCAGGTCTTTGGTGGCCTACCCTTCACAAGGATGCACATAGCTATGTGAAGAGATATGACATATGTCAGAGGACATAATATCCGATATGTAAAGATTAGATGCCATTGAGACCCATAATGGAAGGGTGTGCATTCTCTAAGTGGATAATAAACTTTGTAAGTCCTATTATCCCCCAACCAAAAGTTCACATGTCAAGTATATCATTATCACAATAGATTATCTAACCAAATGGTGCATGTATGAAAGATAAAGGCTTAAAAGCAAGAGACTTAGTTTTTGTATATACATTGAAACATGCACAAAAGTTGGAGAAATGTGGATATGGACCAATGATCATGAATAGGATATCAACAAGTAGAGCCATCCAATTAGCTACCTTAGAAGGCAATGTATTACCAAGCTATATTAGTGGTTGTAGAGCAAAGCTTTACCAAGAGCCCTTGATAGAGGAGATTCTAAGTTGACTCAATGTAGTTAAGAAGCAGAGTAAAGAAGAGAGGATAATCTGCAAAGAAGCACAAACCAAAGGCCTTAGCATATTAGACATATGAAGCTGAGAAGAAAAGGCATAGATCAGCCTAAGCATGTTAATTATGAAGCCCCAAGGTACCACATGGCTATGTGTTAGACCAAGAGTCATCCCTCTCATTGCATCGTGGATAGATGCCTCTTTATAACAATATAATTAGGACATATCATGACTGCTAAGACAATTAGGGCATTGATTGATTCAGGTGCAGTAACAAGTGCTATTAGATAATCAAGACATGGACTTGCTTATCTTCTAAGATTAGGAGTGGAGACCCCTTGCATGGGCGAGGTGGAACTTCCCATCTCTATTTTGGATGTTCATATTGTTACACTTATGTGTTCCTCGAGTAGCTTTGATGTGAACCTTTTCCCTATACATGGGCACTTTTTACTCTAGTGCTGGCTAGAGGTTTTTTCCCCATGTTACCACATACTTGATACTCTCATATGTGGTGGTACTTTGTACTTAGGGATATTATTCAGCTCTTACTTCAGTTTAGTTAATCGATCAATAGAGAGAGCTATTCCAGACATCGTCTTCTCCGTGTGTCTTATTGTGTGTGTGCTCCTTGTGTGTGCCTGTTGTGTGTCTCTCGCACTTCTACACACACCCAACAGTGGTATCAGAGCAGGTTCAGCTTCTTCTCAAGTTTCGGTTTTTCGCGTCGCGGCGCGCGTGCACTTTAACAGTGCAAATCGACTTCGGAGCATAGCATAGAAGTGTGAATTTCAGTAGCCCGAAAACATTTCCAGCAGGTGCGCTGGGGTTTTACCCCCATTTCAAAGCCATTCGTGCAGTCAGAATCGCCATCAGAGTGACGGTTTGTGAGCTGAAATTTCAACACTCATTTCAGCTTTCATCAAAGTGAAGATTTTGTCACATTCTTGTTCCTCAGTGAAATGGCAGGCAGCAATGACTTGTTTGGCATGCTTCAAGCTGAAGATAAGCTTGATGGGACCAACTATCCGATGTGGTCTTACATGATGAAGCATGTTCTTGTTGCAAAACAACTTTGGAACATAGTGGGAGATGTAGATCGAAGACCCTCAGGTGCTTCTACTTCACAGTCTACTGTCACAGATGGAGCTTCTTCTTCGAGTACAGTGGCTTCCCCTTCTCCACCTACACAGGAGCAGCTTAGATGGGATGGAAAAGATGCTCAAGCTCATGCTTTGATTGCGCTTTCAGTGAAGCGTCATATAGTTCCACACATTCGGTCATGTTCTACATCGAGACAGGCATGGGACACTCTTGCTTCTTTGTATGCCGTGCGTAATGAAGCACGTGTTGCATACTTGAGGAAGCAACTTGAGGATGTATGTATGGCTGAAAATGAGTCAGTGGATGTGTATGTGACACGCATCAAGGACTTGAAAGAGCAATTGGCAAACATAGATGAGGTCATTCTAGATGCATCACTCATTTCTACATTGTTGAAAGAATTACCGGAATCTTTTCAAAGCTTTGCTACTACACTTCGTTTGGTTGCAAAAGGAAATCCTAATATGTATGCATTTGATGAGGTTGTGTCTCTTCTTTTGCAAGAAGAGCAATCTAGAGTGAATAGGAGTGGTTTGATTGAGGGAACGCAAGCACTTGCTATCTCACAAAAGGGGAAAAGCAAGTATGGTTCAGCTTTGGGTTCATCAAAACCAAAGCCTCAAGCTTCCTCTTCCACTCATTCCTCTAATGATGCCGATTTGCAAAAGAAGAAGAGATGCAAATATTGCCGGAAGGCTGGTCATACTATTGATGAGTGTAGGAAGCTTGCTAAACGCAATGAAAAGAAGAAGGAATTCGGCATGTCTATTGCTGAAAATTCAGCAAATGCAAAGAATGATAAAGCTAACATGGCTCAAGATTTTTGGGCATGTGTTGTTACATGTCATTATGATGCTTCTTTACAGTCTAAATGTATGGTTGTGAGTGAGGCTGATTCGGATTGGTTCTTTGATAGTGGTGCTTCAAAGCACATAACATCATGCAAAAGATTTTTTGCCTCTTTGAAAGATGCACCCAAAGGAGGACATGTGGTGTGTGCAAACAATGCCTCTTATCCTATCATTGAAGTAGGAGAAATTGAGCTTACGGCTGCAAATGGAGGTGTGATTCTCTTGAAAAATGCATTGTATGTGCCCGATATCAAGAAGAACTTAATTTCAGTTTTGTTGATTGCCAAAGCTGGACTTCATGTACACTTTGTTGATGATAAGTGTATGGTTCATGATTTCAGCAATGGTGATGTTATTGTGATGTCCGGTACATTTTGTAATGGTTTGTATCGCATGGATACATACAAGAGGGCTGCCTTGAATGCCTTAGTTGCTCATACTTCTTCCATGGCTGATATGGAGCTTTGGCATGCTCGTTTTGGTCATTTAAACTTCAATAGTTTGCTCTACTTGCAAAAGAAGGACATGGTTATTGGCTTTCCTACACTTGAGTCCATTGAAAAGCATGCATGTGAAGGTTGCATTCTTGGAAAAATGCATCGTGCTTCTTTTCCAAAAGATAGTCATACACACACTACAAGGAAATTGCAACTTGTTCATAGTGATGTATGTGGTCCGGTCAAGACTCCATCTTTTGGGAAGCATGTATATTTTGTTACCTTCATTGATGATGCTACTCGCCATACATGGGTGTATCCTATGAAAGCAAAGAATGAGGTATTTTCTTGCTTCAAAGCAGTTTTGGCTATGGCTGAAAATTTTTCTTCACAAAAGCTTTTGACTCTACGCACGGATCGTGGTGGTGAGTACATGTCACATGAGTTTAATGTTTTTCTTCGTGAAAGAGGTATTTCACACCAATGTACGGTTCCATATACACCTCAACAAAATGGTGTTGCCGAGCGTAAAAATATAACTCTACTTGAAATGGCACGATGTATGATTAAAGGAAAGCATCTTCCTCATAAATTTTGGATGGAAGCAGTCATGTGTGAAAATTATGTGTTGAATCGATGCCCTACAAAAGCATTGAGAGTCATCACTCCTTATGAGGCTTGGAATGGTCATAAGCCTATGGTTAGTCATATGCGTGTGTTTGGTTGTTTGGCATATGCTCTTGTGCCATCACAACAACGTCACAAACTTGATGACAAGGCAAAGAAATGTATATTTGTTGGTTATAGTGCTAAAAGTAAGGGATATCCGTTGTACCATCCATTGACGAACACAATTATTGTGAGTCGAGATGTGGTATTTGCTGAAAATTCAATTTTCCCTCTACTTGAATGCAAAAAACTGCCAACAGTTAGCTCACAAGATGTGTTCGATACACTCATGCCTTTGTTCCAAAACGGTGCGCTTGACTATGGCCATGTAGACCAGCCAACTGAGGTTCAAAGGGCTGAAAAATTCCAGCCAAATAGGGCTGAAAATGCAGAGAATTTCCAGCCAAACATGGTTGAAAAAATTCAGCCAAAAATTGTCAAAACTGTTGGAAATTTCTAGCCACATATGGCTAAACATTTGCGTCAAAATATGGCTGAAATTGAGCATGAAATTCAGCCCACGCATGATGTACGTATTGAAGATGTTTTCCATAATGAACGCATGTCTATCAAGAGTGCACAATCTATGCCAAAGTGGCTGAAACAAACTTTGCAGGACAGCAAATTGAGTGCACCTTTACTTGGTAGAACAAGATCAAGCTCTCACCATGCATCAAGTAATTTTGTGGATTATTCTCTTATTGCTACAGCATGTAATGAAGAGCCACTTTCTTTTGAAGATGCATGTGACGATCCACAATGGATGAGTGCTATGCAATCAAAAATGGATTCCATACATAGGAATGGTACTTGGGAGTTATGTGAATTGCCAAAAGGAAAGAATGACATTGGTACAAAGTGGGTTTACAAGATTAAGAGAAAATCTGATGGTAGCATTGATCGCTACAAAGCTAGATTGGTTGCCAAAGGATATGTGCAACAATATGGCATTGACTATGAGGAAACTTTTGCACCTACTTCACGCATGACTACCATTCATACCGTGGTTGCATTGGCTACCCATCGAGGTTGAAAAGTGCATCAATTGGACATAAAAACAGCCTTCTTGAATGGAGATTTGCAAGAAGAGGTCTATGTGAAGCAACCTCCTGGATTTTCTATGAAAGGGAAAGAGCATATGGTTTGTCGCTTGCATAAAGCCTTGTATGGTCTCAAGCAAGCTCCACGTGCATGGTATGACAAAATACATAAGCACTTGATTGCTCTTGGCTTCACATGTAGTCCGATTGAAAGCACACTCTATGTATGCAAAAATGGGGTTGATCTTACAGTGCTTGTTCTTTATGTCGATGACATACTCTTGACTGGGCCATGTGATGCAAAACTTGACATTCGTATGGCTGATTTGCAGCATACTTTTGATGTCACCTATCTTGGTCTTTTGAGCTACTATCTTGGCATCCAGTTTGTATCCGTTGAGGGGGGAATTGTTATGCATCAAGCAAAGTATGTTGAAAAACTACTTCAGCGTTTTGATTTTGAGGATTGTAAGCCAGTTTCCACACCAGTTGAGACAGGATTCAGGTTCTCAGTTGAGGATTCTAGTGATGCATTTGACACTTCTCTTTATCAGCAAGCTGTGGGATGTCTTATATATGCATGCAACACAAGGTCGGATATACAGTATGCAGTTTCCCAGTTGAGTCGATTCATGCATAGCCCTTGCACTAAGCATTGGCAAGCAGTGAAACGTGTGTTTAGATATCTTCGAGGCACTTTGAGCTTAGGCCTCTTTTATGGCAGAGATGTTCAGCCATGCTTGCATGCTTTTACAGATAGTGATTGGGCTGGTCGTTATGATACTCGCGTGTCCACTAGTGGTAATTGCTTTTTCCTTGGAGACTCATGCATATCTTGGTTGAGTAAGAAGCAACCTACAGTGGCGACATCAAGTTGTGAAGCTGAGTACAGGGCAGTTTTCACAATTACAGTGGAGTGTATATGGCTGAGACGCCTATTGATGGATCTTGGCATGGAGATTAATGCTGCTACGCATATTCTCACAGATAGTCAGAGTGCTTTGGCTGTTGCACGAAACCCAGTGTTTCATGCACGGACCAAACATATTGAGGTGCATTATCACTATGTGAGAGAGCACCTTCATGCAGGAGATATTGATTTGGTATATGTGCCTACACAAGATAATGTGGCAGACATATTCACCAAAGCTCTTCCACGGGAAAAGTTTGAAGCTTTTCGCAAAGCTTTAGGCTTACTACCTTATGGGGGCTGATCTGTCACTCACTGTATGTGTTCACATCATTCGCTCCAGGGGGGTTTGTTACACTTATGTGTTCCTCGAGTAGCTTTGATGTGAACCTTTTCCCTATACATGGGCACTTTTTACTCTAGTGCTGGCTAGAGGTTTTTTCCCCATGTTACCACATACTTGATACTCTCATATGTGGTGGTACTTTGTACTTAGGGATACTATTCAGCTATTACTTCAGTTTAGTTAATCGATCAATAGAGAGAGCTATTCAAGCCATCGTCTTCTCCGTGTGTCTTGTTACATTTGTGCTCCTTGTGTGTGCTTCTTGTGTGCCTCTCGCACTTCTACACACACCCAACAGACCAGTTGAGACACGATTCAGGTTCTCAGTTGAGGATTCTAGTGATGCATTTGACACTTCTCTTTATCAGCAAGCTATGGGATGTCTTATATATGCATGCAACACAAGGCCGGATATACAGTATGCAGTTTCCCAGTTGAGCCGATTCATGCATAGCCCTGGCACTAAGCATTGGCAAGCAATGAAACGTGTGTTTAGATATCTTCGAGGCACTTTGAGCTTAGGCCTCTTTTATGGCAGAGATGTTCAGCCATGCTTGCATGCTTTTACAGATAGTGATTGGGCTGGTTGTTATGATACTCACGTGTCCGCTAGTGGTAATTGCTTTTTCCTTGGAGACTCATGCATATCTTGGTTGAGTAAGAAGCAACCTACAGTGGCGACATCAAGTTGTGAAGCTGAGTACAGGGCAGTTTTCACAACTACAGTGGAGTGTATATGGCTGAGATGCCTATTGATGGATCTTTGCATGGAGATTAATGCTGCTACGCATATTCTCACAGATAGTCAGAGTGCTTTGGCTGTTGCACGAAACCCAGTGTTTCATGCACGGACCAAACATATTGAGGTGCATTATCACTATGTGAGAGAGCGCCTTCATGCAGGAGATATTGATTTGGTATATGTGCCTACACAAGATAATGTGGCAGACATATTCACCAAAGCTCTTCCACGGGAAAAGTTTGAAGCTTTTCGCAAAGCTTTAGGCTTACTACCTTGCTAATCTGTCACTCCCTGTATGTGTTCACATCATTCGCTCCAAGGGGGTTTGTTACACTTATGTGTTCCTCGAGTAGCTTTGATGTGAACCTTTTCCCTATACATGGGCACTTTTTACTCTAGTGCTGGCTAGAGGTTTTTTCCCCATGTTACCACATACTTGATACTCTCATATGTGGTGGTACTTTGTACTTAGGGATATTATTCAGCTCTTACTTCAGTTTAGTTAATCGATCAATAGAGAGAGCTATTCCAGCCATCGTCTTCTCCGTGTGTCTTGCTGCATTTGTGCTCCTTGTGTGTGCTTCTTGTGTGTCTCTCTCACTTCTACACACACCCAACACATTTGTAAATCAAAGTGCCATTGTGTCATGGTAAAGACCTTACTAAATCTTTCATCGTTAGTCAAGGCTAGATCTATGATCATGCAATCAACTTAAATCTAAGAAGTGGACTTCTTCAAGTTTGAGTAAATAAGCAGCATGTCACGATAGAACTAGGGAGTTGTACAATCAACAATCTAGGCAAGTCACAACTCCTATCTAGGATTAATCATGAAGAAAAAGATGTTGTCCAAAGTTATGTGATGGAGGAGTCAACTATTGAAGAACAAGCAAGAGAGAGGATGGAATTCCCTTCTTTTCCAAAGACACTAGTGGTCTCAATATCTCAATTGAGAAAGTACGATAAGCAACTTAAGAAGAGTATGGAATTGAGAAGATTGGTGCCATCTTGAGGCAAATCAATCCATGGGGTGAAGCAAATCTAGGTATGCAAGTGCCTACTTGCTCCCTTGCTGGGACAAGCATTGCCTAAGAAGCAGTCAAAGAAGTCAAATCCACCTATGGTAGTACATCAAAGATCTCATTCACAATGAGTACTCTCTAGTTGGGTACCAACATGATCGATGAAAGCTGACCACAATCCTAGATAAATCTGGGTGCCTAAGACCTGCTTACGTGCTCAAATTACTACACATGAACTCTTAGGATTTAATAAAGTCTCACCAATCCCAACCTAAGATCCACTAATGCCTCCTAAAACCATGCAATGGGCACCCAATTAGGGAGAGTCTCCAATCAATCGCCAAAAGAAACATGCAATGGATAGGGAACCACTTGAGAAGAGGAATCCTGAAGCATTGATCTCTTCTTCAGAGTCGGTTTTTTTATCTCCTTGTCTAATGGATCTCTTGAGTCTGAAGTGGGGAGAGAGAGCGCCATTCAAAGACACTCTAGAATGGGCATTGCCAAATAAGGTACTCACAGCTCTAATGAAGTGCTTTCCAAGCCCAATATCATGAAGGGATTGGAGAATAAAGTCACATTCCATTCTATCATAGGCTTTGTCAAATTCTATCTTAAAAACGTAGAGGCGTTGGTTGGACTCTTGGGCAAAGTCAATACCTTCCCAAAGGGAGATGATGGCATCCAAAATGAAACGGCCTTTGATGAAACCTTTTTGTTCAAGAAGCATAAAGTTTTTCATATGTTGATTGATTCTTCTAGCCAAGGTAGAGACTATGATCTTATAGATAGAGGTCAATTAGGTAATAGGTCTCTAGTTGTTCAGATCCTCCTTAGGTCCTCTCTTATGAATCAATTTGTTATCTCAATAGGAAGAGTGCCTTTCCTAATAGCTTCTTTCCACACCAAGAGAATGAAGGGGGTTAGGAAATCATCAAGAGCAATGAAAAACTCATTGGGAATACCATCAAGACTAGGAGATTTGTAGGCTTTCAATTTATCGATGGTTTCTTTAATCTCACCGATAGTGAGGAGTAGGTCCAGCAAGGCAGCTAGGCGGGGAGGAACAGTTTTCTTCCTCTTTAAGGCAATGGTAGCTCTGGCTCTCCGGATATCCTCCCCCCACTTGGGAGAACTAGAGAAAACATCTGTAAAGAAGCATGTAGCCTCCTGCCAATTCTCCTGCATACTGATAGCAACACCACAAGACTTTTTCATCAACATCGAAATGAATTCCTTACATTTCTTCTTTTTGAGCAGAGAAAACATGAACTGGTTGGGACGGTCGACTCTCCCCGCCCAGAATTCTCTTGAAGCAGAGAGAAGGCTACTAGCCTCAAGGTACTCCTCATATTTGAATCTCTCCTGAAGGCATAAAACTTTATCCATAAAGTTGGGTCCTTTAGAGGCCAAGATGGAGTCTATATCTCTAGAGATTTGTTGCCTTCTTCTATACCTAATGTTTTTTTTGAGGTTCCTATAGTGAGTGAAAAGAGTTTGCACTTCCTTAATGGCTTTCGACCAAGCAACTGAAAGGCTAGGGCAAACCCTAAAGTATCTCAAAAATATCTCCTTGGTCTGCTCGATGACAAAGGGGATTCGAAGTAGGGTAGGGTCCAAGTGCGGCCAGTCAGCCTTAAATTTGTGGCAAGGGTTCCTCAAGGCGATAAGCAAAGGAAGGTGGTCAGACATACAGATGATCTTATCAGTGAGGGTCTTGACATCTCCAAAGGACTAGGGGAAGGGGATATTGACATAGCATCTATCAAGTCTAGCCGCATGGAAGTGATTGGCTTTCTGTTTGTTATTCCAGGTGAAGCCAGAATGATGAGAGATATCAAAAGATCATGAGTAGCAACTAGATTAAGCCAATCAGAACATTCATGACCAGAGACAGTGTTACCTTGCTTGTTATGTCTATTCCTTAGGGAAATGACCATGTTAAAGTCACCAGCTAACGAGATGGGGCCTTGGAGCTTGCTAATCTCTTCCTAGTAGAGACTTCTTTGGGAAGAGCAATTCGAAGCATAAAGACTTATGATGGTGCAGCCGTAGGGTTTATCAAGGGAGACACCAATCCATTGGTGTGAGGGGCTGATGAGAACATCTTCAACAAGATGTTTGAGGGAGATGGCAACCCCAAGAGAGGCCCCCCCGACCAAAAGGGTGATTAGTACAAAACCACTCATGCTCATTGGAAACTATATTAAGATGCACCTTAAGTTTATCCTTGTTCACTTTGAGCTCCTAAAGACATAAAAAATCAGTCATAATAGAGCTATCAGAAATCAAATTAGCAACTATTTTAGCCCTTACTAAATCAGTGATCCCTTTTATATTGTAAGATAGCATATTGATGTTCATCATAAACAAATTAAAGAAGCAATAGGCTAGGCACAAGCGATACATCATTTTCGGATATTTTTCGTCAGTTTGTTCAGAGAAATAGAGTTCTTCAATATCTCCTTCCTCTTAGACTTGTAGTTACCTCCAATGCATCAAGCCTTGTTGACCTATTGACCAAGAGGAGCCTCATTTTCCTTCTGGTTGCCTAGTGACTCGTCTTCTTCAATTCTCTTGTGTTGCATTTCTCGAATGCAAGCTTCATATGTTTTGTTTAACTCAATGGAGAACCTACTAGAATCTGGAGCAAAATGGTTAGGACAATTCACTTGAGGAACCGGAGCTGAAAAGGCATGGCTGATATTTGAAGATTTGTTTTTGTTTATGACGGTGGTCCAACCCTCACTGTCTATATTGTGATCAGAATTTACCTGTTTATCCTTGGGAGGAGGCTTAGACGTGATGGGAGCCAAAGGAGTGACCTATTTACCTGAGGTATGGATCATCTGGATAGTAGTCTTTTGCAAGACCTCAACGAGAGGGTTAGAGACCTCTCCAAGAAGAGCATCAAACGAGTTACCCTAAGCTTTGTTTACCTTTTTTTTTGCTTAGCCTGCTGCTTTTTAGGAAGAGCAATTGTTGGAGCCACTAGGGAGGAGTTCTAATCGTCTGAAGAGTTGATAGTCGGTTGTTGTAAGTCACGAAGCAGGGGGCAGTCTTTCACCCAATGACCTTGCCTGAAGCATTTAAAACAAGCATTGGGCAAATTATGATAAACCACTTTTTGCTCATGTAAGCACATCCCTTCAGAATCAAAAATTTTAAGGGAAGTTTTGACAGAAGTACTAATATCAATCTCAACCAAGACTTGGGGATCCCACTTTGGGTTGATGTGCCCCTTAGTTTTTTGGCTTAGGACTTTACCCAAAAGTCCACACAACCCATCAATCCAAGGGTAAAACTCGATCGGGAGGTCTTTGAATTCAACCCAAACTGGGACACGTGTGGGTTTAGGTCCCCGCGGGTTGAATCCAGGGAACCACCTAAAAAATGAGATGGGGGTAGACTTAATAACCCATTGGCCTTCAGTGATGACCCTTAAAGCATCATTAGAGTCATCAAAGTAGAATAAGTAAAAACCATTTGGTAAATATTGGATCTGCTTGACAAATAAACCAGTTGATTCCCAATTAGTCCTAATCCAGTGTTTGAGTGTATCTAGAGGTGGTCGTCGCCCGTGACAGAGCACAATAATGACTCTATCTAATAGTTTTTCTTGCCATTGCTTGAAGGAATTCCTATCGATTATCAATGAGTCACCTAACAATGAACTCGGACTTGGACACCTTTCCTTGAAAAAACATTCAGGCGTATCAACAATGGGGGCTTTGCCCTTATCTATGGGAACATAACCCATATTTTCAAATATACTATGGGGGTGTGTCCCATTCGACAAAGCTGTAGCAAAAGACTTATGTTGGACAAAGAATACCTGTTTGTCTGCTAGTTAGGTTGAATCGACCAAGGCATTGACGCTTACGGGGCCTCCAAGCATGGGATTCTCAATACCTTCCACAGTTGGGGGAGAATCGTGTACCTACAATGCCAGCCATCGAGAGTCGTCCATCATATCCTCGTTGTCTAAGGTCATATCTGTGAGTCAAGGATAAATACAAGATCTCCCCCCCCCCCGCTGGGGGAGAAGGCAATGCTTCACAAGAACCCTGAGCCTATGCGCAGAGGGAGCCACAGGGGAACCGGGAGGGCAGTTTATTCGCACACCATGCAGAAGACATTCAGAACGGGTAGCGAAGACGTGAGAAGAGGAACCCTAGTCGAGAAGGAGCACCATAACATTTTAATTCTGTATGAAAGCTCAAGCACTCCTTCTTTATGGCCTTCGAGCCTCATGATTTCATCTTCGGCCTTGAAGAATTTCTAAAACTACTTTCTTCATTGGACCTTAGGGTCATCCCTACCAAGCTCTATGTAGCTCAGTGATGAGTAGCACCCCCTTTAATGTCAATCCGGGAAGACGTGAGGATGGTATGAACACCTCGAGCAACTGAAGGCACAAATGCGTGAGTGAGAAGCACACTAACATGCACACACATACACACACACGTGCACACACGGCAAGACAAAGAGTTAGAAGCAATGGAGTTCTTAGATTACTTTCAAAAAGCTCATACAAGTTCAATTCAATTACAAGCTAACCTCAAAAATGAGCTCTCTAGCTCTATTTATAGTTTTTGACTAGGTTTTGGCCGTGTCTAGACCTAGTGTCCGGCCTAGTTAAAAATTAGGTTCTCTACCCTATTTGGAGGTTCAAACAAAGTCTAAAAAATGTGAAAACTGACAGGTAGGTACTTCTAAAGCTCCTCAAGCTCAAGGACTCCTTGGCTTGCACAAAATGGAGCTACAAAATTATGAAATGGTATTTACAATGATTGTTAGTGATGAGAATCACTGTTGTAAAGATGTTGATTTGGAAAAATTTGAAGGGCCTATCTGCCAGATTTAAGTCGACTGCTCTGTCTACTTAATCCTTCACCTCGCTCTGACTCTCTCCGCTGGCTTCCTTGTCTAGTCAGTCCTTGGGTGCCCATACTGCTCTCAACACCCCCCCCCTCTCTCGCGCATGTCGTCTCTGACAGACGCTTGTTGCTGGGAGTGCTGGATGTAATAGTCCACCACATGAGTGGCAAGTTGATGTTCCTGTATGCGTAGTCCTCTGGCCAAATCTGTCATCATGCAATCCCAATCAATTGGTCCTGGAATGTCCGGATGTGGCAGACGTAACTAATCTGCATGGATGGCTTGTTCTACTGCGAATAGATGTAGCAAATGTGTTGGTCTGGGAATGAAAATGTCCGAATGATATTCCCAGAATCCCGTAGAGAATATTTCCTCAAATGTCTGCTTGAAGCATGCGGGTAAGTACTTTATTCATGCATGCCAGGCAAAGATTATAGTGACCGAGGGAGTCTGGCTCATGTCGTAGACTAAATCCTTGTTACCTTGAGAGAATCCAGGGGCAGAGATGTATGGAGCTTGTACCTTCCGAAAGGTTTTGAAGACAATGGTCATGAGCTCGAATATTTTCATACACATTTTTGCTGCTATGTTGGGTACATTATTTAGACGAGTAGACCAGTGTCGAATTGTTGATATCATGTAGGCTACGGTTGGGGTCCCTCGAGGCGGAGCAAAATATGGATAGTTAACCCAAGCCGAGCATTCTTTATTGTTGCGTACCTTGATTGCCAATGCTTGCCAGGATCTGCGACGTACCATTGGGCAATAGCATGGATTATACTTGATATACAGTGGCATGGTTGCCCATGTGCTCATCATCTCAGGGTAATCGGTTAGTACGCCAATTGGGTTGGAAGATCGAGCCAGCACGGGCATCTGCCGGTAAGTCCGCTGGCTCAAATTGAGTGGCGAATGTGGGCTCCTTCCCTGTATGCCTTCTAACTTCTGCATTATAATCATGTAGCAAGACAAAGTAAGGCATGTATTGCGTCTCTGATGTTGTGATCAAGCGTTGGTGGGATAGGTTCTGAAAGTAAGAAGATCGAAGGACATTTTCTTCCAGATTTGTGAGAGATTGAATTTGCACGGCAACGCGATCATCATGTGTCTTTCCTACTTTCTCGATCCTTTTGACCCAATCTGGAACTCCAATTTCTAAAGTGTCTTGTCCTTCTTCTGTTACCCGACCGCTGGGTGTGGGCATCGGCTCGTACGGCTCTTCATAGCTATCATCGATAGGGATTTCCACAACTGTTTCAGGTTCTGGTTCTTCAGTTGGCGAGGGTGGCCTTTCATATGGTAAGAGGCGTGCTTGGAGTTCTGCCACCTGTTTCCGGAGGGTTTCTACTTCTTCTATAGAGTGTTGCAAGATTATCGGCTCCTGTTGAGCTGTGGGGGCACTCGCTATCTGCTTCTTTAGATCCGCACATTCAACCTCTAACTTTTCATATGACTCCAAGAAATTTGCATGCTCTTCGAGTAAGATGCAAATGTCTTCTGATGGGACTGCTCTATACTTGGTAGGGCTAATGGTTGCTCCTGCAGTTCCTTCCATAGCCGCTTCAAAGTTGTCTTGGTTTTGTTGTTGAAGCCTCTTGTTCTCTTCTAGTGCTGCTGCCATATGCTTCCTTAATAGTCCAAGATTGCGTCTAAGTGTAGCATTGGATATCATTTGGGACTCGAGCATACCTTCCAGTTCCTTCACTGCTTGATCATCCACTATTGAGGTTTTCAATTCCAATTCTGTGTGAGCGTGTTGTAAGGTGGTATGTTCTGCTAGAAGTGTTTGGTAATCATCTTCGAGAGTGTTGACTCTAGCTTGTAGACGCTGAGATTCTGCTTGGAGGGCAATAGTGCGTTCTTCCAATTGATGGTATTCTTGTTGTAGTTGATGTGCACACTGAAGTAAGGTAATAATGGGACATACATTCGCCATATGGTCACCACCGCAAGTATAGCACCTCTTTACTGGGGCAAACCTTGGGATTTGTTTGCTAGAGACACCTAGTTTTTGTGCCACTTTCTCAGCGAGTTCCTCAATTGATGTGGATTGCGTGGAAGAGAGGCTAGAGGCACTATCTGAATCTTTGTATATTTTGGAAAGCTCTAACTCCTCCCCTAGGTTATCCTCAATGTCAATGCACATGCGTACACACTCTTCAATGGTCCTAGGGTCCTTCAAGTACACATATGACCTCAATTTGGTACTTAGCAATCCATCCAGGAACAGAGCCATTTGTTTGGTTAGTGTGGGTAACTCAGGGATGGGACATCTCTCTAGATATTGCCTAAATCTTCTTCCTGCAAGTCTCACGGTCTCTTGAGGGGTGTGCTTGAAACTATGTATCAATGAGGAAGTATTATGCCTTATGCCACTTTTAGAGAATTCAATGATGAATGCCTCTAAGAGTTGGTCTATACTCCGGAACTGCCTTTCGTTTAGTGGCTGAAACCATGTCAGGGTAGTGTTCCTAAGGGTTAGACCAAAGGCATTGTACTGCGTGAACAGATCTTCCACTTGTTCCGCTCTCAAGACTTGCCTAAACTCAGCCACATGATCGTATGGATCTCCAGTGCCATCGAAGTAGTTCTTCATGGACTTAACCAATTGTGTAGGTCTCAATGTTCTTGTGTGTTCTAGGTCTCGGCAAAGGGAAATCATCGGCATTTCTTCGGTTCCCTGGGGCTCTATGTCCCTCAGGTTCCCCTCTATTTGTTTCCGTTCTCGTTCTTCCTCCTCCCAAAGAGTTGGCAAAGCTTACCTCAGGTCTATCTCTATTTCTGTCTCTTTGAGCTCCATGAGCATGGGACGTTCCAGCTCCCGGGTGGCCATAGGACACGTTCGATCTTGGTTGGGGGAAAACGAATTCACGCTTCCAAGTATAAGCATGCCTATCATGTTCTGTAACCACAAAGATCCTCTCTGAAGCGTGATCTAAGTAGGTCACTCTGTCTGGGCTATCTGGATCTTTAAACTCATAGATCATGATTGTTCCTATATCATTTGGCCGATCAGATTTATACCTCCAAAAGGCTTCATCAATCTCTCGGTTCAGAAGCAGATCTATGCTCTTGTTGTCCTGGGGAATCCACTCAGGAGTGAGAATTCTCGTAAGAACAGATTTCTCTCAAGGGGTCCTGGGATCTGCACCCATGTTTCCTTGTTCTAGGTCATCTATGTCCGTCTCAGGGATCACATTCCCGAATTCATCTGTCCTCTCCGGGTGACTAGTGACCACGTATATTGTCCCTTCCTTGTCTAGGTATGCTCCGTTTTCAAACTTGACAGCAGGGTGCTCTAGCCCAATAGATTGGTCTGGGTTTTTTATTTGGACCACGGATCTTCCTAGGCCGTCCTCATAGATGCTAGCACCTAATCGGTTGGTCCTAAGGTATTCCAGCTGCGTCTTGTACGGGCCTTCTACCCTGTGCAAGTATGGCACTCCTGAACTTCCCGTAGGTCGGTCCATGCCTTGAGACATCTCTGATTCACTAGTCTCAGAGCTAGGGTAGTATGAGTGGTGGCTCAACTAATGGGCCCAAGACCTAGCAGTGTGGTTGACACTAGCCTCTAAAGACCTAAGACTTTGTCTATCTCTCCCTAGATGTCGCCCTGATCTAAGGTTCATAAGCCTAATTGAATAGCCCAAATTTGCCCAAGTACAACCTCGTTGCTGAGTTCTTTTGTATCAGTTACTTGATTCTTTTTAGTGGTTACCGTGTTTATGCTCTTGTCAGAAATCACGTCATCAGGAATATTTGAGTTAATTTTCGCACTGTAAGTTGATCGTTCCACGTTAGATTCTTTCCTTTAAGTTTATCGCATCACGAAGAGATTATGTTTAATCTTGAACTTGAGTGCATAGGTAGTCTTCAACTTGATTAATGCCTATCGTTGCCCTGACTTACTCCTAGCACTTCCCGCACTTAGCATAAGCTACGAATTGATAGAGGGTGTTGAGGATATTCCAACCTTGAGTTTCTTTTCTTGTGTTGTTGCCCTGGTGTGCCCAGGACGCGTGTTCCCAAGCTTGCACTTACTCTTGCTTAGAATGCCCTCAAGTGCTCTTACTGGACCTGTAAAAGTCCCACGGTTAGCTCAAGATTTAGATTCAAATGACACAATAGACCACTTTCATGCATGTAACTCACAGACCAAATTATCCTTTGCCTTTATGGAAAACAATCCCAAAGATCCCTCAGTTTTCCTACCTCGAGGTATGGTCACCTCCTTTAATGTCAATCCGGGAAGACGTGAGGATGGTATGAAGACCTCGGGCAAGTGAAGGCACAAGTGCGTGAGTGAGAAGCACACTAACATGCACACACATACACACACGCACACACACGGCAAGACAAAGAGTTAGAAGCAATGGAGTTCTTAGATTACTTTCAAAAAGCTCATACAAATTCAATTCAATTACAAGCTAACCTCAAAATGAGCTCTCTAGCTCTATTTATAGTTTTTGACTAGGTTTTGGCCGTGTCCAGACCTAGTGTCCGGCCTAGTTAAAAATTAGGTTCTCTACCCTATTTGGAGGTTCAAACGAAGTCTAAAAAATGTGAAAACGGACAGGTAGGTACTTCTAAAGCTCCTCAAGCTCAAGGACTCCTTGGCTTGCACAAAATGGAGCTACAAAATTATGAAATGGTATTTACAATGATTGTTAGTGATGAGAATCACTGTTGTAAAGATGTTGATTTGGAAAAATTTGAAGGGCCTATCTGCCAGATTTGCGTCGACTGCTCTGTCTACTTAATCCTTCACCTCGCTCTGACTCTCTCAGCTGGCTTCCTTGTCTAGTCAGTCCTTGGGTGCCCATACTGCTCTCAACACTCTACCTTAGTGAGTCTTTGGGTTCTATAATCCTAGCCATACCAAATGTCTAATCCTTACTTTGTGAGATATAGGGGTCCACTTTAATTTTTACTAAATCCACTTTAGTTTTTAGTTTCAATTTATTCAATTTAATCTCGAGAGATTAAACCTCAAGCCAAACTTCCTTAATTAAAAAAAAAACTCTGCTTATATTTACTCTAGTCTTTCCATAGATAATTTATGAGCTTAAAAACGCACTAATAATATATGATTGGAAATATGAGTGCAAAACTTTCCGAGTGTACGTTCATACATTGAAACTTTTGACATAAAGTGTGGGAGCGGAAATATGAGTGAACATGAGAGTCAGTGATTAGTAAGAATATAATCACTTGATTAGTGATTAGTGAAAACATAATCATATGATTAGGGATATGATAAAATGCCTATTGAACTTCGTTTTCTACGTAATTTATCGATTTGAACAAATGCCACGTAATTTATCGATTTGAACTCTTAATAAGTAGGAATATTTATGAAACATGTCTGATTTAATGAACGCAGTGAATGTTATAACAAATCATTGCTCAATTATTCATAGCATTGAATTGAATAGCATGATAAAAGTATTCAATATAGGGCTTTATATAACATGTCTGATTTTAAAGAACGCATTCAAATGATTACTCAATTATTCATAGCATTGAATTAAATAATATAATAGAAATTTATTTAGAAAACACCTCTTTCTGAAAGAAAAGCAGCCCTTGACAACAAGAGAAGTTGAAGCTTTGATGTGATACATATATATGTCTGATTTGAAAGAACGCATTGAATGCTATAACAAATGATTGCTCAATTATTCAAAGCAGTGCATTTAATAATAGATGATTGGAAATATGAATCCGAAGTATATAGAATTTTTGGATATCAAAGAGTTTTTTTTTCCAAGGAAGTTTAGTGGAGCTTAATCTTCCAAACTTTAATTAATAGAAGTTACAATTGTACAAGTCAACGGGCCTAGCACCCATGGGACCCCCATATGCCACAAAGTAGGGGAAGAAAATAGACTACTAGAGAGTTTTACAAAGAAGGTTGATAACCCTCTCCTCCCCCTAATGTGGGGCCGACTTGGTTTTGATCTTGTTGCTCTCTACGAAGAACACTCTATGATGTCTAAATGGCAGGGAGTTCTTACAGTTGAAAATTCTTTTGCTTACAAGGAAAAGATATTTTTTGAATGACCATTCTTCAGGAGGGCTTTCAAAGTTGGCCACACACCTCTCATTCCAAATTTTCCATAGGGTCTTTCCTCTTATAAAATTCTAGAGTGCTGCGGAACAGTCGATTGCTTCACCCAGCAAAGCTTGCTTCTAGTTGATTTGTCCCTATAACAACATGATTCTGTGAAGGGTTTGTCAAATCGATATTGATTTGGATTTTGGCCACGAATAGAAGAGGTGTCCCAAGTCTTCCCTACCACTAAGGCATCGTTTGCACCATGGGGGGACCCTGCAAATTTTGTTGGTTTTTACATTGGCCCAGATTCCATGGTGTAGGATTTCTCACATAAGCATATACTTTTTAATCTTGATGAGCCGGTGCCAAAGGGATTGGAACCTAAAGTCCCACCTCTAGCAAACCCAATCCTCACACCATTTCCTATTTAGTGTGACGTGAAAATCCACATCCTTCTTCAATCTCGAAATTTTCTCAAGGTTGTTGCCATTGTGCCATCCCAGACCCTCAGGGTGAGAAGAGTCCTAACCAATGAGGAGGCGAGTTTGCGAGTGTTCCCAAGCATTGAACCTGCTCTACAATAAATGTCATTCTTCATAGTCCATTTTGTTGGCCAGATCAATGTCCTCGAATCTAATCCACTCACAAGTTTCTTAATTTGAGAGGTGTTTTCACAAACACCTCTTGATATCAAATAGTTGAATGATTGAATGTGATAGATAATAAATGCTTGCTCACTTATTTATCGTATTGGAGTGGATAACAAATGATTGAAAATTATATCAATGCAAAATATTTCGATTGCACCATCAATAAACTTTGGTATCGAGGTACATCATAATAAAGTATAAATTTTGGTAGCGAGGTATATCATAATAAAGTAATAGAAAAGATGAGAGGGGAGTGTTTAAAGGGAGTTCAAGGATACTCCCTTGTGGAAACATTTAATAAAGGTAGAGACGATATCAGATCTATAAGAGGTACTAAATGTGAGATCTATAAGACGATATCAGATCTATAAGACGATATCATATGTATGGGAGGTCATTGTAATCTTGTGAGGAGTCTTGATGAGAAATGGATAAAAGAATCACAAAGTGACGATAAGATGCATCACATAATTTATGTGGACACGTTCATTGATAGAAAGATGAGGGTCACCTTCGAACAATCTAACCCTTGATTTGTGGGATACAAGGGGTCCCATGGGTACTATGCCTATTCACTTGTTTAATCGTTCTTTGAATCAATTCAAGCAAGTGAGATTAAGCTTCAGCCAAACTTCCTCTTTTAAAAAAGAAAAGAAAAAAGGAATTGCTCAAATTAAGGATTGCATAATCATCTATATATATATCACGTGTAGGTATTTGCATAGTTTCCTATACTGATAGAAAGCTTTTCCACACTATATATATCTATATATATATATATATATATATATATATATATATATATATATATATATATATATATATATATATTAAATTACATTTTTTGGTGACTAAACACAATTGATAAGCTATGAAAGGATTAGTACAATCATGACATTCTTAGATCCAGAGAAATCCTCATGATTATGAAGCCCTTATTATTCAATATGCTTATAGATGAAGTCACTTGAAAGCATGTTGTTGGGCTAGAACTTCATGCTATTACATACCCTAAGGATTTGAAATCTAGCATAAGACAAGCATAGAAAAGTTTTGCATTAACTCCAATCTTTCCCTTTTGCACACTGTTGTATAAACCTTGGGTTAGACCCTCAAATATTGGTATTTATCTTGGGGAACCCTTGGTTTAATTTAATGGGTTAGACCCTTGAAGTAGGAAGATATGCTTCTTGGTTTTAACCCTTAAGGATTTATTTCAATTGAAGTCTCAATTGAAGGGTTTTTACCTTAGGAATAATCATCCTAAGGTAAAAGCAACCTTAGTCTTGGGAGAAACTTCTCCCAAGTGACACCTTGACTCATACGTGAAGGGAAGGCTTCACTTAAAGTAGAAGTCATGTGATTTTCTTTGGAAAGTGTCCACATGGACACTTGGAAGGACACATGGATGAATATTAAAACATACACCCTTTGGACCTTTGGTATAAATATGAGTGGAGTTGGATGGGTGGATACTTACTCGCTCACTCTATGGTGGATGCTATACTCTAGGAAGAAGTCTTTACAACGATGGTAATCAAAGCTTGGGTTTTCTTTTATTTGCAAGTACTTGTGGTCCTTCTTGATTTTTGTGCACGACCTCATTTGGAAACTTGGGAGAAGTAGATGATCTCTACAAATTTCCAAGTTTCTACACAATTTTTGCACCGCTCAAGTGCCTCGAAGTTCGAAATGTCCATGTCAAAAGACATGTCCGCCTAAAGAACTTTTTTTCTTTTTTTATAATAAATGAAGGTTCGGCCGAGGCCTACTCCTCGGGACTTTAACTTTGAAATTGCAACTGTACAAGGAAGGGCATAGTACCCATGGGACCCCCCTTATCCCACAAGAACAGGGGTTTACAAAACTGGGTTGAACGGCGGTCACAACTACCGTGGGGATGGTCAAACGGTGGCCAACAGCCACATACAACAGTTTCTGAGATTCATATGTCCCTCCATGTTGCTGACAGGGGTTGAACCCTCACCCTCGCCTCAAGAGACGAGAGGTCCAACTTTCAAAAAGACGTTTTATTCGCTCATCATCTATCGACAAAGACCCGATGCTACGTGATAGATGTCTGACGGATCGAACGTTGCCTGATAGATGTGTTTCTACCCAAAGGCGGACTATATTACTCCCTCAAAAGAGCAAGTGGACAATCCCCACAGCCAGCATGCAGGCGGCCAAGAGGCGCCCACGCACTCCTCAAGTGTGCAGAGCCATAAGTCACTTACAAGCAATCTTGCTCGTGTTTGAATGCGTGTTTAGACTCATTCGGAGCGGAATTCACGCAACTTATGGCATAATAGAACAAGCAGCCGCTCCCTTCACGTAGAATTTCATCTCTAAACACGTTGAAGCCAACCCAAGAGCAATAAAAAGATAAGTTTCAAAGGACAATAGAGGGAACTTTAGCCGGAGTGTAAGAAGAAACTCGTTCAATTCAATCCATGAAGGAGATTTGAAGGATCAAGAAGACGTTCCCCGAAGTGTAAGAGGAAGCTCATCCAAAGAAGTTTATCTACTAGTGCCCACTCTTTTTCTCAATTAAAGAGTGTGAAGATTTGGAGTATTAGTGGACGAAAAGACCATAACTCTTCAACTTTGAATCGTGAAGAAATCCATGGAGTAGTGAATCGTCCAAGGTGGCCCAAGCCGACCTACAACTGGAAGCAACTTTCAAAAATAATCGGGGAAATACATGGTTTATTTCCATCTTATTTTCCTTTCATATTAGGAACAAAATTTTCTCATTTCTAGTTGATTCTAAAGTATTCACTGAATAATGGGGGATTCTTATGCTAGAAATATGTTGTTAGACATACCTAGACATCAAGTAGATTATGCACCACAGGTTAGATTACAATCTAGGTCTTCGTGAAATAGGAAAATAGGAAAGACAAGAAGTAAATATTTATAAAGGGTTAAATGGATTGGACAAAAGGATGAATGATATCCAATTGGATATGTTTATCCTTAAGGAAATCCAAAGTGAGATGGTTACCTTTCGTACTTCAATTAATGAAGTTAAAGGGAAAATGGAACAAATGTTGGAGTTAGACGTCTACGCGAACAACACAAGGAAGAAGAAGAAGAAGCTTGGAGCACAACACACAATACTGAATGTATTACCACTAGAATGTATAAAGATGAGTAGCCCATTAGGGCAATAGGTGTATATACAAGCCGGGGGGAAAAAATCTCCTAAAGAGGGAGAAAAGTGCCCCGACAGTCCTAGAGTGTTCACACACATCACTACCTGAATATATCAACAAATCCCCCCTGGGAGTGATGCGGTGAACAAAGAGCTGGAACTCATGTATAAGGAAGTGTCAAGCTATGTGGAATCAATCCACAAAAGGAAGTAAGCCCAAAGCTTTGCGGAAAGCTTCAAAATTCTCCCTAGGCAGAGCCTTCATGAAAAGGTCTACAACGTTCTCCTTCATGGGCACATATGCCAAGCTGATCTCTCCAGCAAAGAACCCCTCTCTGACATAATGATAATGCACCTCAATGTGCTTAATGTGAGCATGGAACACACGGTTCCTCGCAACAGCCAATGCACTCTGACTATCAGTGAAGATGATGGTGGCAGAAGATTGACCAACACCTAAATCAACCATAAGGCATCTAATCCACACATACTCAATAGTCCTTGTGAAAGCTGCCCTATACTCAACCTCACAATTGGAACTGGCCACAGTAGGCTGCTTCTTGCTCAACCAAGATATACATGAACTACCAAGCATGAAGCAAAAGCCACTAGTGGACACACGAGTGTCATAGCAACCAACCCAATCAGAGTCAGAAAAAGCATGCAAATTTGGCAATAGTGATCGCTCCTTGGGATAAAACAACCCAAGTAGTCGGGTACCACTCAAGTAGTGAAAGATGCGCTTCACTGCTTGCCAATGCTTGACACCTGGGCAATGCATAAACCTGCTCATCTGTGAGATAGAAAACTGAATATCTAGCAATTAGTGAACATGAGAGTCAGTGATTAGTGAACATATAATCACTTGATTAGTGATTAGTGAAAATATAAACATTTGATTAGGGATATGATAAAATGCCTATTGAACTTCGTTTTCTACGGATATATATATATATATATATATATATATATATATATATATATATATATATATATATATATATATATATATATATATATATATATATATATATATATGCATCTAAAAACAAATGCCACGTAATTTATCGATTTGAAACATGTCTGATTTTAAAGAACGCAGTGAATGTTATAACAAATCATTGCTCAATTATTCATAGCTTTGAATTGAATAGCATGATAAAAGTATTCAATATAGGACTTTATATAACATGTCTGATTTTAAAGAACGCACTCAAATGATTACTCAATTAGTCATAGCATTGAATCAAATAATATAATAGAAATTTATTTAGAAAACACCTCTTTCTGAAAGAAAAGCAGCCCTTGACAAGAGAAGTTGAAGCTTTGATGTGATACATATATATATCTGATTTGAAAGAACGCAATGAATGCTATAACAAATGATTACTCAATTATTCAAAGTAGTGCATTTAATAACCGGTGATCGGAAATATGAATCCAAAGTATATCGACTTTTTGGATATCAAAGAGTTTTTTTTTTAAGGAAGTTTGGTGGAGCTTAGTCTTCCAAACTTTAATTAATAGAAGCTACAATTGTACAAGTGAACAAGCCTAGCACCCATGGGACCTCCATATGCCACAAAGCAGGGGTAGCAAATAGGCCACTAGAGAGGTTTACAAAGAAGGTTGAAAACCCTCTCGTCCCCCTCATGTGGGGCCGACTTGGTTTTGATCTTGTTGCTCTCTACGAAGAACACTTTATGATATCTAAATGGTGGGGACTTCTTATAGTTGGAAATTCTTTTGCCTATAAGGAAAAGAGATTTTTTTATTGACCATTCTTTATGAGGGCTAGTTGATTGCTTCACGCAGCAAAGCTTGCTTCTAGTTGATTTGTCCCTATAACAACATGATTCTCTAAAGGGTTGGTCAAATCCATATTGATTTGAAGGACGAATAGAAGAGGTGTCCCAAGTCTTTCTTGCCCACTAAGGCATCATTTGCACCATGGGGGGACCCCACAAATTTTGCTGGCTTTTACATTGGCCCAAATTCCATGGTGTAGGATTTGCCACATAAGCATAGACTTTTTAATCTCGATGAGATGGTGCCAAAGGGATTGGAACTTAAAGTCCCAACTCTAGAAAACCCAATCATGACACTATTTCCTATTTAGCGTGACATGAAAATCCACATCCTTCTTCAATCTCGGAATTCTCTCAAGGACATTGCCATTGTGCTATCCCAGACCCTCAGGGTGAGAAGTGTTGGGAAAGATGGATGGACACTCCAAGAAATGAGTAGGTACTGCCAGATCCTGCTTTGTACCAGACCCTTGTAGCTTCAGAGTTGATTTTTGGGCCCTCTTAGCTTTCCAATGACACTATACAAGTGCCTATGTACTTTGGAAATGATGTGAGAAATATTGAATCAAAACAAACTACTTCGAAGTTAGAGGTTCAATGAAAACCTTCTATTTTTTATCACCGACCTGCTGCTTGTTATGCTCAGTGCTACCAGTACATTAGGAATTAGAACAATTCCTTTTAGAGGTATCAAATTAGCTTAGTAAGCTAAGATTCCAAGTGGAATCACTTAAAATGATGCACTATACACAAAGCAATCAATTTAGCAACTAAATCATTACCCTCGATTTTTTAGGACCTCTACAGAGTTTGACTAGTGAGTGCTTCGACGCGCTTTTCTCCAAATTGGATAAATGGATTCACTTCAAAATTTGTGAGCACATAGAGAACTTGGAGCTGATTCCAACAAGCTATAGATCATTGAAAATGATAAAGGAATGACTGAGAGCAATACAAGTTGGTTGTTATGAAGGATTATGATAGAGAGATCATATATGAGCAATGTAGATCTATTGTATTAATGAACAATGTTGTACGAGATCATTGGCTTGACAATCATAGCCTAATGATGGTGAGTAGTGTAGGCCACAATGTAGACCTCACTTCCTTACAATATGGCAATGGAGAACTCGGGAATATGGAGTCACACACGCGACTTTTTACAAGTCACTTTTATAAGTGATTCATTTGAATTTGAATTTGAATTTTAACTTTTGGATCTCTCTAAAACTGTTCCACTAATTTAGGATTTATTCTCTCCAAATGAAGTCGTGATTTTCCATCTAACAAACTCCACGAGTTTGTAGGTAGTTACAATGATTCTTCAAGTCAAAAAATGACTTTTACACATGGTAACAATAAAGATCTTCTTAGCAATGGTTTCCATAAAGCTTCAAATATTCATGAACTTCTAGCCAAATGTGTAGGCTTGAACTTTGCCCCAACAGCTCCCCCTCAAGCCAAACATTTTGGCTTGGTCTTTTTCTTCAATCCTCATGAATGTCTTGCAATCCAATCATTGATTTAAACCTGCAAATTTTTGTACCATCTAATGCTTTAGTTAATAAGTCTGCACATTGCATATTAGTAGACACATAAGTCAACTGAATTTCTTTGCTCAATAGCTTCTCTCTCACATAATGATAATGGACCTCTGTTGAGAAGAGGGGAACAACAAACCCTAACCGCCTCACATGGAAGTGAGAGGTTTCTCCAAGTTGGGGCAAAGAATGAGAGGAGAGGCTCACCCACACTCATGGAGCAATGGCAACAATGGCCAACGTCACAAGGAGCAAAGGGAAACATCCTCCCAACCATGCACACACACATGCAAATCCATACACCAAGACCAACACCATTGTACACAAGGAGGCAAGAGAGTAGCAAATGACACCTTCTTCCATTACCAAAATGGAGGCCAAGGCCATGGCCAAGGGACCTCCCCTTTTACAAATGAGGCTCTTCTTTATATAGAGAAGAGAGGCATATGTGAATAAAAACATGTGGTCAAAAGACCACATGTGCTAAATCAAAAAGAGAATCTTTATGTGATATGGGACTAACCACCTAGAGAGAGAGAGCGCGTGAGATTTCTATGTGGGATTTGTGTGTTTGTTCAAAAAGGAGTTTTCAAAGAAAGGCTTCAATACCATAGACTAGAGGAAATATCAAAAAGGGGTTTTAGGAGAGTGTTCACATGGACATCTCCTAATTACAAAAAAGGGGGTTTTTATGAAGGAAAAAGGATGCCATAGCATGAGAAAAATTATGGGCGATCCTTATAACAACACTCCTCCCCCTCCTAGACTTTGTCGTCCTCGACATAGCTAAGAGAAGAGCATACATAGCTGAACTGACCCAAGGTAGAGTCTTTCAAGTCTGAAATTCTTCAAGTCTTCAAAATCTGCAAAGTTTCGAGCTGATCTTCAAATCTGCAATGCTGCCAATCTTCAAGCCGTCAGTCTTTTCTTCAATCTATACTTCTTCACTCTTCAAAGCTGAGCGACACAATCCCCTTGGGGGGCAGTCAGCCCAGCATTAACACCACTACGCAGTCTTTTGTAAGGCTGGGAATGCCTGCTCCAAAACATCCACATGGAGAGCTAGCTATTCCTGCATTCTGTAAATCAAAGCACCAAAGGTGAAGAACACAAGTGGCAGTCCATATGACTTAAAATCTTGCCAAGTCACCAATACTTAAAGCACACTCGCTTTTACAGTCATCAAGAGCAATTTCTGCAAATCATAGTGTCACATTATCTAGCAGAGAAATGAGACGCATATATTACTGGACAGGTCCAAGTTTTGAGTCGTCCGCTCAGCTACTCTGCAACTGTTCAAATCTAAATTGTGCAAAGCTGCAAATCTTTGAATCAGCAAGTCGTCAATCTTCAAGTCTGCAACTCCATATTGCTGAGTGACACAATCCCCTTGGGGGGCAGTTAGCCCAGCATTCCTCCATTGTGTCTTCTCTTCAAAGCTCCAATACCTGAAATTTAACATACATAACAAGTAGACTGATATTGAAAAGAACCAACCACAAAATTTCATTTTTAGTTTCCACTTTAGAGACATCTTTCACTTAAAACTTGCTCTTCTAATGAGAAGAGCTCCTGAAAATCTTCTTATTTCTGCAATCCAACATTAGTTATCTCCAAGTGAGTGTGACATATCACGTTTCATAGCATGAGATGAATATGATATTATGATTAACGTACATTCCTACCCTCATTTAAATTATGCTCCTAGTCAATCTTGCAATTTAACATGAGTTTTATGTGCTCATAGAATGAACAGACAATAGTGCAACATTGAGTCCTATCATTTTACAAGCATTCAGGAAATTAAATCAGCTTATCCAGCACTATTCCTGCAAAGCACAGTAGCAAAACATCTAAGTGTGTTTGCCTGTATTGCTAAATATTCCTTTGAGCAATGTGGAACTAGGGAGTTACTCCCTAGCAAAAAACAATTGCTCAAACTCTTATGATTGTCACACTAATTAAGTGCAGAACAGGTCTGAAAAAATGTCAACCCCTATGTGACTATTCACCTGCAACCATCTTTTAGAGAATACATGCTCACATCATAAAAGAACGTTTTGTAGCACAAGCATTATGCATCCAATGTTCCATATATTTAACTCATTGTCATGAAGTACACTGAGATGACCACTCCAATTAGATCAAAGCAAGTGTGAAAAAAGAGGTCAATCATGTACCCAGCTATTCCAAAAATATCTACTTGAGGTACCAATAGTAGTATTGCAAATTTTTATAAGCAGAAACATTTACACAAGTATATAGCATGACTGTCACACATAGGATGTGGAACCCTCAAGTTATGAAAGTAGAGTTTATGGTCATAAAATCTTCCAAGCAGTCGGGTCTTCAGGTGCTCCAAAGAGTATACCACACTACCATCTATCCAGAATCTTGTTGGTTGTGAAGTCGCTTACCTGCAACCTGTCATAACATGATCTTTAGAGTAGAAATGTGGGACAAATCATGAGTCAATAGATGATTGGATAATCAAACAAAGAGAACAATTCATTAGAATCTCCCCAACTCCTCAGATGTGAGGGAAGTGGACCACTGTCCGCTCTGAAAACATCTTGCAAACATAGGATATGACTGCATTTCAAAGAACACTACCTCAACAAAAAGAAATTGTACCAAGGATTTCAAACAGAGTATCTGTCCATACTGGTTGTGATGACAAAAATAAAAAATAAAAAATTCCCATATGATGCCATCATCTACCTTTCTATGAAACATACATAGCAGAGCATTTGAACACACAAGACAGTTATTAACTTCTATTTGTAGTAGCTTCCTTCAACGGGATCAGCAGAAAAAATCCCAACGACAAAGAGTCAACCATCCATCAGAAACTTGAACCTTAAGATTTGTAGTTCGACTTTCATTCAGATGCACGTTTCCTCATCTATGTCCTTAAAACTCATATAGATGTTACAGAACACACTGAATCATGAGGTGGGAAAGTCTCAATTAGTGCTTTCTACAAATGTCCTTGAGTTTTCCATTGATTTAGAATGTGTGGTACAAACATTAATTGGTAAAAACAACACATTATCTCAAATGTAAGTTAGCATATTGCACATAGAACACTGTGAGGGCCACAAGTGGGGTGGGAATGTGATGAACCCTGAAAATCCTTATCAGAAGGTGGATAGAAACTTCCAATTAACAAATAATATATTGCATTGGCAAACCTCCCAAAAGAGAACAACTGCTTCCTTCAAGGTGTGGCAAGCATCTTTTGGTTAGGTGATATTTGGACATGTTTCCCTTGAGGTCAATTGAAAAGACACCATTCCTTGTATATAGGAGCCACACAAAACCTAGCCCCCCAGCTTTGGAGCATGACATCTGCCCACAAGTTGTTTGGTCCTGAAAAACAGTCTGGAGAACAAATGTAGGCAAGAAACATGAGCCAATACCGATGTTAAACTTAAGATCTTAGTTCCCTAAAAACCAGGTGTTCCTTTAAAAAAAACAAGGAAATGAAATTGCTCATAGTCCCAAGCTGCATATCATATGTTGCACCACAAGTGTAAGGATGCTTCTAATTCTTCAAGAATATGTATGAACTCTCCAAGCCATTACAAGTCTCACATGAATCTGAACATTATGGGGCAGTGATTACCCAAGCCTCTCCTTCAACTTACATAACCACAACAGACTTTTACACATCCAAACAGCAACCCTGTAAGCCTTAGCTACTATTCTTACTTCTATACTGATCCAGGATACTCAGGTTTCAATTTCGTGAATGTTACTTGGACATCATCCTCCTATGCGGTCATTGCATCAGGTTTTCCACCGAGGCTGTACTACCCTATCATCCCAAGGAACACTATGGAGTACACTTAGAAATTGAGAACTTGATGGGACACGGAAATGACCGACTCTCGCAGGTATAGCATGCATCTTCTTACCAACAAAGTGTTTGTAAAAGTTTTAGCAATCATCTTAGACTTGCTTATCTATGAATGATGAGTTCAGGTGCATCATGAACAACACCAAGAGAAGGTGAGACATAATTTCGTCACACATTCACCCAAAAGAACATTACAATCAAATTAAAATGTCATAGAATTGATTACCATAACGAGATCTTTGTAATCTCTTAAGATGAAGTACCCCAGCACAATGTAGGAGTAACCTGCAAGAATACATCCTTATGATTTGAAAAATTAACATCATAATGCAGCACAGGAGATCATGTGTTGCTTCAATCCAGCATAGTTGTGTTTCTAAAAAGGAAGAGAAGAGGCAAGCTGCCCCCATATTCCCCTTCATACAAAAAATAGCCATGAAGTCACAGAAACCTCCATGCCCACGTCACTAGATCATGAATTTCTGGCAGGGACAAAAACCTCAAAATTTGTTCCAAGAATTATGAATGCATTGCACGGAACATAGCACCTAATTCAGCAAAACATAGGAGAATTTTGAATAGACAGTCGATTCCATAGATATTATCAAACACCAACATCAGAAAGGGAAATTTGGAGAACCCTGAATGGTATCCACCTTTATTGGCAGGATAACCGACAAGCGCAATTAACCCAAATAGTACTGAAGATATATGTGCATACAAAATTCTCATTCTTAATGATATGGTGTTCATAGTAGTTGTTTAGATGCTCAAATAGATCTGCCATCAAAATGCTTCAGGTTTTATACATACAAATTTAACGCCTAACCAACAATATATGAAACGACAGTATCATGGGTATTCATCACTATAAGGAAATATGGGAGTACTGGGCCAACTCCTCATCCGTGATAATGACCGATGCCTATCACCCTAGTAGACACCTTGCTCCAACAACTTCTATGAATCAATAACCTACACAGGCATAATATTTCGTCTGAGGCACCACAAGTGGATTGTCTGAACATGAGGTCCATGCCAACATTGGGTGATCTCACAGGGAGACCCACAAGTCTTGTCCCGACTAATAGGGAGTGCACGAGAGGTTGCAATTAGCCGAGCACCAACCTGTGTACACATGGTGCAGATCTGCAACAGAATCAAACACTCACACATCTTCTTCCAAAGCATAGAAGAGTTGGGGGAAGCCCAGGCTCAAAAGAAAAAACAACAACACATCTGACAAAGGTAGAAAAGAACTGCCAGAGTGGTGATCAGAACTTTGAGTGCAGCTGGATTTCTTCATCGACCTGGGGATTGCACCGCCTTTGTCCATAATAGGATAGCTTCCGGAGAGAAGTGTTACGCCTAAAAGTAGTTGAACAACATACTCTTGGAAGCTCTTTACTTAGATCATGCAAAGACTTCACAAGCACATACATTCGCACGGGGAAGTTTATAGAGGAAATTCACTCCCGAATTACAAAAAGAAGGGAAAGAGGGAAGGGAGAGGAAACCCCGGTGTTGTCAGGAGGCACAAACAGATGAGAAAAAATCAAACGATATTTCGACCTTAAGGCCTATCAAAGAAGAGAACCAGATGGCGCCCCTTGAGTACTTCAACCGAGCGTAAGAGATATACTGTGCAACCAGGGATTGAAGAAGCTCGAGGAAGCTATCAATGCATAAACCCCACATAAGAGCACTCACATGATGAGAGGAGACTGCACATGCAGTCGGAAGGGTCAATAGCTTTAGCATGAGGCAACTACCCACAAAGGAGAAAGGTCTGTTGGTTTCAGTCCATTAATCACAGAGCCACAGCAAGGGTAATCCGCGAAGGGAGGGAGTCTCCCACCTGTATTGCTCGAATTCCTACAAGAAGGAAGGGAGAGGGATCCCAATAGTTCGACCCCTCCAAGTGAAGTGCCACGCAAAGGAAGTGATGGAGTCCTTCCCGCCTTGGCGTCTCTGATGATGCGGGGAAGCTCACAGAGAACCCAATCCCAGATCTGGAGAGAAATGAGGAGGGAGAGAGAGGAAACTCCACCCCACAAGAAGCCCAGGCTCAAGACAAGACAAGGAAAGGTACCGCTCGAGAGTGAGCCAATGGGTTCTGCAGGCCAACAAGAAGGTTGGGTAGAGCCAAGCTTCAGCCTGCTATAGCCAACAGCCTACAGGCATCGGGAAGGAGGAGATCCCGAACCGAAGAAGTCAAAAGTGGCTCGACCTCAAGACATAAAGGAATTTTTGGAAATGGGGATAGGTCTTTCCCACTCCCACCAAAACATGTACGCGACTGAGTGCACCCCTTCAGTAGGTTTAACTCGACCCTCTATGATGAGGGGGACAACCTGGTTAGTACCGCCCTATTTAATGCTCATTAGTGAGTGGGAAGGACAGTTTCTTGCCCCTAGATGGGCGTGGTGATGGTTCTGGCCCCACCTCGTGTTCCTTGAACGGTTGAATGGGAGGTCAATTAAGAGTATTGAAGAAAGAAATTCCAGAAATGATGTGCTTTTTCACAAGAACATTGTTCGACCCCTTTTTTTTTTTTTTTGAAAATTGAATAGAAGGATGGGGCCAAAGAGGAGGTACCCCTCATCCCTCTACCCAAGGCCATCACTAAAAAGGAGGTGGCAGTGGTGAGAGTGATGCCACAATGAATGTGTGGGAATGTGTATATGAGAGAGAGTGGAAGAGAGAAGGGGTAGGGGATGCTTTTGTGCATCAAACAAAAAAAATGAACTAAAACTACTCAAAAATTAAAGAAAAGAGGTTCCCTAGGCCAACCGAAGGCCACACGTATTCATCCTTCTCCAAGTGTCAAGGTGCGTCTCACGAAGTATGGACACGCAAACTTGGAAAAACCAACGGCTAAAGGCCGACGTCCCCGGCAACGGCGCCAAATTGTTGAGAAGAGGGGAACAACAAACCCTAACCACCTCACATGGAAGTGAGAGGTTTCTCCAAGTTGGGGCAAAGAATGAGAGGAGAGGCTCACCCACGCTCATGGAGCAATGGCAACAATGGCCAACGTCACAAGGAGCAAAGGGGAAATCCTCCCAACCATGCACACACACATGCAAATCCATACACCAAGACCAACGCCATTGTACACAAGGAGGCAAGAGAGTAACAAATGACACCTTCTTCCATTACCAAAATGGAGGCCAAGGCCATGGCCAAGGGACCTCCCCTTTTACAAATGAGGCTCTTCTTTATATAGAGAAGAGAGGCATATGTGAATAAAAACATGTGGTCAAAAGACCACATGTGCTAAATCAAAAAGAGAATCTTTATGTGATATGGGACTAACCACCTAGAGAGAGAGAGCGCGTGAGATTTCTACGTGGGATTTGTGTGTTTGTTCAAAAAGGAGTTTTCAAAGAAAGGCTTCAATACCATAGACTAGAGGAAATATCAAAAAGGGGTTTTAGGAGAGTGTTCACATGGACATCTCCTAATTACAAAAAAGGGGGTTTTTTATGAAGGAAAAAGGATGCCATAGCATGAGAAAAATTATGGGCGATCCTTATAACAACAACCTCTATATGCTTGGTCCTAGCATGATAAATAGGATTTGTTGCAAGATGTAATGAGCTTGTATTATCTCCAAATATCATTGGAGATGTAGTATGCAAACCCAAATCTGTATACAACAATCTAATCCATATGGCCTCTTGAGTAGCATTGGCCAATCCTCTATACTCTGCCTCTGTAGAAGATAAAGCAACAGTAGGTTGCTTCTTTGAAGACCATGATCAATCTTCTTGTTCTTCCCTTTCTCTTTGGACTTACTCTTATCAGTGTATAGGGCAGAAGAGCTATTACATCTTGATGAATCTCCATTCTTGTTGAGCTTGGCTTCATGGGTAAATAGTTGCCCCATGAGAGTGGTAAGGTCTGGAATCTGCATGTCCATGTACAAGTCCATGGCAGTTGTGAAGCTCTCCCATTTTTCATCAGCTTTAATACCATTGATTACTTGTCTTACAATCTCCTCCTCTTCAATTTCTTCTCCTATGCTTGCCAATTGATCTGCTACATCTTTGACTTTGGTCACATACTCTGAGATGCCTTGCTTAGGTTGCTTTCTTTGAGTGGTAAACTCAATCCACAATTGGTTCTTCCTAGCCCTTGTGTTGGAAGAGAAATATGAAGACAATGTTTCCCATGTCTCTTGGGATGTCTTACAGTTCCTAATATGTGGAATAAGAAAAGCAAAGATTGTGTTAAGTAAGTAGGACCTTGCCAATGAATCCTTGGCACACCATGTGTTGAGTCTTTCATGCTCCTCTCTTGTAGGTTGTCCTTTGCTTCTGAATATGGGCATCTCCTCATCTCTTGAGATGTATCCATAAAGGCTTCTTCCTTGCATGTATGTCTTCATCCTCAAGGACCATGCTTGATAGTTGTTCCTGTCCAATTTATCAATAAAAGAGGGAAAGCCATCTCACATTTTACCTTAACTTTGCTCTAATACCACTATTGGGAAAGATGGATGGACACTCCAAGAAGTGAGTAAGTGCTGCCAGATCCTGCCTTGTACCAGCCCCTTGTAGCTTCAGAGTTGCGTTTTGGGCCCTCTTAGCTTTCCAATGACACTATACAAGTGCCTATGTACTTTGGAAATGATGTGAGAAAAGATAGAATCAAAACATACTACTTCCAAGTTGAAGGTTCAATGAAAACCTTCTATTTTTTATTACACACCTGCTGCTTGTTATGCTCAGTGCTACTAGTACAGTAGGAATTAGAACAATTCCTTTTAGAGATATCAAATTAGCTTAGTAATCTAATGAATCCAAGTGGAATCACTTAAAATGTTGCACTATACACAGAGCAATCAATTTAGCAACTGAATCTTACCCCCGATTTTTTAGGACCTCTATAGAGTTTGACCAGTGAGTGCTTTGATGCACTTTTCTCCAAATTGGCTGAATAGATTCACTTCAGAATTTGTGAGCACGTAGAGAAATTGGAGCTAATTCCAACAAGCTATAGATCATTGAAAATGATAAAGGAATGACTGAGATATGAGCAGTACAAGTTGATTGTTATGAAAGACTATGACACAGAGATCATATATGAGCAATGTAGATCTATTGTATTAACGAACAATGGTGTACAAGATCATTGGCTTGACAATCATAGCCTAATGATGGTGAGTAGTGTAGGCCACAATGTAGACCTCACTTGCTTACAATATGGCAATGGAGAACTCGGGAATATGGAGTCACACATGCGACTTTTTTACAAGTCACTTTTGTAGGTTTCATGTGATGATGCAGATCATTCCATTTTTTATGCAGATTTACATGATGCACTTGTTGATGAGAGAGCTGATATTGACGAGGAAAAAACTATGCCAAAATGTCTGGAGCAGACTTTGCGTGACAGCAAATTAGATGCACCTATGTCATATCATACTCGATCAGGCTCTCATAGTGCCTCTTTTGCATCAAATTGCTATGCTATGGCTGCATCTAGTCTCTGCGATGAGACTGAGCCTTGTTCATTTGATGAAGCACAAAATTCTGAAAATTGGATGGTTGCTATGCAATCTGAATATGATGCTATAATGAAGAATGGTACTTGGTCTTTATGTGACTTGCCTCCTGGCAAGAAGGCCATTTGCACTAAGTGGGTATAGAAGTTGAAGCATAAACTTGATGGTACAGTTGATAGGTATAAGGCTAGGCTTGTTGCAAAGGGTTATGCGCAGGAAAGAGGCATTGATTTTGATGAAAGTTTTGCTCATACTTGCCATATGACTACTGTTCGTAGCATCGGTGCACTTGCAGCTCATCATGGTTGGAATGTACATCAATTAGGCATTAAAAAAACATTTCTAAATGATGACTTGCACGAAGAAGTGTATGTTTTTTAGCCCCGTGGCTTTGTGCAAAAAGGGCATGAAGACTAGGTGTGCAGGTTAAAGAAGGCATTATATGGTTTAAAGCAAGCACCACATGCTTGGTATGAAAAGATACATGCCGATCTGATTGCACATGGTTTTAACAACAATCCAACTAAAAGAACCTTATATGTCAAGTGTGCTAATGATGTATTTCTAATCATTGTGGTGTATGTTGATGACATGCTGCTCACTGGACCTCATGAGAAGCATATTGCTGATTTCACGGTTGATTTACATGCCTCATTTGAGTTGTCTGATTTGGTGCATTTGCATCATTATTTGGGCATTCAGTTTATGCAAGTTGATGGTGGAATGGCTTTGTATCAAACGAAATATATTGACACATTACTGTAGCATTTTGGCCTTGAAGACTGTAAACCTATTGCCACTCCTATGGAGACACGTTTACGACTGAGTCTTCATGATGTTGGAGATGCATTTGATGCTGTTCTCTATCAGGAGGTTGTTGGATGCTTGATTTATTTATGCATAACTCGGCCAGATATTGAGTTTGTTGTCTCACAGATGAGCAGGTTTATGCATTGCCCAAGAGTCAAGCATTGGTAGGTGGTTAAGCGCATCTTTAGCTACTTGAGTGGTACTCGGCTACTTGGGTTGTTTTATCCCAAGGGGGGATCACTTCCGCCAGATTTGCATGTCTTTTTTGACTCTGATTGGGTTGGTTGCTATGACAGTCATGTGTCCACTAGTGGCTTTTGCTTCATGCTTGGTAGCTCATGTATATCTTGGTTGAGCAAGAAGCAGCCTACTATGGCCACTTCCAATTATGAGGCTGAGTATAGGGAAGCTTTCATAGCGACTGTTGAGTGTATATGGCTCAGAAGCCTTATGGTTGATTTGGGTGTTGGTCAGTCTTATGCCACCACCATCTTCACTAACAGTCAAAGCACATTGGAAATTGCGAGGAACCCTATGTTCCATGCTCGCACTAAGAACCTTGAGGTGCATTATCATTATGTCATGGAGAGGTTCTCTGTTGGGGAGATCAGCTTGGCATATGTCCCACGCAGGAGAACATTGTAGACCTTTTCACGAAGGATCTACCTAGGGAAAAGTTTGAAGCTTTTCGCAAAGCTTTTGGCTTACTTCCTTTTGTGGAGTGATTTCCACATAGCTTGGCACTTCCTTATACATGAGTGCTAGCTCCTTTTTCACTGCATCACTCCCAAGGGGGATTTGTTGATATATTTAGGTAGTGATATGTGTGAACACACTAGGACCATTGGGGTACTTTTTTCCCTCTTTAGGAGGGTTTTTTCCCCGGCTTGTATATATGCATATTGCACTAACGGGGTACTTATCTTTGTACATTCTAGTGGTAATACATTGAGTATTATGTGTTGAGCTCCAAGCTTCTTCTTCTTCCTTGTGTTGTTCGCGTGTTTCCGCAGACATCTAACTCCAACAGGGGGGATTTCTTACTATTAGTGATTCTTTTGTAGAGGAGGAACAGTGATTTCTCAATGGAGCACTCTTTGGGGGAGTCCCCAAAGTTATAAGCACATCTGTTGTAGAGAAAAGAGGCACAGAAGAGGAGCCCCAAAATTTTCAAATCAACGAGCTTAAATTTTCTTCTTCAAAATCCCATGAAAACTCCCATGAAGCCATGTAAATGCACTAGAGGAGTCCTCTAGATGCATAAGCCCATATCATTGTAACATAACTCTTGTAAAATAGTAGGAAATTAGAGTTAGTCAATAAAAGTGCCGGTCTCTTGTGTGAAAGAGCCATTTTTAGGGCACATGTATATAAGTCACTTTGTGACTGTTCTAAAGAACGTTTTTGCCATTGTGAAAAATTGAAGAAGAATTTCGAGTTTTCTTCTTTCTTGTTGATTTCCTCCCTCTCCATGATCTTTTGTGTGTGTGTAATGCTTGAAATGTGTGTGTAGGATTTTTGTCTATCCCTTCCCATCACTTTTGAACTATTGTAGTGTGTGTGTGAGCCATCACAAGTTGTGGACTAAGTGTTGGTGCTTCCTTCCATTCACTATTTTGCTCATAACTTAAAGTGTCTTTGTCACATTTGAGTGAAGATACAAGAAATAGATGTG
The DNA here is from genome assembly GCA_020310875.1 of Ceratopteris richardii. Lineage (NCBI taxonomy): Eukaryota > Viridiplantae > Streptophyta > Polypodiopsida > Polypodiales > Pteridaceae > Ceratopteris > Ceratopteris richardii. Next base: position 152,549,763 of record CM035410.1, on the reverse strand, counting down.
TCTCGTCGAGAGCTTTGAAATGAACCCACTATTGACCATATTTAGAGTTAGAAGCTGAGAGAAAAGCTAGAATTTGTCCTCACTGCTGTAAGTGGTATCATGGCATGCATTTTCAGAGGATTAGTGAGTTGGAGAGGTAGTTGAGTCTTTCCACATGCATTGTAGCTTAACCACTTCACTTACCATCATGTGCGCACATGTCTTCATACACTTGGTTCTTATGGTTCTTCGGATTGATAATTAAACATGTATTAATCCACCATTATATGCACTTGTGGGGCGATTGAGGTCCAGTCTCATCGACACAAGTCCCTAAGACTTCACGACTTAGGTACACATGTCTTTGGCACCCTTGATGGGGAAAAAACCTAACCAAGGTGCCTTCATAATGGTTAGAGCTTTGGAGTGAAGGAATCATACTTGTAGAAGTGAATTCAGTTGGTGGCAAGTAGTCAAGTACTTCATCACTTGTTACTTCACACTCTCGAGGTGTGTGTAATGAGTTTTTAGGTTTAGTGTCAGAAGTGAGGAAGTAAGGGAAGAGTTAGGGTTAGGCAAGAGAGAGAAATAGAGTAGGAACAAGTAGAAAACATCAGGAAAAAATCCCAAAAATTATCTAAATTAGTTGAGTAGTGATAATAGGTAACCCAGGAGTATAAAAATCCAAAAAAATTAGTTCAATTGGTCATTGTGAGATCCAGTATTGTGAGCAAAGCAGCGATCGGTATCGTCCCTGTGGTATCGTGCCTAGCAAGCTAAAAAGTGACATTGAGAGCACAAAGTTTGGTTGAGGCATCCCTGAAGGTAAGCTATAAGAAATTTTTGATATCAAAAACATTTCAGGAACACACTCGCACGTGATTAGAGTCATCTTTGGTATCGGAGGGTAGAGTAGAGAGTTTTTTGAGAGTTTTGAGTGATACAAAGGGTCAAGAGTGAAGAGGGGAGAGAAATAAACAATTTTGCATAAACGTTTTTGAGTTTGGAGCATTTGTGGCTGAGGTATCACGATCGGTTGAGTTTTGGTATCACGATACCAAAATTCCCTAGTATCGTGCTACTCGCCTCATATTGTATCATCATTGCATACCCACTTGAGGTATTGCGATACCATTCTGGTATCATATCCTCAAGTGTTGGTATCACAATCGTGATCGCCATGGTGGTATCGGATCACTGTATCATCTCGTATCGTATCATGTCGGTCATGATATCGTATCATCGATCGAGCCGATATCGTATCATGTGTAATGGTGGTATCGTATCGCCAAGGATTTTGGTATCGTATCGTCACATGCTCTAGTATCGTATCGTGAAAAAAGTGGTAACGTATCAACCATGTGGTATCATATCATCCGACCTTTGGTATCATATCGCCCATAGAGTCAATATCGTATCGTGAGTTACTTTAGTATCATATCGTCCAACCTTTTGGTATCATATCGCTCATAGAGGCAGTATCGTATCGTGAGATTTCTGGTATCGTATCATTCACATAGCCAGTATCGTATCATGTAGTGAGCAATATCGTATCATCGACTACCTTTGTATCGTATCGTGGGGTTGTAGAGGTATCATATCATTTGCACTTCTAGTATCGTATCGTGTCACTCGGGTGGTATCATATCGCCAAAGACTTCTGTTATCCTATCGTGCAAAAATTGGTATTGTATCGTCTGTGTGGTATCACCAAGAGTGGTATCATCGAGAACTACTCAAGCCATTGGAGGGAAAAATTTGAAGTGATTGAAGAGCTAATTGAGGGGAAGTAGGGAGTAAACATAAGCTCAAAGGGGTGAATGAACTTAAGATCAGGACGGGTGCTAAGTAGCCGAAGAAGTGTCATTTGATCAATAGGGAGTGCAACCCAAGCTAGTCATCACTCGATCTAGGAGGACACCTCTAGTGATTCAGAGGAGGAACTATCCATGGTCTCAGAGGACATGCATGGTTCTATTCCTAGGGATAACTTTATGTCAACTATGGAGGGTGACTACCGCACCTCTCTGCAGTATGTTTCAACAAATGGGCAAGGAATCTCTGTTTACCTGGATGGTTTAAATAGGTCCGTTGCAAGAATGGTAAACTCTACCGAATCAGCCATAGTGCCCAGACCTGCAGTTAAATACAAGGGAGGAGTATACAATTACGTCAAATCTATGTAGCGACAGAAAACCCAAATCAGATCAATGAGAGAGGAGAACTAGAAGGACATGGGAACTTGGAGAGATCTAACCCTGAAGAACTTGTGACTACCCCAAGGGGCAAGTCAGTGGTGACTCAAGTCTTGAGAGGGGATTTGATACCTCAAGATTACTACCTGTTGGATGTATACATGATCCATGGGTCAGACCTACTGTTACAAACTGATTCACCCACACGAGGATAGGAAGTAAGCCCAATGACTTTCTATGAGTTTAAGGATCCCGAAGATGAGTCTAGAGTCACATACCTAGACTAGAACCAAAGAAGGTATTGGCCGGTAGATGCATTTGATAGATCTAAATTGAAGTATATGGGGTTGTCTGTATTCCCTCCTCGAGAGCAGGCAACTATCTCACACAATCCTTTTGGAACTCATCCAGGAATGGAGAATACAATTCCAAGACAAACGAGCCAATGAAGTGTTCCCAATCAAACTCATGTGCAATTCACAATGCCAGGAGTGCAGTCACACAACCAAACCCACCCAGGAATAGGTAATGTGACTCAACCACCGGTTAGACCAAGGTCACAACTAGGTGTGCAACCAAGAATGCCTCCAATTAGACCACCAATTCCTGTGATGCCCAAACCACCAAAACCTATCAGAAGACTGAGACCGATTCAAGTTGCTAAATGCATGAGGAATCACTATGATGGAACAAGAGAACCATACGACCACATAGCGGAATTTAAGCAAGTATTACGAGCTGAACAAGTGGATGACTTCTTTGTTCAGTATGAATCCTTTGGACTAACCCTCACAGGGATGGCTTTGACTTGGTTCCAACCATTCGATCCAAATCAATTTCGAAATATTGAGCAATTTTTCCAACAGTTCATTGGAGAGTTTACCAAGAGAGGGATTAAACACAACTCGTCATCCTTAATTCATAATTTCAAACAAGACCCAAATGAAACTATAAAAACAATGGCTCAAGATTTAACCAATATGTCGATAGATGCCCAACCATAGATTGACCCTCCCAGCAAAAAATGATATCCTTATTCTTAGACGAATTGACTAATGGGACATTGAGAACCCTAGTTTACATAAAAAATCTCCAAACACTCAGCGAGTGTCTTCAAGAATGTATTGACCTAGAAGACAAGCTAGCTGATGACCTCAAAAGTACACCAAGCCCTACCAAATCAAAAGACACTAGAAGTACAGTGACATCTAACTCCAGTAATGTGGAGGAACTAGCAAACCTAGTAGCCAAGAATTTAGGAGTCCATGGATAGAGGAATTACCAGAACCAACCAATGAGAATACCCATGCTACAAAGATGCAGCTTATGTGGTGGAGATCACCCATCTCACATATGCGCAAGAGGAGGAATAGGCATGCCTCAAGCTTACCCATACAATAGGCAACCACCTCAAGGACCCAACCTGTATTGCCATATTGAGCATAAATACACCCATCATACTATTGAAAATTGCCCATTCAACAAGTAGTCAAGGCCCATGAATCAACCTCATTATAGGCCTTATGGATACCTTCCTAGAGAACAAGGAAGAGAGCCCCTAAGATGAAACCCCTATCCAGGCCCATCAAGAGCACCTAGACCTTATGAGCAAGGTGGATTTGGACAACCACAGTTGGTATTAAGACAAAAACCACCCCATCCTCAGAATGTAGTGCCAGTTAAATATACTCAACCAGAGGAAAACATGGAAAAATCCATAGTACCAGCTACACTTTTAGCTAGTACAGAAGCAATGACTCAGGGATATGAGAAAACCCAAGGAGAACACTACCCCTATGACACCAGTTTGATGGAATATGACCAAACTTATGACCAACAATACTATGGTTATGAAGAGTATGATAGTTCCTATGGGCCAGAATATGAAAATCTCATGTACACTGCACCTAAGGCACTAGCACCCATGAGACCACCCATTAGACTGCCTATGCCAAAAGGACCATGCTATAGATGCGATGGAGATCACTTCATAAGAGAATGCACTCTGCCATACAACCCACCACCTTCTAGGACTTGGGAAGGGTACTGCAATGAATGTGGAAAAGAACATCTATTTAGAGATTTCCCGAAGAATCCCAATAAGACTCATAATACAACACAAATCAATGTGATCGAAATGATTGAATCATCAGGAAGTGATAAGGAGTACATAGTACCATTAAAAGCTATCACATGAGCACAAGCCAAAGGACAAGAGAAAAAGAAAGTATCCTCTGAACAAGAAAAGGATAAAGACCTAGAACCCAAAATACAGGTAGTGGAAGATTCGGAAGACCCATGTGGGAGTACACAAAGTTGCAAGGACAGAAGGGAAAAACTTAGAAACAAATGGATGAAAAATAAAAGTAAGGAGGACAAGAAGGAGGTAAAAAACGGTAAGAAACTTGAAAATCCGGAAGCACAAGATAATACATCACTTAAGTCTCACACCCAGAAACTAGATAAACCAGGATCAATCCTAGCAGATCCAAAACCAGACCAAGCCACTCTAGAGAAGACTATCCTAGTCCTCCCGGAGACAAGAATATCTGAGAATCAATACAATGAATGTTTTAAAGAGAATGATCAGAAACGAATGTCTAAAGAGAAAGATAGTGAGGAAGAACAACACAGCCCTCAGGGCAAATCAATTTCTATAATCCCTGAACTAGAAGCTGATTGGCCACAAGATTTTTGGGCCAAGATTTAGGAAGATCGATGGAAAAAGAATGGGAATTCAAGACCACCCTTTGAGGAATTGGACATTGAGGAAAACCAATCAACCCCAAATTTCAAAGAAGTACATGAAGAGGTTTCTATGTTATACCAAAATAGGGAGGAAGTACACAGCATTTCCACCCTACCAAACTGTATGGGAGAATATGAGAAAGGATCAATAGTTTTCCATGCTCCCACAGTTCAAGGCAAGGAAAATGAGTCTTCAGGTAAGACCTCTTATAATCTAGCAGAACTCAAGAAGACCAAGGTACATTGTCAATTGATTGTGGAAGAGTTACTACGAGCCAAACTGCAATTATGGAAATAGTTAGCAGGACAATTGAAATTAGAGAATGAGGAGAATAAAAAGGAAAATAAGAAAATTGAAGCCCCTTCTACTATACAAATCCCTGTGGATAAAGTCGGAGAATTTAGTGAAGCAGATGAGGGTAACACATGCTTACCCATCACATCCAATGGATACAGTACTAAAGCCATTTTAGACATAGGCACAGGTGTAGGCATAGCCACCAAAGAGATTTGGGAGAAATGTGGAAAACCAGCCCTGCGACCTACACGTATGAAGCTTCAATTAGCAGAAGGTCATGTAGAGAGACCCCTAGGAATACTGGAGAAAATTAAGTTAACTATCTGCGGAGTGGAATTTGAGCACACACTAGCTATATGTCAATTTGGAAAAGCAAATAACTATGAAATGATATTAGGACGACCGTTCATGAGACAACTCAAGGTAATACAAGACTGGGGGAGAGACGCTTTATACCTACAACATCAAGGAACTACTACCATGATCAATTTACACACATTTTCATATAGGGATGTACCCCCACTACAATGGAATCATGTACACAAGGAAGAGGATGACTTGTCAATTCATAGTGCAGGTTCAAGCAACCAGTCATGGATACACGAAGATGCTCAACTATGGATGTGTAAGGACGCAAAGCGGGAAGAGAAGAAAACTCAAATATGGCCTATGGGACATCAAAATTACCGACCCATAGATGATCTTATGTATATGCCTCAAGGTTTTTTGGATGAAGCATTCGAACCACACGGGTGGATGGAGATTCTAGCCACATTAGATGTGTGTGTAAATGAGGAGGTATTAACCACAAATGGATGTGTGGACGAAGAATGTTATGATGTTAGTTTTTATATGGTAGTCCTTGAAGAAGTAGAGGCAGGAGAAGTATTAAAAAAGGAATGGAAGGAGGAGTACAAAAGCATAGAAATGGAGCCAGAATTTGATTCGGAGGAGCGATACTTAGAAGTTATTCACGCCGATGAAAAAGGAAAAATACCCAAGATATTAGCAATAAAAGCAGCCCAGACAAGACCGAAGAAGAAGGAGACGTTAGATAAGGCTGAACCAGCCCCAAACCTTTTTGAATTCCCTGAAGGCAGTAAAGTGTCATGCACATCTCTAGAGCTAATTGAATTCTCCTTGGTACATGAAAGTAAAGGATGAATTGCATCTTCGACAAAAACAACATCAAGGCTAACCAAAATTCATTTAGTTTGTGTATGATGGACACAATAGCCTTTGCTTTCAGAACAGATCCAAGAAAAATACATTTCTCTATTTTATCATCCAATTTCTTGTGTTGTTGTTCAAGCACTAATGCATATGTCATACAAAGCCATCTGAGCCACACACACTCTGTTGGATTTTGAGGTCTGTGGAAGCACGCAAACAGCACAAAGAAGAAGAAGAAGCTTGGGGCACAAAACACAATATTGAATGTATTACCACTAGAATGCACAAAGATAAATGACATGTTAGGGTTATAGGCGTATATACAAGACGGACAGAAAAACCTCCTAAAGAGGGAAAAAAACTGCCTTGATGGTCCTAGTGTGTTCACACACATCACTACCTAAATATATCAACAAATCCCCCTTGGGAATGATGCATTGAACAAGGCATTGGCACTCATGTATAAGGAAGTGCCAAGTTATGTGGAATCAATCCACAAAAGGAAGTAAGCCCAAAGCTTTGTGGAAAGCTTCAATTTCCTCCCTAGGAAAAGCCTTTGTGAAAAGGTCTACAATGTTCTCTTGTGTCGACACATATGCCAAACTGATCTCTCTAGTAGAGAACCTCTCCCTTACATAATGATAGTGCAGCTCAATGTGCTTAGTGTGAGCATGCAACATAGAGTTCCTTGCAACTACAAATGCACTCTGATTGTATGTGAAAATGGTTGTGGTAGAAGACCAACCAACACCAAATCAGCCATAAGGCATCTAAGCCACATACACTCAACAATCAATGTTAAAGCTGCTCTATACTCAACCTCACAACTAGAAGAGGCCAATGTAGGTTGCTTCTTGCTCAACCAAGATACGCATGAGCTACCAAGCATGAAACAAAAACTGCTAGAGACACTAGTGCCATAGCAACTAGCCCATATAGACTCAGAAAAAGCATCTAAATCTGGTGGTAGTGATCCCCCCTTGGGATAAAACAACCCAAGTAGCCGGGTATCACTCAAGTAGTGAAAGATGCGCTTAACCGCCTGCCAATGCTTGACACCTAGGCAATGCATAAACCTGCTCATCTGTGAACTGAATATCTGGTCAAGTAATGCATAAGTAAATCAAGCATCCAACAGCCTACTGATAGAGAATAGTATAAATGCATCTTCAGCATCATGAAGGCTCAATCGTAAACTTGTCTCCATAGGAGTGGCAATAGATTTGTAGTCTTCAAGGCCAAAACGTTGCAATAATGTGTCAATGTATTTTGTTTGACACAAAGCATGTGCAATCAGGTAGGCATGTATCTTTTCATGCCAAGCACGTGGTGCTTGCTTCAAACCATATAATGCCTTTTTCAACTTGCATACTTGGTTTTCATACCCTTTTTCCATAAAGCCATGGTGATGAAAAACATACACTTCTTCATGAAAATCACCATTTAGAAATGAAGTTTTAATGTCCAACTATGTACATTCCAACCATGATGAGATGCAAGTGCACAAATGCTACAAATAGTAGCCATTTGGCATGTAGGAGCAAAGATCTCATCAAAATCAATGCCTCTTTCTTGAGGATAGCCCTTTGCAACAAGACTAGCCTTATACCTGTCAATTGTTCCATCAAGCTTACGCTTCAGCTTGTATACCCACTTAGTGCCAATGGCCTTCTTGCCAGGAGGAAACTCACATAAAGACCAAGTACCATTTTTCATAATAGCATCATATTCTGATTGCATAAGAGCCATCTAGTTTTTAGAATTTTGTGCTCCATCAAACAAAACATGCTCATTCTCATCACATAGAGTAGAGGTAGCCATAGCATAGCAATCTGATGCAAAAAAATCACTATGAGAGCATGAACAAGTATGATATGACAGAGGTGCATCTAATTTGCCATCAGGCAAATTCTGCACCAATCATCACATGAAACCTATAAAGGCTGAGAAGTTGCCTCATTAGGACCAGCACTAGACTATCCACCTATAAAAAGAAGCAGCAAAGTACCATACATGTCTTTGGAGCTAACTCATGTCTCCTTAATGAGCAACCCCCATTCTCCAAACCTTACGACTAAGGCGGCGACCAAGGCATAGACCTTGTCATCCGAGTCACCGAAGTCACTATTGGCGCATTGGCTACGCGTGAGAGAGGACCTCAACGATCAAGGAAGATAGAGGTTCTCGGTACTTCCAAGGAGGTCACCCATCCCAGTACTGTTCCCCATGGAGCTTGCTTAACCGAGGCAATCTCTTGCCACTAAGATACACTCTTGGGGTGTCTAAAGAAGAGGAAAGACTAAGGTTAACATTACCTTGAACATGTTTTGGTCCCTCAAAGCTTCATTCTTTGCTTTAAATCTTGTTTTTGAAGCATTTTTGGGGTGTCTTTTGGAGCCATTTTGGGGTACTTTCGCACAGAGTTCTCTTCACACAGGTCCAAGCAATCAAGAAGAATGTTCTTTGTACTTCTCCGACAATAAATATCAACCTTTGGGGATGTGCTTTCATCCATACTCATTAAACTATAGGTTTGTTGAAAGCTTTTTCAGTTTTGGTGGGAGCAACCACTACAAATTTATGCAGGTTTTTGAGCCTAAAACATCAGAGTTGACAGACACTTGCAAGTGTTGTTGGCTAGTTTTGGGTTGTACATTCAGCCTTTTAGTGTCATTTTATTGCATATATTGAGCACATACACACCATGTACACTTCTGTGGATACCGCTTATGTACATCCATGTGGTCATTGATATAGCGGTTACGTTTTTGGAGGTTTTCTTAACTAGGAGATAGCCAGATGTCGGGGTCTCTTCAGTGATGCAAGCAAAAGACTTACCCACCCTCGCCATAGGAGATGTATGATAGTTGTTCATAGGTTCTCGATAAGCCTAGTTCGCTTATATTGGGTAACTGATTGTATGCAGTGGAGTCAGTAATTCACTATGTAGGAAAACATGTCAGTACTTGCAGTTTTATGATATTTTGACACTGGTCATATGCTCATTTTGCACGGGATACTCTAGCAAAATTTTTCCATATTTTTGGTTTAGCCAACTATACAGTGATCGATTTACTCCTTGATGCACTTAATCGTTGGTGTTTGGACTCTTCTAGCTCCATTATCATTCTATTCAATTCTCTACCATCATGGCATCAGAGGTCTTAGGCACATCTGGTGGATCAGGGTCTAGTGCTAGTGTTCCGAGAAGGAGCTATAACTTGCAGGGCAAAGACCATTTTGAGATCTGAAAATTTGATGGCACAAACTTTGTTGTATGGAAGAATCAAATTAAAGATGTGCTGATTCAAAGGAGGCAATGGAAGCCAATAAATGGGATTTCAAAGAAGCCTACTGACATGGATGAAGATGGTAGGGATAAGTTAGATGAAATGGCCAGGTCAACCATTCACTTACACCTGGTAGATAATGTTTACTTTACAGTATTAGACTATGAAAGTGCAGAGGAGCTTTGCAAGAAGTTATGCAATACATATGAAAAATAGACGCCATAAAATAAAGTGTATCTGATGAGGAAATTACATGACCTTCACATGAAGGACACAGATAGTGTTGTTGCTCATCTAAATGAGTTTGATGTTATATTCTCCCAATTACATGCTCAAAAAATGGATATGGATAATGAAATGAAAGCAATATTGTTGTTATGCACTCTGCCCTCATCATGGGATACGTTTTGCACAACTATTAGCAATAATGGACTTGGTGGTAAACTCGTCTATGATGACATATGTGGAGCACTCTTGAGTGAGGAGATTCATAGAAAATCTATGGTTGGCACTCAGAGTGGAGATGCATATAATGTTCGTGATTCTTACCAAGGAAAGAATCAACAACGTGGCAGGAGCAAGAACAAGGAAAAGAATGGTCAACGGAAAAAGAGTAGAGGTAAATCAAGGAAGAGGGATATTGAATGCCAATATTTTCATAAGAAAGTACATATGAAGAAAGAATGTTATGCATTAAAGAATGCTAAAGGTAAAGGACAGAATGTTGATGGGCATGTTAAACAGTTACCTGCACCATCTACTTTGACTGTGAAGATTGAAGAAATTAATGCTATTTCTGATGATGCTGATGTATTGACACTTGATAGTACTGTGCCAGAGGCTCTTATGGCTGATTCTCTTTCTCACACATGGGTGCTAGATTCTGGTGCTTCTTTCCATGTGATACAACATTGAGAATGGTTCTCTAATTATGCAGCAAAGTCTCTTGGTATCATGAGACTTGGTGACTCTTATCAATGTGACGTTGCGGGGATTGGAGATGTGGTTGTGCAGTTCATTGATGGTTCAAAAATTATTATGCATAATGTACACCATGTACCTCAGTTATCACGTAGTTTGATGTCAATTGGTCAACTTGATGACCTTGGTTACAAGGTGATTTTCTATGCTCAGTCCTTTTGTATATCAAAGGGAAATATGGTTATTGCAAAAGGAAACAAAGTTGGTTCACTTTATCCTTTATCTGTATCACAAAAACAACACTCGTTAGCTGTTATTGAACAACTTATGGCTTGTATTTGGCATGATCGTTTGGGCCATATATCTCATAGTGGAATGGAAAATCTTTCTCATTCTGTCTACTTACTTGTGTTATCTTTTCTCTGATTTTTCATTTTGTGAGCATTGTCAATATGGAAAGCAAACCAAAAATGTGCATAGAACACACATTGACTATTCAATTCAGCCTCTAGATCTCGTTCATACAGATGTGTGTGGTCTTATGCCCACTAGGTCCTTAGGTGGTTCTCTTTACTTTGTCACTTTCATAGATGATGCTACTAGAAAAGTTTGGGTATATCCTATCAAATTGAAGGATGAGGTATTCCCTACTTTCAGAAAATGGCTTGCTTCACTTGAGACTAAAAAAGGAACTACGCTTAAGGCTTTATGTTCAGATAATGGGAATGAGTATACCTCACATTAATTCAGCCTTTTCTTCTAGTCTAGAGGGATTCGTAGAGAGTTTACAGCTCCTTATACCCTAGTACAGAATGGTGTAGTTGAAAGGATGAATAGAACTATTCAAGATAACTCTATCATGCAAACCTCTCACAAGGCTTTTGGGCAAAAGCAGTATTGAATGCAGTTCATGTCATTAACCTTTCACCTAGTACTGCCAAAGGTCTAGAAGTGGCACATGAGTTATGGACAGGGAAGACACCATATTATGATCATATTCAAGTTTTTTGGTGTGAAGCGTATGTTCATATACCCAAGAGTCTTAGACAAAACTTGGATAATACGTCAAAGAAGTGCATTTTTCTTGGATATGGTCGAGAAGGACAATTTGGATATCACTTACGGGATCCTGAAACACGGTCAGTGATCAAAAGTAGTGATTTCATTTTCAATGAATCTAAGATGCATAAACAGCCCATTAAGGAGGTTGAAGTGAGAAGAATGGTGTTTGAGGATACTAGTCCTTCAGTTAGCATGCATAAAAATGTTGCACATAGGAACATTCAAGAGAATGTCCGATCAGATCAGTCTACACATGTTCCTATTCAGCAACCATTGAGACACTCTACACGTGTCTCACATCCACCTAATAGATATGTTCCAGGTTTAGATTTTGTTATGCTAACAGATGCCGATGAGCCTTCTTTCTACAAAGAGGCTATGTAGATAGAGGATCATGTCAAGTGGGAGCATGCCATGAAGAGTGAGTTGGATTCTATTCACAAGAATGGTACTTGGGATTTAGTACCTTTGCCAAATGGCAGGAAAGCTTTACCATGTAAATGGGTATATAAGTTGAAATTCACATCAGATAGTGCTTCTCCAAAATATAAAGCACGACTTGTTACAAAGGGTTTTAAGCAACAACATGGTGTTGATTTCAAGGAAACCTTCTCTCCAGTGGTCAAGATGACTACCCTGTGCATGTTGCTTGGATTTGTTGCAATGAATGACTTTGAGCTAGTCCAAATGGATGTGAAAACTCCTTTTTTGCATGGAGATCTTACAGATGAGATCTATATGGAACAACCAGAGGGTTATGTAGTTCCTGGCAAGGAATGTCTAGTTTGTAAGCTCAAGAAGAGCTTATATGGACTTAAATAGTCCCCTAGACAGTGGTACCCAACATTTGATGCTTTTATGAAGCCTCAAGGTTATTCTCGAAGCAATGAGGATCATTGTCTCTACACGAAGAGATGCTCAGATGGCAGTTTACTATGCTTGATACTTTATGCCGATGATATGTTGATTGCTAGGAAGTCCACCTATGACTTGTCAATTCTCAAAAAGAAGTTGAGTCAGACATTTGATATGAAGGATTTGGGGGATGCCAAACATATTGTTGGCATGTGCATTACTCGTGATAGGAGTAAAGATGCATATACTTGTCTCAAAGTGAGTACATATCCAAATTACTTCAGAGGTTCAATATGCAGGGTGGAAAGGCATTGAGTACACCTTTACCCACATATATGGAATTGAGCAAGGATGATTGCCCCAAATCAGATGAGGAAAACGAATTCATGACCAAAAGTCCCTGTCAATCTGGTGTTGGTAGTCTCATGTATGCTATGGTAGCTACGAGACTAGACATTGCATTTGCAGTGGGAGTTGTGAGCAGATATATGTCTAATCCTAGCAAGAAACATTGGGAAGCGGTCAAGATTATTTTGAGATATCTGAGTGGCACTAAGGACAAGTGTCTATGCTTAGGTAGAGGGAAAGAATCCATGATTGGTTACACAAATTTTGACTATGCTGGTTGTGTAGACAATCGTAAGTCTACATCAGGGTACATTTTTCATTTTGCTGGAGGTGCTATCTCTTGGAGATCTCGTCTTCACGAATGTACAGTTGTTTCCACCACAGAATTAGAGTATGTTGCCGCGAATGAGGCATGTAAGGAAGCATTGTGGCTTTCTTGCCTTGCTTGTTATATGGGTTTACCTCAGCATGTACATTGTTTGTTGAGTGATAGTCAAAGTGCCATTGTTTTGGCTAAGAATCCGGTCTATCATGCAAAGACCAAGCACATTGCGATGAGGTATCACTTCATTAGAGATTTCTTAGCCACTGAGCACATTATTCTTGAGAAGATTCACACTCGAGATAATGATGCAGATGCTTTGACTAAAGCTCTACCACATGATAGCTTTTGACACTCTTGTCACTTGATGGGGGTTATTTGATTCAGGATCTTACACAGTCACTTGTATACTGTGTAACATGCCCATCAGGTGGGAGGTATAATTTGTATACTTACACTCAGGTATTCTTTATCATTCTTTATTTTTTCTCCCATAGTTACTTTGTCTATATTGGCCTTTAGTGGGAGATTTTTATAGTTAGTGTCCATGTGAAAGGCCAAATGGCCACCAAAAACTTCTTTGTATATGTTCTTTAATAGAACATATAGTGGCCTGGTCAGTCACAGACTGTAAGTTTGACCGCATTTGTAAGACCTAAGAAGTCTATCTTCGTGCTCCGTGTGTACTGTGTTTTTCTACGTATTCTATAGCCTCTATGTGGAGTACTCTATGCAGCAATAGGATCTTGGCTTTCTACTCCAAGGATATTTTCGTGGAGCTTTCGAGAAGAAGAGCGCATCGTGGTACATCACCACGGTTTTCTACTCCGAGGATATCATCGTGCAGCTCTCGAGAAGGAGAGCGCATCATGGTGCATCGCCATTGAATTACTTCAGTTAAGTACATATCCTGCACACATAACAGCCTGAAGCCAGAATCTATGTGGTAAAGCTTGACTCTTGACCATACACCTCGCCATCTACATGAGTTACCTATTCTTCCATTCAACAACTCCATTCTGTTGAGGTGTATATGGCACTATAAACTGATGTTTTATCCCACATTCAATCAGAAATGCATTAAAATCAAAAGATATATGTGCATTTTACATTGTAAGACATTTTCAAACAAAACTAGAAACTTTTTGAAGCACATAAACACTTTGGACTTTGCTTTCAATGGATATACCCATGCACGCATGGAAAAATCATCAATGAAAGTCACGAAGTAAAGATAGTTTCCAAAAGAGGGTGTTTGCATAGGACCACAGACATCACTGTGAACAAGCTATAATTTTTTAGTAGCTTGAACTGAACCATCTTTTGAGAATGAGGAACACTAAATTTTGCCCAAAATACATCCTTCACAAACATGTTTACCAGGTGCCTCAAGTTTGGGCAGAGAGGACACCATTTCAGATTTCATTTCAAAGTAGTGAAATTCAGATGACCAAAGCATGCATGCCAAAGCTTTGCATCTCACATAGCCTCAAAATCATGTACTACACATGTTGAATCATTCATAGATTTCTCATAGTCTATGAGCTTATATAGCCCACTACATAAAATGCTAGAAGCAATAATGATGTCACCATTTGACATATCATGAACTGTACATCTGTCATCAACAAATTTCACAACCAAGCCAATCTTGGCTAAAGTTGAAACTGATAACAAATTTTTCTTGATCCCTATAACAAATAAAACATCTGACAATGTAAAAGAACTACCATTAGAAGTAGTCAGAATGATCTTAACAACTCCTATAATAGGATAAGAGGATTTGTTGGTGCATGTGACCGTATTCCCTGTAGGGACGGCCCAAGTGAACTAAAGAAATTGCACTATGAGGTAATATGTTTGGTTGCCCACTATCAAAGTACCAAACATCTCAATCTACTGCAAACCTACATTGTCCATGAGAAGATGGTTCGTAACTGCAAACAATGGTAAATGCCCATTCTTCATTCTGCACAAGATTAGCAAACTCTGTTTTGGGTGTAGAGGCCTCTACAACAACCATTCCATCCTGTTTTTTCTTTGCCTCTTTAGCAACCAATTTTGGACTACTCTTTATGACATGATCATTTCCTTTACAGTATTTGCAAAACAATTTTTGTTTTTCTATTTTCTTCTCATCTGTGTCATCCTTCTTTGATTGTGCAGAATTAGCAGATTTATGCTTACTAGTAGAAGAGCTCCATTTACCTTGCCTTTCTGACTAGCCAGGAAAGCTTGATCTGCAACACACATAATGGACCTGTTCTACCTAGACTGATCTTCTTGCAACACAACAGAGACTAACTCCTCAAATGTTAAGTCATTTGGATTTCCTTTCATCATCAATCGAATAGTAGAACAAAACTCTGATATGAACCTGGAAGGCCATTCAGAAGAATCTGCACAAGTGAACTGTCAGGCAAGACTTCATTAGCGAAAATCAATTGCTCCTTCAAATCTTTGACCTTTATCAAACAATTGTCCATTAAATCTCCTTCATTCATGTGCTCACTCTCCAATTGTTTTTGGAGGTAAGCAACACAAACCTCATTATGTGCCTGGTATAAAGTGCTAAGTGTATCCCAAGCATCCTTTGCTGTTCTGCAAGGGCAAATGCGAGGAATAATGGCATGTTTGACAAACAAGGCTATCAATGCATGTGCCTGAGCATCTCTTCCATCCCAATGAATTTGCTCTACAGTAAGTGCATTAGGAGCACCATCTTCAATGCCATCTACATCACCTTCTGCAATTGTGTTTGCAGGTGAAATAGGATGTTTTTCAACATCCTGCACAATATTCCACAATCCTTTTGCAACCAATACATGATGCATCATATAAGCCCATAATGGTTAATTGGTAGCATCCAACTTATCCTCAACAGCCAATATATGGAATACATCATTGTTTTCAGCCATGGCCACTAAGTAAAATACCCTAATGCAAAAAAATGATTTTATCTCAAAATATTGAATAGAATTACCCTATCGATTTTTGCTAAACCTGTGGCGAACTTTGAGATGCTTATAGTGGCAAATCAGAACTTCTATATCTTTGGCACAAAAAGATGAAATTGCCTACACAAGCACTACGATAGTGCGTTTGGAGGTCAAAACGAGTTGAGATCGTGATTTCAACACAACAAAGCAAAGCCATTTTTAAGTACTAATTGCCTTGAGTATGTTCACCAATTTTCGTGCAATTCTGAGACTGATCAAAAGGGTATCGCTGATGCCCTAGATGAAGAGGCAACCTACACTAATACCAATTGTTGGATTTTGAGATATGCGGAAGCACACAAACAGCACAAGGAAGAAGAAGAAGCTTGGAGCACAACAAACAATACTGAATGTATTACCACTAGAATGTACAAAGATAAATGACCCATTATGGTTATAGGCATCTATACAAGCCGGGGGAAAAAAACCTCCTAAAGAGGGGAAAAAGTGTCCCAACAGTCCTAGTGTGTTCACACCACATCACTACCTAAATATGTCAACACACCCAATAGTAACAGTGAAAGTTGTCCTATATGCAACTTCACAACTAGAAGTAACCATAGTAGGTTGTTTCTTGTTCAACTAAGATATCCATGAGCTACCAAGCATAAAGAAAAAACCACTCGTGGATACACAAGTATCATAGCAATTAGCCCAATCTCAATTTTAAAAAGACATGTAAATATAGTGGTATGTATCCCCCTTTCGATAAAGCA
The DNA here is from genome assembly GCA_020310875.1 of Ceratopteris richardii. Taxonomy (NCBI): domain Eukaryota; kingdom Viridiplantae; phylum Streptophyta; class Polypodiopsida; order Polypodiales; family Pteridaceae; genus Ceratopteris; species Ceratopteris richardii. The sequence goes on along the minus strand of CM035410.1, from coordinate 152,532,857 downwards.
ATTCAAGTAGCTAGGTATCACTCAATTAGCAAAAGATGAGCTTAACTACTTGTCAATGCTTAACACTTGGGCTATGCATAAACGTACTTAATCGACAGACAACAAACTAAATATCCCATTGGGGTATGTATAATTAAATCAAGCATCAAATAGCTTGTTGATAGATAGCAACATCAAGTGCATCTCCAACATCATGAGACTCAACCATAAACATGTCTCCATGGGAGAGTAGGTTTGTAATCTTCAAGGTTAACACACTCCAATAATGTGTCAATGTATTTTGTTTGGCACCATGCTACTCTCCCATCAAATTGCATAAATTGAGTTTGCAAATAATGATGCAAATGCCCAAAATCTAATATCTCAAAAAGAGGCACGTAAATCATCCTTAAATTCAGCAATATGCTTCCCATTAAGACTAGTGAGTAGCATCTCATCAATATATACAAAAACAGTTAAAACGGCATCATCTACACACTTAACGTATAAGGTGCTCTTAATTGCATAGTTCTCAAATCCATGTGCTAGCAACTAGGCATTTATCTTTTCATACCAAGTACATGGTGCTTGGTTCAATCCATACAATGCCTTTTCAACCTACATAATTTGTTTTCATGCCCTTTCTACACATTTTTCATGTAAATCACCATTCAAAAATGTAGTTTTAATGTCTAATTGATGTACATTCCAATCACGATGAGCTTCAAGTGCACAGATGCTATGAATGGTTGTCCATTGATACATCAGAGAAAAAAGGTCTTATTAAAATCAATGCCCTTCTCTTGAGCATAACCTTTGGAAACAAGCCTAGCCTTATACCTTACCTTGCTATCTAATTTTTTGCATTGTTGTTCAAGCATTAATGCATATGATAGACAACCAAAAACACACAAATGAGAAGAAATGGTGTGTGATCATGTTAGAAATCATATGGTGTGATAGATTGCAATGCTTTGGTGGCATATGTGTTAAGTACATATGTGACACATAATAGCCTCAAGCTTAGAAGATATGTGGTAAAACCTCACTTTTGAACATACATCTTACTATTTCCATGAGAATCCTCTTCTTCCTCTCAACAAATCCATTTTGTTGAGATGTATATAGCATTGTACACTAATAATTTATCCCATGCTCATCTAAAAAATGAATTAAAATCAGTGCATATACCCGTGCCCCCCTCGATCAGAACAGAGGGTGCCCATTTTACATGTTTAAATAATTTCAGCCATAACCAAGAACTATTTAAAGCACATAAACACTTTAGAATTTCCTTTCAATGGATAAACCCATGCATGCCTAGCAAAATCATCAATGGAATTCATTAAAGGCTCCTTTGATCCCATGAACAAATGTCAACTATTCATGTAATACTTTCTCTAGATGCACATAACAATGGAAAGTGTTACAAATCCATGTGAAGTCTTCATTCCTAATGAATATTGAGATATATTTATCATAGCCATCAAGGTTTGAGTCACCACATTCAAAGATAGTGTATAAATTGAAGAAGGCAATGTATAGCCATCATTCCTAATGTGAAGTCTTCATTCCTAATGAATATTGAGATATATTTATCATAGCCATCAAGGTTTGAGTCACCACATTCAAAGATAGTGTATAAATTGAAGAAGGCAATGTATAGTTTGAAGCATGCTCCTACAACCTTATAACAAAGCCTGCTACTTCTTTAGAGTAAATAACATATGCCCAAGAGATCCTTGTGGCATTTGGGATGGAGTCGATATGTATCATCACACTAGTTGATGTGAAAGCAACACTTTTAGTAGAAGAAAAAGTAAGATATGGATGTGGATGTGCAACTAGACGGTAGAAGGAATATTATTATTGTAACTCCTTGCTAATTATTATTGTATCAGTTCAAGAATGGAAAACTAGGATCTATGATAGGTTGACCCAAAAATATCATGAATCATATAAGCAAGACATACCCTTCCCAAAAATATTGAAAACATTCACTAGCCTTCCAAAATCTATCTACATCACTATAAGTGCTCTCTTAAGTGTATGATTGGATATCTAAGATAGTATAACTAGTCATAAATTTTCTTTTTTCTATTTTTCCTCTTATAAAAAGTTCATTGCTATCTTTTAATTCTTGGAATCCTTTTTCCCAATATGTTTCTCTCACCTATATTTCTTCCATCATTTTCTACTCGTACATATCCTTCAGCATTCTATTGTTCTTTCTTTGTCAAATATGCCATAATGTTGGGGCTCTTAGAAAATCTCAAACCATGTAACCAAACAAAATTTCTTGTCAACTATATCTATTATTACGTGAATATTTCAAAGAGTTGTGCATATATATTCAATACATGAAAACAATATGGCAATACAACGTTGAATGCTTGATGCCCTCTTTCATCTTATAGGAATGAAACAATGCAAATCCTCTTATTTTCTTTCCTTATGTACCATTCCAATTAGCATTGTGAAGTACCATAAAGAAAAAAATAGAATTTGGTATAGTCGTCTATACAATTTATAATATAGCATCATTTTCATTCATTCCAATTGTTTTTTCAACAACATTTTGGAGTAAGATTACATTATAGCATTACAATCTATCCAACAAATTATTTAACCCTTCTAGTGTCATTGAATTTTCAATTTATAAATGTTCCATGCATCCAATTTCCATTCGAAGAACATCATTATTCCAAGGGATCCCTTAAAAAGGTCATGGAAATTTTTACAAAGGATTTTTCCACCCCAATTGACTAAAGATAAAAAGGGAATAGTAAAAGAAATAATTTGAATTCAATCATGAGAGAGAAATTCCAACATTGGTTTTAAACCAAGAGTTCAGCATTGTCAAATCTTAAAAGCATCCATCAATCTAGTTAATGGCAAGTTCACTAGCCATGTCCTCTTATTCTAGCACACCTAAAAGAAATAATTTGAATTCAAACATGAGAGAAACTCCAATATTGATTTTAAACCAAGAGTTCAACATTGTCAAATCTTAAAAGCATCTATCAATCTAGTTAATGGCAAGTTCACTAGGACATTATTCTAGCACACCTAAACCACCTTATTCCTTGGTAAAAGAAAAAAGGGCCACTATACTTTCAAAGCCTTCAATTTTTCCTTGTGTTTGCTCACATTGAAAGTTCCTAACTAACTTAATCAAATAAGAAATGTCAATATCTTTAGCTCTCCATCAAGAGAGAGTTTAAATCATACTATGAGAAAAACAGTGATTAATGATAACACAAAGTAAAAACAGATAATATAATCTTTTAAAAATCGTGACTGTATGATTCCAAAAGATACATATAGAATATGAGATTTTGACATTATGGGCACTTAAAGATAGTGCATAATAGGTTTTTATTGTAACTTTCAAAATCGCATCTTCATTCTGTTTGTACATATAAAACAACTAACAGAAAAGGTAAGAGGATCTAAAGTAGGCATTATTGTTGGGATCAAGACATTCTATCATTGACATGAAGTGTGATAGTCATGACCGTCTGAAAATAAACCATCCAAAAATGAATAAATTTGATAGACATCTATCTGTGATCGATACATCAATAACCTACACTCTTTAAAAGCATATCACATGAGATTAATTCTAGCTATGACAATCCTTTATATGAGATCAATTCTAACTATGACAAAAAAGCTCTTCTTTAGCATTGGGTGACTTCAATCTTGTATAAATGTGAAATGATATTATTGCTATTTTAGTGCTACATGGGTGATGGGAACAGAAATTATTCAGCATTTTGGAATCATAAGTTATTTGAGGTTAATGTAAAATGTTTTTTTATAAATTATATTAAGGTACTTCAAGTTTGGATCCTTCGTGGCGACAAATATCCCAATTCATGAAAATAGTTGTTATTCAGTATCGCATAATCGTGTCACTGGGAAATTTTCATTTAGAATGTCATGTACTATATCTTTCCATGGAAGTAATTTCAGAACATGAAAGTTTATAAGGTTATTTATGATGATGGAGATGGCTATCCATAGTTCATGCTCACATTTTTCATGGGATCCTCTACTTATGATATAATATCATATAAACAAATTTTCAGAATTTAGATTCCAAAGGGAGTTATAATCCTTGTTTCATCGTGGAGATAAGATTGTTCCTTTTGGCATGAGACGAGTGTTGAGATCTTTACTTTTTTAAAGGAAAATAATCTATTGCTATTTTAAAATTATTAATATCATACGATCAACTTGGCATTTGATACCATGCGAGTATAATGCATAAATCCCACCAACACATCAATTGATTATTCTTTTGACTACAGTTTAGTGCAAATATATTTCTACTCCCTGTTCCCTCTATCAAATTCAACAATCAGAATGTAATCCTAACAATCCATTCATGAAACCATGATCATCAAAGTCCCCACTGTAGAAAATCATGTGCATAATCATGAAGCAATAAAGAGTTACACAAGTTCCCAAATTCATATGCAATCATTTTACCATGAAATTGACAAATTTAGAATTCACATTCGTTTAGATGGTTTGAGCTTTTGAATGATCACATTTCAGAGAATACAATTCACATATCAGAAGTTCATTGATCCCATTTATGGCAGATATATCACCTCTTCCATAGTATGCCTGTAGACAATCCACTATACCTCATTGACTATCCATTACACCTCATGCATGACCACTTTTCAAGTATTGCCTTTATGTTTGACAAACAAATACTAGATGCAAGACACAAACACAAGCCCCTATATGTACACACTCTCCACACAGTCACCCAGAAACACCATCTACCAACACATTTATGCTGACATCCTTCCTCAAACGTTCTCATTCCATGATATAAACATGTTCAGAGAAATTCTATTGAGCACCAATATGGCCACAATGTGAGGGATATAAGCTTTTCACCATAGGATTCATCACTTCATTTACGGGCACCTTCAAATAAATGCACACTCCATTCCTCAGAGTCCAGAATATGATGTATATGCTTTGATGATCTCCTCATAAACCCTGATGCCTTTGCAGAACTCTTGGGCATTTAGAAACTGCAGAAAGTCAACAAAATCCAATGAGTGTGTGTGTGTGTATGTGTGTGTGTGTATGTGTGTGTGTGTGTGTGTGTGTGTGTGTGTGTGTGTGTGTGTGTGTGTGTGTGTGTGTGTGTGTTTGTGTGTGTGTGTGTGCGCGCGCGCGTGCGCGTGCACGTGCGTGTGCATGCATGTGCGCATGTGCATATGTGCATGCATGTGTGTGTGTGTGTGTGTGTGTCAGGAATAAAGATGCAGAAGAAAGGGGAGAAAGTATGGACATAGTTTGCACTCTTCAAACCATGGTTGAAACTTGCAAAAGCCCTGCAAAAACTTCTGCCCTATCGTAACCTAAAATAATTCCATTCATGACAGCAGGAAAACGTAGTAAAGGCAACTACACAATAGTAGTGGAAGCACATAGGAAACATGCAGAGGACAGGAACTTCCAAAAACACTGAAGAATAAGGCAAATAAGTCTATCGACAGCTTGAAAGTTGAAGCATATAGCCAACATGTGTCTCCAAACAGCCTAAGGGAACATACAAATCCCCGAAAAAGAAAACAAACCTCGTTAGTACTGTGCTGCCGATTTGGAGTTCTTGAAATAGGTGAAAAACCGTAAGTTGCAATCCCTACATTTCGCAAAAAGCGCCCATCTGTGGTCGACTTCCTTGTTTCTGCCTCATTCAAGACGACTCCTGTCCTTCTGACGGCATCAACTAGTAAACCCCACCATGGGCTAGATTCATTTGCTGCTGTGCGACCACTCTTTGGTGCTTTACCAATAAACTGCAGAAAGGCACCAGTAAAATTATACCCTCAGAACATGAATTAGAATCAAAAGTCAAGTGTAGCTGCAACCTTATAGCTCATGTTCCTAGATTGTGGTGCCCACTGTTCTTGTATAAGAGTCTCTAACACCTCTGTATTGGCATCTGGCGAGACACGAATATCAAAGCCTGCTTCTGCTTCAGAAGGTTGAACATTCATAACATATCCCTGGCAGCCAAGATATTCAAAGCAGCATGCACATTTACTAACTGTTCAAATTCTAACTGTGTACCCATACAGAAATATCAACCCTCCAAGCAGTAAAAGAACATGAACATTCAATGCTTACACAGGGAGTTGAACCTCCAGCCTTCAGGTATACTGGATTTATTGAAGTCACCTCAGCTTCCTTGGATAATCCTGCCTTCACACGGTCAAATTGAGAAGATCTGAACATCATTATGGCCTCAAAACTCCTCATAAGGTTTTCAAGGGCACTGTTTGCATACAGACTAGAGCCATGGCCTGGGCGACCTGTAGCTTTGATCTCTAACCACCAAGGTGATCTCTCTGCATTAGTTACCAAGTATGTTTCAGTCTCCGAGGCAAGACCTTCATCTAGAGCCACACCCACATTTAGTGACTGAAATACAGCTGAAGAGATTAATTTGGCGAACCCATCGCCACCTCCAACTTCTTCATCAGGCACAAAAGAAATGTGAATTGTTCTCAGGGGCTTGAACCCTTGACTTTTGAGATTTCTGATAGCCTCCAAGTACTGGATTCCAATGCACTTGGTATCTTGGGAGCCACGTGCATAAATATCACCATTCTCCTCCATTACAGCTTCAAATGGATCATGTTTCCATTCCTCTTTCTGCCCTTAAATCAATGAGCAAATGTTTCAGAATGAAATAGAAAAAAAAACACAATAAACTTGAGACAAACACTCCAAAGTCATTTCAACACAGAAGCATGTTGACTATGCTCAATTGAGAATTCTTTCTTTCATGAGCACAATAATCTGCCTGGGATTCATTAAAATTGAAGTGAAGGAGCAACAGTTAATTTCAATTATACCTTTCAGGCCAGCTGCACGATATCTGGAGAATCATAAAGATATAATTTCGCAATAACATGAGCAATAGATTAATCTGAAATTATAGAAAATTTTCATTGTATTTACTGTATGATATATATATCTACTACCAACGGAAAGCTACTACATGAGATGCATAAAGTTATGACTAATGAATAAAATATTCTCTATTGTGGATCATAGTGCCCTGGCACAGCAGAAATGGTCAGTACAGAGCGGTCTGAAACAGAGTTTCAAAGTTTCCAAAAATTTGGAAACGGCAGGAAACAGCGGGAAACAGGGGAAACAGTAAACAGTGGGAAACAGGAGATATATGGATATATCTCTGTTGCAGCAGTTCATGTACCAGATCGGTTTACAGATTCGGTTCAGACAGTATGGCTCAGTTCAGACGGTATGGTTCAGTTCAGACGGTATGGTTCAGTTCATAAGAGACCGTCCAGTTCTATTTGAACTGGTTGATTAGGAATTAGGTATTTCGAAGTTCATGCAGCCGGCAGATGATTGTTTCGAGCTAAGTGATGAGCATTCTACCTTCTTTCCCTCCTGACTCCGAGCCCATTCGAGGCCATTCCCGACTCCATCCGGAGGCCATTATACCTTCTTTCCCTCCTGACTCCCAAGTCCATTCGAGGTTCCGAACTGAGCAATGATCATTGACTCTTGAGCTTTGAAGCTTGCCCGACTGAGACTCCCGAGCTTGGCGCCTCCATTGAGTGACGAGTCCCCCTACCTTCCTGCCCATGAGGTACAGTGCTAGAGTCTAGACATAGCCGAGTTTGGGCATCCAACAAAGTGCACATTCCAAGGTCTACTCTCGAGTGGGGACATCCGAGTTTGGACATCCATGATCCCACACATATCCACCAAGCATAGGACATACATAGGCTCTAGACTGGAATCGTGGACACACATCAAGCCTCAAGGCCGAGTTCTCAGTTCCCTATAGATAGCTATTAGCTAAGCTTGGACAGCCTTGGACACACATCAAAGCCTTGAAGTTCAATGAGCCTTGAACCTTTGAACTTTCCATAATACATATCCATTGCCTTTGTTGCCACTTCCATTAGTTCTCATATCTACTAAGTACTTACAACTATACATTCTCTATTATCATGCCTCATGCCGTGTCAGGTGTACGGGATGCACATACAGTATGCCATTCATTGGCACCTAGCTCCAATGCACCTGGATCTAGTTGCGATGCAAGTCATCCCTTCACGGTGGTGTCTTGACTAACAGAGGCATCCACATCATCCATCATCTCAATATATGTTGCTTCCATCTCACGATGACGAGCTTCCTTCCCTTGTTGAGAAGCATGATCCTCATGCTGAATTGCCTCTGCAATTTCAAGAGGGACCTTCTCACATGCTGAGATGCCCCCTCCCCCTACACCAGACACATGGCTAATGAGTTGTGTTGTCTGTATATTGTTTCTGACTTGGTTGAGGAATATTTTTTTGGGTAAGTAGAGCAACCAACTCTCGCACTCTCCTCCACTGAAGGAGAGTACAAAGCATCTTGTTTTGCCTCTTGTGAGGCAGTCTCGTTAAAGAGAATTCTTGCAGATCTAGGCTTTCCATCAAATATGGAAACTGTACTCAAGTGTGATAATCAAAGTTGTATGGCTATTGCAAAGAACCTAGTATTTCATGCTCGCGGAAGCAGATTATGCCGACATATTCATTAAAGCACTTGGAAGAGAGCAGCTCAACAGGCATCTTCAACAAATCGAGATAGGACCAAAACCTACTTGGATTTTCATCGATAAACATTGAGGGGGGGTTTTAGTATATGATCAATGTCTACCCCTCATGATTGTATGCACATTTTGTAAGGTCCCCATTATGAGGAGAAGCCAAGCATGCATTACCCAATTGATGGGAATCCAAACTTGCATGTTGGATGAAGGTCATATTGGACCATGTAAGGTATTGTATGGAAAGGGAGTTACCAGGGTCCCCAATTGTGGGGTCCAAGGCAGCGGTGAGCGGCCCCGGCTCGGGTCCAAAGGGGCCAGCGGGCCCCCTGGTGGGGTCCGGGGGGAGCGCCCTCGACGCGACGGTAAAGGGAACATTTCATGGAATATTCCCTATCGGAGTCAAAAATCATTTATATTTAATAGGTCAGTTGAAGCGGCCTAAGCCGTATATGGCAATTACGCGGGCGATGGCCGCCCACGCTCTACCGCCCATGTATAGCCGTCCATGGAAGGCCACCCATGATCCTATACATATATATGACTTCTGCACTACCTCAAACATTGAATTGAGCCAACATACCTCTACCTTGTATCTCCCTATCTAGAGTTGTCTAGATCACCATTTAAGCTCTACCTTGAGAGCGCACGGGTGGACAACGCCATCATCTTTGTACTTGCTCCTAGTAGAAAATTATTGAGATTCTCCTATATCTGTTATCTTCTCTCCTCTTGCTCCTGTGTTATATTGCATAACTATTGTCTTACAACACCTCCTCATGGTATGCACAGACACGAGACTCGCTGGCCACCATGGATTTGACATAGACAGGCTACCACCACTACAGTACGACTCACATGCACCCACCTACTCGCTCTCTCATCAAGAGAGGAATAGGGTCATTCGTCAAGAGATATGGCATACATACATACAGAGGACATGGGTGAGCCCTAGGGATACATTGCCACCGAAAATGCTCTATTTCCGTGAGCATTTTCTACATATATCGGACGAGGGCTTCATCGAGATTCCGAGATACATGCCTACGACCACATGATGGAGCATAGGCATACCACCACCCCCTGGGTTATCTTCTTTCAGGAGGCACTCAGACCACCACCGATGTACCACATACTACACCCACCTCCACCCATCACTAGTAGCTAAGGTGTTTTACTCATATTATGGATCCCCCATGTATTAGGTGGCCACTATATGCAGAGTCAGAGCCACGTCTTCCCAACCTTTTCTAGCCCTATATTGCTTTGTGTAGAGATATACTTTTTATTTCATTTCATCTTCTACACAGGGTTACTACACTTGTACATGGTTTTTGTCTCATAGCCCAAGTTTGACCTCCAGAAGACGTTAATATGACTTTCTCTCTCTCTCTCTCTCTCTCTCTCTCTCTCTCTCTCTCTCTCTCTCTCTCTCTCTCTCTCTCTCTCTCTCTCTCTCTCTCTCTCTCTCTCTCTCTCTCTCTCTCTCTCTCTCTCTCTCTCTCTCTCTCTCTCCACGTGTGTATGTTAAATACACAAATGCATTACCTTAACGGGGACTACATCCATATGCGAGTTCAAAAGAATGGAGGGGAGAGAGGGATTCGATCCTTCCCATGTGAGAAGAGCGATCCCCTTGCCAGGAACCATCTCCACGAGGCGAGTAGGATGAAGGGAGATAGAGCCTGCGAGAGAGAGAATAAAACGAAGGGCAGGACCGTAATCAGGGGAGGGGTGCACTGTTGGAATTCGCAGATACTGTCGAAAGTTCTCAATGGCAGGTTCCAAGCCTTCACATGTCTTCATCCAAGACTTCGCTTCTCCGCTTTCCTCAGATACGTCTACAAGCTCGACAATGACTGTCACAAATATAATCGTCATCACCAGCGTCTTTGCAAAAGACTTCGCTTGCATCATTGTTTGTTCACTGTGGGCGTTTATACTTTTTAGAGAATATGCCGATGCATGTGCTACTTAAGATCTCTCTCTCTCTCTCTCTCTCTCTCTCTCTCTCTCTCTCTCTCTCTCTCTCTCTCTCTCTCTCTCTCTCTCTCTCTCTCTCTCTCTCTCTCTCTCTCTCACAGAGTCAATCAATCAATCGCCCAATGTTCTTCACGACGATGAACTGTATCACTTTTTTTCCTTCTTGACTCTTCACATAAACTCTCTGTAGACAGTGGACTGCTTTGTTTCTCTTCAAGTCTTCACGCAACTCTCTGTGAAGTGCTTTATTTCTCCGTAAAGTGCCCCTTTCAACATTACGGCTGGTTTCAGACAGGTTCCAGACAGCGATTCTGGAATGTACTGGTAGTCTGGTATGCCTCCAAGCGGAAAAAATGCGAAAACTGAAGAATCCTCCGCGTAGCTATTCGCACAGAGAGCGGAACACGACCACAAGTTTTACATTACGAATCCGAGCTGCCGCAAAAAAATACTCGAGCAGAAATAGCTCGGGGCAGGGTGGGGACACTGGAGAGGGGATGCATGTGGGAGGCCAGAAACTCTGCATCCCAAAACGTTTAGTGACGTCGTACTCAAAAAAAATATAGACCGTGCCTAATGTCGGGGACTCGGGTGCCGTGGAGAGCATCAATGAGAAAGAAATGAGAGTGCCCTTAGGTCGGGCACATGGAATTTCCAAAAAAAAAAGTTGATGACTCGTTTCTACGTATTGGCAGATCATATGTTCAGAATTACTTCGCAAACGGTCTTAGGGGTGGGGATTCCTGATCAATTCCTTGACGTCTCGTTGTTTAAAATACAAGGTTTGTTTGAGTGGTATCAAAAGATCAAGGATCTATTGAAGGAGGGTGTTTTTCCCCAATGATCTACCCATTAGAGAAAAGGCAATTACTACTTAGATGCAAAGACTATAAAGACGTCAATGGCATCTTGTACAAAAAGAGATATCATGGGACATTTTTTGAGATGTTTATCCCACGGAAGATAGTGGGCATCATCCAAGAAGCACATGAAGGTGTGGGGGCTAGAAATCAGAAAATCAATAAAAAATGACTATTTTTTACCTTTCAACATCGAAATATACAATCTTACCATTACAACGCTCGTCCTTGAGCAACGCTCTCCGACAACGGTGCCAAAATTTGGTGTAGCTCAAGCATGAGCACCACCTCCTTTACTTGTGAATTCGTGGAGACGCAAGGAGGACATGAAGATCATGAGCAATTGTAGCAAGCAAATGTGAGTGACAATTGTTAAAAATAAAGAAGTAAGGTCGTATATATTTTTGCAAAAAGGATTTTCTTCAAGTAGAAGGAAAATACAAAAATGAAAAATGAAAGCATTTACTTCAGCAAGTAGTGGAGGCCAAAAGAGAATCAATCAAAAGAGAATCAAATCCAAAAACTGAACTGTAAAAGGAGTGGTTGTCCAAAGTAGTGGAGAAGTTATGGAGAAGAGCTCTCAAACTCATCATGAGAGTTTTTGGTCACTTGGCTACAAAAGAGGCAAGGGAGGACACTCAAGAATAGAGGAAGAAGGCGTGGAAGTCCCCTTGTAGCTACTTCATTTGGTTTGATCCATTTCGTTCTCTTCACTCTCATACACTATGTCCAGCTGCATACCCATTTCTAGGTAGTCTACTTGTGAGAGTCATATCTCTCAATATATGTATCCAATTTTAGAGTTTAACCATTTGTTGGAAAGCTTATCTCGAGTACTTCTGTGTAGAATATTCTTTATGTTCTGTGAGTTATTCAGTTTTTAGTGAAGTCCAGTTTTTAGCTTAACTAAGTGGACAGGAAGCCTGTTTTGAGGCAAAGAGTTGCCAACTCAAAACTAATCCAAATTGAGTGTTTGATAGCTCATTTGAAAGCTATAAGTGTCTAGTTTGAGTGATCAAAGTTTCAAGCTCATTGGATTTTTCAGTTGGTACTAGTTTTCATTTGAAGGTTCAGTTGTTGGCAAAAGTCTTGATCCTGAGAAGGTCTTCTACACTTTCCGCTGCGAATAGTAGAGGAATTCTCCAACAATTGGTATCAGAGCTTTGAAATTTGAAGAGGCAAAGCATTGGAGCTGAAGTGAAGCAAAGGAGAAGCTACAAATCAAGGGGGAGCTTTGTAAAGTCAAGTAAGAGCGCCACAACATATTTGAGGTAAACTTCAATCTTAGAAGTTTTCAATGGCTTATTTAGGATAACAAGTTGAGAAGTTAGACAAAGATAATTTTCAATCTTCGAGGTATAGAATGATAAATTACCTTAAAGGTAAAGATTTATGGAGTCTAGTTACTGGAGATAATCCACAACCGGTGGACCTCCAAGATCCCAGCATTACTCCGGCACAAAGGAGACAATTTGTTGATTGGGAAGAGAGGAATCGAAGGGTGATGTTCCTCAGGGGAAGAGGAAGAAGCTACAACAACACAAATTTCAGCCAACACAACTCGGAGGACAACAAGGACAACTCAAATGACAACACACATGGAAGAGGTCGAGGAAGAAATAGAGGAAGAGGTCGAGGTTCATACAATCCTCATAAAGGTATAACATGTTATCATTGTGGTGAACTAGGACATTACGCAAATGATTGTTGGCAAAAGAATGGAAAGTTGAATGGAGGCAACCAAAGGAGCCAAAATAACTATGCGAGTACATCAAGTGAAGGAGACAAGCAAACCATGCTTGCCATGAAGCATGAGTACAACAACCTGAGAAGTGATCATCAAAAATGGTTTATAGATTCAGTTTGCAGCAACCATATGACATGCCAAGGAGATTTATTCACAAAGCTACAAGCTCCAAGTGGAAAAGGATGTGTGGAGACCGGGGATGAAACTCAACATGCAATTGAGGGTGTTGGAGATATCAAGCTTGGAGATAAGAAGGTATTGGTTGATGTTCTTCATGTTCCTACTATTGCGAAGAATTTGATTTTAGTAGGAGAAATGGTAAAGAAAGGATATCATGTTATCTTCAATGAAAAGGCTGCTTTATAAAGAATCCAAAATAAGGATTCAAGGTCATTGCTCAAGGAAGGAAAGAAGGTAGGATGTTCACTTTGGACATTCAACAACCACATGGAAAGGTGATGTATATTCAGTTTGGAAACAAGAGGATTGTTGAATCGATTTATGGCACAAAAGGTTTGGACATATCAACATTCCCAAGCTCAAGGACATGAGCAACCATGAAGTGGTAAGAGGTCTTCCAAGATTCAATGATGTTGGACTACATGAGTTTTGTGAAGCATGCCAACTAGGAAAGCAAACTCGATAAGCATTCAAGAAGAGCAACTATGTGGCAAGGAATGTCCTCAACTTGATACACATGGATGTATGGGGACCATCACAACAACCATCAGTGGTTGGTAATAGATATTTTGTCACTTTTATTGATGATCATTCAAGAAAAGTATGGATGTTTTGCATAAAACAAAAATCAGATGCGTTCTCAACTCGATTACACTCTTCAAGAAGCTCTTTCTCTAATTTGCTAACCCCAAAAATGAGCTCTTTAGCTCTTTTTATAGTTTTTTGGCTACTTTTGGCCAATTTTAGACCTAATGGCCAGTCTAGTTAAAAATTAAGAGCCTAGTTAAAAAATAAGTTCCTGATGCTATTTGGGGGCTCAAATGTGCTATAAAAATTATGAAATCCGAAACATGAGTTCTACCTATGCTCCTCAAGCTCAAGGACTCCTCGACTTGCACAAAATGGAGTTGCAAAAACATGAAATGATATTTACAATGGTTTTTGGTGATTAAAATCATTATTTTTAGAGGGGTTTCTTCTAACAATTTGACATATACTTCTTGGAGCTCCCTACATGCTCCCTCTTCTTGTGTGTCCACTTCTTCGATGCATTCTCGTGCCTCATGCCTGATCTTGAGTGCCAACACATACGTTACGATTGGTAAAATCCTAAGCTGCGAATTTTGGTGGCCAGCCCTCTTCAAGGATACCCACGAGTGGATTGCAAAGCGTGATGCGTGTCAACGCTATGGCCCTCTGCCTACGAGGAGGAACCACAGTCCACTAACTACGTCCATGGAATGAAAGCCATTCGAGCACTAGGGCATCAACTTTGTAGGGTCTATTTATGAAAAAGTAACTTCTGGTTGCTATAGATTATGCGACAAAATGGGTTGAAGTGCAAGCTACACAAGACTGTTCTGCATCCATCCTTGCTCAATTCCTGTTTGAATTCATCTTAACACAATTCAGCTGCTCCATAGAGATCATGTCATATCAAGGCACACATTTCATCAACTCAGTAATTCGTAAACTTTTCACAAGATACAAAATCTTGCATATGAGGTCTTGTGCATACTACCCACGCGTGAACGGCCAAGCTGAGAGCACAAACAAAACACTAATAGGTATGCTTAAGAAATAATGTTAAAACTCCTAAGACTTGGGGAACCACATATTTGGGCATAGTCTGGGCCTACCACACTACGACAAAGGTGACCACTCAATATTCTCCCTTCTAGCTAGTTTATGGGATCAGCCCTCTTTTGCCTATCGACCAACAGCCTGCTAATAGAGAACAACATCAAATGCATCTCCAATATCATGAAGACTCAATCGTAAACCTGTCTCCATAGGAGTGGCAATAGGTTTGCGGTCTTCAAGGCCAAAACATTGTAATAATGTGTCAATATATTTCGTTTGACACAAGGCTATTCTGCCATCAACTTGCATAAACTAAATGCCCAAATAATGACACAAATGCCCCAAATTAGACATCTCAAATGCGGCATGCAAATCAGCCTTAAAATCAGAAATATGCTTCTCATGAGGACCAATGAGCAGCATGTCATCAACATACACAACAATGATCAAAAGCACATCATTTGCATGCTTAACATATAAGGTGCTCTCAGTTGGACTGTTCTCAAAACCATGTGCAATAAGATAGGCATGTATCTTTTCATACCAAGCACGTGGTGCTTGCTTTAAACCATATAATGCCTTCTTTAACTTGCACACCTGGTTTTCATGCCCTTTCTACACAAAGCCACGGGGCTGAAAAACATACACTTCTTCATGCAAGTCACCATTCAGAAATGTTTTTTTAATGTCCAACTGATGTACATTCCAACCATGATGAGTTGCAAGGGCACAAATGCTACAAACAATAGTCATTCGACATGTAGGTGTAAAGGTTTCATCAAAATCAATGCCTCTTTGTTGTGCATAACCCTTTGCAACAAGCCTAGCCTTATACCTATCAACTATTTCATCATGCTTATGCTTCAACTTGTTTACCCACTTTGTGCCAATGGCCTTCTTGCTAGGGGGCAAGTCACATAAAGACCAGGTACCATTTTTCATGATAGCAGCATATTTTGATTGCATAACAGCCATCCAATTTTCAAAATTTTGTGCTTCATCAAACAAAACAGGCTCATTCTCATCACAGAGACTAGAGGCAGCCATAGCATAGCAATCTGATGCAAAAGAGGCACTATGCGAGCCTGAAGGAGTATGATATGACAAAGGTGCATCTAATTTGTTGTCATGCAAAGTCTGCACCAGCCATTTTGGCATAGTTTTTTCCTCCTCAATATCAGCTCTCTCATCAACAAGTGCATCATGTAAATCTGCATCAAAAATGGAATGATCTACATCATCACATGAAACTTGTAAAGGCTAAGAAGTTGCCTCATTAGGACCAACACTAGACTGTCCACCTATAAAAAGAGGTATCAAAGTATCATACATGTCTTTGGAGCTAACAAAGGTCTCCTTAGTACATGAAAGTAATGACTGAATAGCATCTTCCAAAAAAACAACATCACAGCTAACTAGAATGTGTTTAGGCTTTGGATGATACAGACGATAGCCTTTGCTTTTAGAAACAAAAATACATTTCAGTGCTTTTATCATCCAATTTCATGTTATGTTGTTCAGGCAATAATGCTTATGCCAGACAACCAAAAACACACAAATGAGCAACAGATGGCTTGCGACCATGCCAAGCTTCATATGGAGTGATAGACTGCAACGCTTTTATGGGACACTTGTTAAGTAGATATGCTGCACACATAGCATCCTCAAGCCAGAGTGGTAAAACCTGAAAGTTACGAAGTAAAGATAGCTCCCAAACGAAGGTGTCTGCGTATGACCATAGACATCACCATGAACAAGCTGTAATTTCTGAGTAGCTCAAAATGAACCATCTTTTGGAAAGGAGGAACGCTGCATGTTGCCCAAAATACAATGTTCACATACATGTTTACCGGAAGCCTCAAGTTTGGGCAAAGAGGAAATCATTTCATATTTCTGCAGGCATAGCAAACTAGCGAAATTCAGATGACCAAAGCGTGCATGCCAAAGCTTTGCATATGACATAGCCAGAGAATCATGTACTACACATGTTGAATCATTCACAGATTTTTCATAGACTATGAGCTCATATAGCCCCCAAAATTAAATGCCAGAAGCAATCATCATGTCACCATTTGACAAACCATGAACTGTATATCTACCATCAACAAATTTCACAACTAAGCCAATCTTGACTAAAGCTGAAACTGATAACCAATTCTTCTTGATCCATGGCACAAATAGAGCATCCGATAATATGAAAGAACTACCATCAACACTAGTCAGAATGATCTTACCAACTCCCATGACAGGATAGGAGGATTTGTTGGCACATGTGACAATATTCCTTATAGGGGCAGGCTCGAGTGACGTGAAGAAATCGCACTGTGAGGTAATATATTTGGTTGCCCCACTATCAAAGTACCAAACATCTAAGTCTACTGCAGACATACATTGTTCATGAGAGGATGGGTCAAAACTGCAAACTGTAGTAAATGTCCATTCTTCATTTTGCACTAGATTATCAAACTCTGTTTTTGGTGTAGAGGCCTCTGCAATAACCATTCCAGCTTGTTTTTTCTTTTCCTCTTTTGCAACCAGTTTTGGACAATTTTTTATGACATGATCATTTGTTTTACAATACTTGCAAAACAAATTTTGCTTTTCTATTTTCTTCTCTTCTCTGTCTTCCTTCTTTGATTGTACAGAATTAGCAGATTTTTGCTTACTAGTAGAAGAGCTTCATTTACCTTTGACCTTCTGACTAGCTAGGAATGCTTGATCTGCAACACGCATAATGGACCTGTTCTACCTAGATTGATCTTCCTGCAACATAATAGAGACAAACTCCTCAAATGTTAAGGCATTTGGATTGCCTTTCATCATCAAATGAAGAGTAGAAGCAAAACTATGGTATGAATCGGGAAGTCCATTCAGAATAGCCTGCACAAGTGAACTGTTAGGCAAGACTGCATCAACAGAAATCAAATGTTTCTTCACATCTTTGATCTTTGTTAGAAAATTATCCATAGAATCACCTTCATTCATATGCTCACTCTCCAATGCTTTTCGGAGGTAAGCAACATGAGTCTCATTCCTAGCCTGGTATAATGTGGTAAGTGTATCCCAAGCATCCTTAGCTATTCTGCAAGAGCGAATGCGAGGAATAATGGCATGTTTGATAGACAAGGCTATCAATGCATGTGCCTAAGCATCTCTGCCATCCCAACAAATTTGGTCTATAGTAGGTGCAATAGGAACCACAACACGAATAGGAATCTGTAGAATATCACCATCTTTGATGCCATCTGCATAAGCTTTAGTACTTGTATTTGTAGGTGTAATAGGACGTTTTTCAATACCTTGCACAATATTCCATAGTCCTTTTCTGACCAATACATGACGCGTCATATAAGCCCACAATGGGTAATTCGTACCATCCAACTTATCCTCAACAGCCAACATAAGAAATCCATCACTGCTTTTAGCCATGGTCAATGACTAAAATACCTTGATGCAGAAAAATGATTGTATATTGAAAAGTTGAACAGAACTACCTTGATGAGTTCTGCTAAACCTGTAGTAGACTTTGAGATGCTAATACTGGCAAACCGAAGCTTGTATATATCTTTGGCACAAAAAGATGAAATAGCCTACATAAGCATTGCAATAATGCATTAGAAGGTCAAAACAAGCTCAAATCACGATTTTAGCACCACGTAGTGGCACGTAGTGGAGCTGTTTTGATCTCCTAATCACCTTGAGTATGCACACCAAATTTCATGTGATTTTGAAACTCTGATCGGAGGGGTGTCGACGATGCACTAGATGAAGCGACGATCTGCTCTAAAGGAGAAGCTTGGAGCACAACACCCAATCATGAATGTATTACCACTAGAATGTACAAAGATAAGTACCCATTAGGGCAATAGGCATATATACAAGCTAGGGGAAAAAACATCCTAAAGAGGGAAAAAAGTGCCCCGACAATCCTAGTGTGTTCACACACATCACGACCTAAATATATCAACATGTATGTATGTATGTATGTATGTATGTATGTATGTATGTATGTATGTATGTATGTATGTATGTATGTATTTATGTATGTATGTATGTATGTATGTATGTATATATGTATGTATGTATGTATGTGTAAGAAACTAACAATTACGACCACCATGTGCTAGAGAGATGACTCTCCTCCCAACCTATGCCTGTATATATAGCTGTTCAAATCAACGAGGACCACAAATGTAATTAGAGTCCACAAGTGCATGTGCAATCTCCTCCACTCCTTTCATATCTTCCACTAGAGTCTACTAGTGGCTGGAGTGATCTCGGCCACTACTTTAGTACCTTCCACTAGAGTCCACTAGTGGTTGGTGTAATCGCCACTCGAGTTAAGTCTCACTGTACTCAAGTTAAGTCACCTTAACTTGAGTTAGAAGGCTCTAGTGCTCCTTGGGAAAAACTCTCTCCCCATGGGGGTTGAACCCAAGACCTCCTCCTTCACAACCTTAAGACAACCATTAGGCTAAGTGGTTACTTATACTTAAGTCTAGTCTCAAGATCTTTGGCCATACACATGAGTGACCAAATGGTGTCCGATTTTAGATCTGTATGAACTGGCCGGACCCTTAGATCATAGACTTACTTTATAACATTCTTCCCTCCTTAGGAAATATTTTCATCCTAAAAAATAAAGCTATATATAATAACCATAGGCAACCCCTGAGCCTCGTGTCCTTGAATCGGAAGAACATGGTCATGTTCTAAAACTAGAAGAACATGTCTCACCTCTGTGGTGGGATCCCTGCCCAAATGATTCAAAACACTGTCCGGCTTTGCACTTTGATAAACTGACCAAAGTACAAAGTAGTGAATCAATTATAAGGGTGGATCTAAAAACATTCCCAGCCACTTCATTGTTTCTCGATGTGCGATCTAGGCACAAACATATGAAATGGATGGATTCCAACTACTAGTCCATTTCTAGGCATGATTGGTGCATGGACTTAGTAACTAAGATGGGAATTTTATCCCAATCAAGACTTTGAGAGCTCTTGATTCACTTGGATTTGATTTGGAAAACTTGAAGTTTGATTGACCCAAACATCTGACTTGGATGTTTGTTCAATGGTTAACTGCCAACTAATAGTTACTTGATTTCTTCACCCGACTTGAGGACTACTCAATCCTAATAGGCTCATAAATCCCATGTAAAATATAGGAGAAAGTTTTCCACTTACTTTGGATCAACCTTACTATATCTTGAACAATTCAAATTCAAAATGAAAATTCTCCAACTTAGGTTAATTTTCTCAAAGACTTTAGCCGAAAGTTCTGAGAATTGTCAAGCTTATGAGCAATTCCTAACTTCACTATTCTAGAGTGTACTGAAGTCTAGAAATTCATGAGAGTTATGCTAGTAACTGGAAGCAAACTCAAACGAATAAGTCAATCTTGGACTTGTCATCTTTTGAAGGTTGAATAAGTTCTTGTACAGAACATCTATCTAGGATGTTTAATTTAGTTATCTAGTTCCAATCGGCTAATCCTGGACTCTTGCGAAAAGAATCAGATACCATATCTGGGTAAATTCCAAAAGATTTGGAAAGCGAAAGGAAAGAACTAAAACTCTGTATTAACTAATTCAAACTTATAAGATATAAACTTGATATGAGTCAAATACTTGATGACCCAAGACTTTAACTCAAGACTTTAACTTCTTAATGATCTTTTCAATATGGCATTGAAGCATTTTTCCTATCTTTAAGAGAAATAAACTTGATTCTCAAAAAGATTCCAAGCAAATCTAAAGCATTATCCAACCACAAGATACTAGTATGGTGTCCAACATCAGAATGTCGACCCACTGAGGTTCTATTGATGAGTTTAACAATGCTTCACTTGAGACTAAGGTCACGCCTATATTCAATCTTTATGACTTCTTATTGGGAATGCAGTTCTGGTGCATTTCTTTAAGTCGAAAGATTGAATTTTACCATGTTACACTAGGAACTTGTTGCTTGACTTAGTCAGTCTATTCCATAGTTGAAAGATTCAGTTCAAAGTCAAAGTCTTACTCTTTCATAAATGTATCAAATATTTCTGAATCATCAACACTTTAGCTTGAAGTGTTTCAAGAAGAACTTGGAAGCTACTTACTTCATAGCTTCTTACGAACTTGATCTTGAAGTATCTTGAGATCGTACTTTTATCCTCCGTGAATTAAAACTTACCCTTGAAAGTTTTAATTTCCTCGAAGATCAAATCTAACTTCAAGATTTATTCTAGGACTAAAAGATAATTATCATCACACGGTCCGATGTCCCATACCATCTTTCCTACATTAATCTGAGTATAAAATATAGCGTCCCATACACCCTATTTTATATTCACATTAACGTGTGCATGATATTTATCCTAAAGTCTAAACATATCTTGATGGAGTACCTTTTCACTTCAACTCTTTGAAGTTTCAGGCATTACCTCTAACTTGATATTCTAGGTTTTAATTGCTTTGCACGATCATTTCACAGTCTCGTGCCTTTATCTTGAAAACGTGAAAACCTCTTGATGGAATATCCCTTCTTTTTTGCTAAGGTTTTTCAAATGAAAACCATTTAGAATTCCAAGTACTTGAATTTTCACAGATTTGAGTTCAATTGGTTTATTCTTGACCAGTTTATAGTGACAAGAGTGTTTAACTTCTCGTCTTTAGATTCCTTTCTCACTGGTATTTTAGGTACCTACCCCGGCCGGGACTTTAGTGGAATCTCTCTATTGCATAAGTCTAAGCATCCGCTCATGCTTTCTAGATTTGTACCAAAATCCCTTTAAGGATAGGCAAACATTATGTTCTACCTTCCATAGACTTAAGTATCATCTTCACGGTTGCAGGCTACATTCTTGGAATTTCTTCCCTCTGTTCAAACTTGGAACAGATTACTCTTTTCACAATTTTCCATTGGATAAATGGAACCTGAGTGAATAATTCCCAAAATGACTTTTATTGCCATTACTTGGGCAAACTTTAGAGTAGTTCCTGTTGCAAGTTTGTGGACAATCATGGCCAAGCTTGATCAAGTCTGGTTGACCTTGCGACTAGAATAAAAACTTAATCTTTATCGATAAGATCTCTTAAACTATCGAAAGCTTCTTTGCTTACCCATGGGCTTTTAGAGATCTTTCCCCTACTCAAGTCCAAGCATATACTAATGCCTTTCTAAAGCTAAGAATATTTGATATACTTCCAGGTGATATCAACCATTGGACTTTAAGTACCACTTCTGGTGGTTTGGGACGTTTAAAGAGTGTGAAAATTTTTATTCTCACTACTTGGGAGAATGTTCTTCAAAGACTTAAACTCATTCTCACTACTTGGGAGAATGTTATTCTTCAAAAAACAATTAGAAAAGTACATTTGTTCAACTGCTTAGCGCAAAATCAGCAAAAAGCCATGCCTCATCATATGCCAATGCATGTTATTCCATGCAAATGCATGTGAGTGCATTCATGTGTTTGCATGTGTTTTCCTCTTCATGCTCCAAACTTAAATCAAGTAGTTCTTGAGCTTGGCATGTGTGCATCCAATCATCTATGTCCAATCATCCATGCACAAACAATCTATCTTTTACCTTACAAAAGGTTATAAATATACATGTGCATAGACTTGAGTGCATCCTATTCCTTTTGCAAGCAAGAAGAAAATGTGTATTGTGCATGAAAACATTCTTTTGAAAGGAGAGATGCACCAACAATCATTTCTTTTTTGGGCATGAACTTCTAGATGCATGCAAGTGCGTGATGTATTGCCCAATACTTCTATATCCGTTTAGCTTTCATCGAGTTCAAAGCATTTGCAATCATTCTTAAAAATTGAAGACTACTACCATGCTTCAATATAAAAGAAGAAATTTAGGGAAATTCAAAGTGTGAGCATGTGTAATAGTCGAGATCACATAGATATCTCTCGAGACTAGATTGGGGAAGATCATGATGATGAACCACCAAGGTCACCATGGAAGCTTGCCTAGAGCTCTGATACCAATGTAAGAAACTAACAATTACGACCACCACGTGCTAGAGAGATGACTCTCCTCCAAACCTTATGCCTGTATATATAGCTGCTTGAATCAACGAGGACCACAAATGTAACTAGAGTCCACAAGTGCATGTGCAATCTCCTCCACGCCTTTCATATCTTCCACTAGAGTCTACTAGTGACTAGAGTGATCTTGACCACTACTTTAGTACCTTCCACTAGAGTCCACTGTTGGTTGGTGTACTCGCCACTCCAGTTAAGTCTCACTGGACTCAAGTTAACTCACCTTAACTTGAGTTAGAAGGCTCTAGAGCTCTTTGGGCAAAACTCTCTCCCCATGGGGGGTTGAACCCAAGAGCTCCTCCTTCACAACCTTAAGACAACCATTAGGCTAAGTGGATTACTTGTTTAAGAGACCACATGGACTTATACTGAAGTCTAGTCTCAAGATCTTTGGCCATACACATGAGTGACCAAATGGTGTCCGATTTCAGATGTGTCTGAACTGGCCAAACCCTTAGATCACTGACTTACTTTATTACATTATGTATGTATGAAAGAACTTGGAGAAGCTTGTAGGAGGTAGAAAACTGAGTTGCGAAGTGATGAAGTTTGATCCAACCAACTAGCACAAGACCAGCCCTTGAGCTTATGGAGACTCAAATAGACCTTATATAAATGTGAGAAGTGCACTAAAATCCACTATGTACTTTGGAGCATCAAGGAGAAAGAGTTGATACAAAACAGATAGGTTTGCAGATTGACTAGCTCAAAAAACTTGTTATCTTTGGATGAAACAATCAACTTCAAATGCTCATAGTAGCTAGAATGATTACAATTGGAAAAAATACTTTTGGATGAATGATACACATAGGGTTGAGTGTCTTAAATGCACAAGAGTACAAGTAATAAGAAAAATATGAATTTGGAATGAACTTGAGACTCAATAGTGGTACCTCCTATTTTTTAGGGCTATGAGATAGACCCTGAGACAGAAAAACTAAGATTTCTCCAAATCTACTAAAACAAATGCTTTGAAAATTTGTATACATAGACTAGACACTACTAACTTTCCAATGTATGGCCGGCCATCCAATTTTGAGCTCTATAGAGAGATCAACAACCTCTTCAAGTTCACTATTGTTGAAGAAGATGATGCAGAGAAATGAAGGGGCAAGACAATGATGGCCAAGAGTGTATGTATATTGCTTTCATGTAATGTACAAGTGATTTGAACTATTTATATAGACTCTTGAAGTTTTCCATAACTTTTACAAGTGGATTTTGAATTCAAATGAAGGTGGGATTGGTTGCTGAAGAGAATCTATTCACTTTCCTAAAATCTAGGAAAAGTGAAGATTTAATTTGATCTACTTTATGGTGATTGATTGACTCATCGATTGTCAAGCTCAACCATCTCAAATTAGTAGAATTTGAGCTCTCTTTTTCTCTTTTTACATATTTAAAGCTCTAGGCTTTTACATTGGTAAATGATCCATAAAAAATGTTTTAAAAAGAATACAATAAATGAGCATAATTAAAAAAACACTTCAATGAATATTTTGACATAATCCAAATGATAGCTTTTTGATGTAGATCAAATGCACCTCAAGCATAGTGTAAGCTTGTTATTCCACACACACACACACACACACACACACACACACACACACACACACATATATATATATATATATATATATATATATATATATATATATATATATATATATATATATATATATATATATATATATATATATATATATATATATATATATATATGTGTGTGTGTGTGTGTGTGTGTGTGCGGGTGTGTGTGTGCTTGCATTACACTATGGGTGGGAACATCCTGTAGGGTGATTTGGTATAATTGACAGATGGCATCATTTGGGGGCAATTCCTTATTGGAATGAGTGAGTGTTGAAGGATGAGTAATCTCACATTCGAGCTCAATGATTGGGAGGTATGGACATATGAGTCCCTCTATGTGTAACGTCAATGGGAGCTCATGGGAGTGCTATGAAAAAAGTATGTTTGTTAATATTGGTATTAGAGAGAGCCGCCAAGAGCAATCTTTTGCATGCAATCACGGTGAAGATATCCCATGCGGGCATGTGTGCAATCCCATATGGTTTTCTCTTGTCGTGAGAGAATGGACAAAGACCAATCTCCACCTTCCCCATGTGATCACATGAATGGTGGGAGAAAGGCTCTATTCCTCCTATATAATGAAGAAGAAGAAGAAGAGTACTTGAAGAGAATCTTTTTGGAAAATTATGGCGGTAGAATTTCATTGCATCGTATATTCTGCTACCTCCTACTATAACCCGATTGTGTGAATTGTTAGCCTTACTCTAAAACAACCTTGAATGTTGTCAGCTCTGACTATTTTTTAGGTATCGAGAATGTTTGGAGTAGACAATGGCGATATGGGGAAGGATGGCCCCAAGAAAGGGAAAAGAGAGATAACTATGCATCCTCAGAATCAGTATGCAGAGAACCCCCCCCCCCAATTATGAATCATATCCTTCTTTCAAGGAGTATGTTTTCTATGCTCCAAATGGAAGAGCCACAATCGAGGGACATATTTCAATGCCACTCGGGAGCTTACATGTGTTTTGATTACCCATGACTTTGGCATTCAATGGTGGATACTAGATGGGCAGCTTTGTCCAAATATTCCCAACAAGATAGTACGAACATGGCTATTGAATGGTCTTAATGAAACATTTCACACAATCCACATTTGGCTGGTGTTTGATTTCTATATGGCATGCCAAGGACTTGAGAAAAGTTCGAGTCATCTAGAACATTGACAAAAGGGATGAAAAACATAATGGATTGTCTAAATCTTATGAGCATTTCAAGAAACTGTACGCATTCCCCAAAGAAGCTGATAGATATTTTGCTTTTGATGTCTCTCCTTCCTCAACTAATTGTTTTCTAGAACTCGAGAAGCAAAGGCTTGATTGTTTATCTGAACACGAAACTCAGGTGAAGCTCGTGTAGCACATCGAGACTCTTTTATTCTTGTCAAACTTGTGACTGAAGATGAAAGATTTGATTGAAGTATTTCAATGGCGATGCACAATAGTGTGCTCTCCTTCTTGAGAACTCCATGACGATATCCTCGGAGTAGAAAGTCGATCTCTAGATGCCGCACATGGTACTCCACACAAAGGCTACCGAGACACTCAGAAAAACACAATACACATGGAGCATGAACACAGACTTCTTAGGTGTTAAAAATACGATCGAACCTCTTGTCTATGGCTGGCCAGGGCACTATATGTTTTATTAAAGAACATATTTAAAAGTGTCTGGCGGCCATTTGGCCTTTCACATGGACACTAAACAAACAATCTCCCTCTAAAGGCCAATATGGCCAAAGTGACTATGGTAAGAATGATAAATAATACCTGAGTGTAAGTATAAAAACTATACCTCCCACCTGATGGGCATGTTACATAGTATACATGTAGCTATGTAAGATCATGAATCAAGTAACCCCCATCAAGTGACAACAGTGTTGAAAGCTATCCTATGGTAGAGCTTTAGTCAAAGCATATGTAACATTATCTCGAGTATGAACCTTCTCAAGAATAATGTGCTCAATGGCTAAACAGTCTCTAATGAAGTGATACCTCACCTCAATGTGCTTGGTCTTTGCATGATAGACTGGATTCTTAGCCAAAGCAATGGCGCTCTGATTATCACTGAGCAAAAGAGGTACATGCTGGGGGAGACCCACATCACAAGCAAGACAAGAAAGCCACAATGCATCCTTACATGCCTCACTTGCTACAACATACTTTGCTTCTGTAGTGGAAATAGTTGTACATTCTTCAAGATGAGATCTCCAAGAGATAGCACCTCTAGCAAAATGAAAAATATACCCTGATGTTGACTTATGACTGTCTACACAACCACCATAAGCATAATCTATGTAACCAATAATGGATGCCTTCCCTCTACCCAAACATAGGCACTTGTCCTTAGTGCTGCTCAGATATCTCAAAAAAATCTTGACCACTTCCCAATGCTTCTTGCCAGGATTCGACATATATCTACTCACAACTTCCGCTACAAATGCAATGTTTGGTCT
Source organism: Ceratopteris richardii (assembly GCA_020310875.1). NCBI lineage: Eukaryota > Viridiplantae > Streptophyta > Polypodiopsida > Polypodiales > Pteridaceae > Ceratopteris > Ceratopteris richardii. The sequence continues at coordinate 152,505,812 of CM035410.1, read as the reverse complement.
CGTAGCTACCATAACATACATGAGACTACCAACAACAGACTGATATGGAATTTTGGTCATGAATTGCTTTTCCTCATCTGATTTGGGGCAATCATTTTTGCTCAATTTCACATATGAGGGTAAAGGTGTTCTCAATGCCTTTCCACCTTGCATATTGAACATGTAAAGTACTTTGGATATGTACTCACTTTGAGACAAGCATATGCATCTTTTGATCCTATCATGAGTAATGCGCATGCCAAGAATATGTTTGGCATCCCCCAAATCCTTCATAGCAAATGTCTAACTCAACTTCTTTTTGAGAATCGACAAGTCATAAGAAGACTTCCCATCAATGAACATATCATCGACATAGAGTATCAAGCATATCAAGCTACCATCTGAGAATCTCGTTGTGTAGAGACGATCATCCACATTACTTCTAGAATAGCCTTGAGACTTCATAAAAGCACCAAGCTTTTGGTACTATTGTCTGGGGGACTCTTTGAGTTCATATAAGCTCTTCTTCATCTTACAAACTAGAATTTCTTAGCCAGGAACTATATAACCCCGCTAGTTGTTCCTTATAGATCTCATATGTAAGATCTCCATGCAAGAAAGTAGTTTTCACATCCATTTGGACTAGATCTAAATCCTCCATTGCAACGAATCCAAGCAACATTTGTATGGTCATCATCTTGACCATTCGAAAGAAGATTTCCTTGAAATCAACACCATATTGTTGCTTAAAACCTTTGCAACAAGTCGTGCTTTATACTTTGGAGAAGCACTATCTAATGTGAATTTTAGCTTATATACCCATTTGCATGGTAAAGCTTTCTTGCCCTTTGGCAAAGATACTAAATCCCAAGTACCATTCTTGTGAATAGAGTCCAACTCACTCTTCATGGCATGCTCCCACTTGACATGATATTATGACTGCATAGCCTCTTTGTAGCAAGAAGGCTCACCAACATGTATTAGAAAAATAAAATCCAAACCTAGAATATATATATCAGGTGGATGTGAGACACGTACAGAATATCTCAATGGTTGCTGAATAGGAACATTTGCAGATTGATTTGATCGGACATTCATCCCTATGTGCAACATTTTTATGCATGCTAACAGGAGGACTAGTATCCTCAAACACCAGTCTTCTCACTTCAACCTCCTTAATTGGTTGTTTATGCATCTTAAACTCATTGAAGATGACATCATTTCTTTTAATCATTGATCGTGTTTCACAATCCCATAAGCGATATCCAAATTGCCCTTCTCTACCATGTCCAAGAAAAATGCATTTCTTTGACTTATGGTCCAATTTTTGTCTAAGGTTTTTAGGTATATGAACATATGCTTCACATCCAAAAACTCGATAGCATAATATGGTGGCTTCCCTGTTCATAGCTTTTGTGCCACTTTTAGACCTTTGGGAGTACGAGGTGCAAGGTTAATCACATGAAGTGAAGTCAATATTATTTGTGCCCAAAAGTCTTGTGAAAGGTTTGCATGATGCAGCCTACAAACTAATCTATCTTGAATAGTTCTATTCATCCTTTCAGCTACAATATTTTGTATTGGGGTATAAGGAGTTGTTAACTCTCTATGAATTCCTCTAGACTAACACAAAAGTTTGAATTCATGTGATGTATACTCACCCCTGTTATCTGAATGTAAAGCCTTAATCTTAGTTCCCTTTTTTAGTCTCAATTGAAGCAAACAATTTTCTGAAAGTAGGGAATACCTCATCCTTTGATTTGATAGGATATACCTAGATTTTTCCAATAGCATCATCTATGAAAGTGACAAAGTAAAGAGAACCACCTAATGACCTTGTGGTCATAGGTCCACACACATCTGTATGAACGAGATCTAAAGGTGGAATTGAAGATTCAATGTGCATTCTATGCACATTCCTAGTTTGCTTTCCATATTGACAATGCTCACAAAATGAAAAATCAGAGAAAGATAACATAGGTAAGTAGCCAGAATGAGAAAGGTTTTCCATTCCACTGTGAGATATATGGACCAAACGATCATGCAAAATACAAGCCATAGCCTTTTCAATAACAGCTAACAAGTGTTCTTTCAATGATACGAATAAGGATTAAAGTGAGCTAACTTTTCTTCCTTTTGCAATAACCATATTAAACTTTGATATGCAAAAGGACTGGACATAGAAAACCACCTTGTAACCAAAGTCATCGAGTTGATCAACTAACATCAAACTACATGATAATTGAGGTACATGGCATACATTATGCATAGTGAATTTTGAACCATCAATGAACTGCACAACCACATCTCCAATCCCAACAATGTCACACTGGTAAGAGTCACCAACCCTCACAATACCAAGAGATTTTGCTACATAAGTAGAGAACCATTCTCTATGTGGTGTCACATGGAAAGAAGAACCATAATTTAGCAGCCATGTGTGGGAAAGAGAATCAACCATAAGAGCCTCAGTTGGCACAATGCTATCAAGTGTCAACACATCAACATCATTAGAAGTAGCATTAATTTCTTCAATCTTCACAGTCGAAGTAGATGGTGCAGGTAGCTATTTAACATGCCCATCAACATTCTATCATTTACCTTTATCATTCTTTAATGCATAACAATCTTTCTTCATGTGTCCTTTCTTATGACAATAATGACATTCAATATCCCTCTTCCTTGATTTACTTCTATTCTTATTCCGTTGACCATTCTTTTCCTTGTTCTTGCTCGTACCACGTTGTTGATTCTTTCCTTGGCAAGAATCATGAAAATTATATGCATCTCCACTCTGAGTGCCAATCGTAGATTTTCTATGAATATCCTCACTCAAGAGTGCTCCACATATGTCATCATAGACCAATTTACCACCAGGTGCACTACTAGTTGTGTAAAATGTATCCCATGATGATGGCAAGGTGCATAACAACAAACATTCTTTCATTTCATTATCCATATCCATTTTTTGAGCTTGTAACTGCTAGAATGTAGCATCAAACCCATTGAGATGAGTAGCAACACTATATGTGTCCTTCATGCGAAGTTCATATAACTTTCTCATCAGATACACTTCATTTGATGTCATCTCTTTTTCATATGTATTGCAGAACTTCTTCCAAAGCTCCTCTGCACATTCACACTCTAATACTGTAAAGTAATTATCTTCTAGATACAATTGAATGGTAGACCTAGCCATTTCACCTAACTCATCCTAATCATCTTCATCCATGTCAGTGGGATTCTTTGAGATTCCATTTACTAGCATCCATCACCTCCTCTGAATCAGCACATCTTTAATCTGATTCTCCCATAGAGCAAAGTTTGTGCCATCAAATTTTTGAATCTCAAAATGGTCTTTGCCGTGCAAGTTATAGTTCCTCCTTGGAACATTGGCACTAGACTCTGATCCACCAGGCTTTGCCTAAGACCTCTGAAGCCATGATGGAGTCATCTACTTAGTGTCTTCCCTTGAAATCATTCTTGGATATCAATAATCATCTTTCTAGGAAGGAATGTGATGCTTAGGACTTGGGCTTGTGGACTTGTGAACCTAGATCGCATGTGGACCTTCTTGGAGAATATCATGATGATGTGCTTCTTCTACTCAACTTGACACTCTTCCATCCCACCTATCTATTTTGTCATAAGGTGTCAAATGCTCCAGACCTCTCGTTTGGAGGCACAAAGCTATCTTAAGATAGCAGTTTGAACTCTATCCAAGTATGTGCCTCTATTTTATCATATTCTATTTTTTGCTATGGATTTGGGGGCTCCATAAATTGTATGTGGCTTATTGAATTTCACGTTTATCATCTAGAAGATGACATAACATAAAATATTCTTCCCACTCACTCAATCATTTCTCAATAATGTCATCAATATGAGAACTTTGTGTACTATGTTATTGGGGAAGCTTCAAGTCCTTGAACTCGCATCAACCCTCATGCATCATTATTTCCTCATTAGAAGTTTTTGGAGCAATCATCCCCAATTTTTGGGTCTCTGGAACATAAACATGTCCTTCCCTAGAAGATTCTTTATTTGTACCTTTTTATATATGCTAATTTCTAAATCCTAGTGTTCATAGAGTTTAAGGTTGTGTGGGCATCCACCATAAGATGGTTAGGAAGAAGATGGACCTAAGGCCATGTGAAGAAGAACCTTTGTGAAAAGATATGCAATATTATCCTCTGTGGGCACATAAGCCGAATTGATCTCTCTAGCAGAGATTCTCTTGTTGAGATAATGATAGTGCATCTCAATATGCTTTGTGCAAGCATGGAACAAAAGGCTCCTTGCAACTACCAATGTGCTATGATTTTCGGTGCATAAGTCTACTCATGTGAGAGACAAAAAATAAATATCATGTTGGGTTAGCATAAGTAAATTAAGCATCTGTTGGCAGTCAAGGAGGACTAATGAGTGGTGGCAGTCAAGGAGGACTAACACATGGTGGCACTCAAGGAAGCGGTCTAGGTGGACTTATACACCAAGGAAGCCTAAGGCAAATGCGTCAATGATAGGAGTCCTGGAGAGAAGAGAAATGAGGAATAAGTAGACAATGGAGTCAACAACAACCCAACAATTAGGCCTATCAATTTTTTGGAAGACAATTCCCTTTGAAATAGTGATTCTTATCACTACATCTCATTGTAAATCCTTTTTTAATAGAAAAAACTCCATTTTGTCCAAGATGAGGAGTCCTCGAGCTTGAGGAGTATTAGATGCAGCCCTATATAATTTTCATAATTTTTAGAGCTCATTTAAGCCCCCAAGTTAGCTTAGAAACCTATTTTTTAACTAGGCTAAACACTAGGTTTTAACAGAGCCAAAGCTAGTCAAAAGACTATAAAAAGAGCTAGAAGGCTCATTTTTTAAGAGAGCTTTTTGGAGAAAGAAGCATTTCCAGAATGTTGTAAACTCATTTTTGGATAATTAAAGATTCCATTGTTCCCTCTCTTAGTCTTACCTTGTATGTGTGTGTGTGCTTCTCACTCAGGAACTTGCGTGATCACTTGCTCATGGCTTTCATACTACCCTCATGTCTCCTCAGATTGAAAATTATGAGGTGGATCTTCTCACCTTGGTACTCACGATAGTGCTAGAGTGACGCCAAATTTGGTGCCATTGCTAGGGACCAATCTTCGAGGATGAGCATGTGATGCTAAGACGTAGAGAATTGATGTTGGAATCATAGGTATGCTTCTTGTTTTTTACCTTTTTACTTCCTTCCTCATCATCCCTAATCACTCCCTACCTTCATTTCCATGTTCGCAAAAAAAAAATCACCTTTTTGGTCATATCCCCACCTCCATTGCATTCCCTTCATTTCACTTGTGAGAGTGAGTGAGAGAGAGAGAGAGAGAGATCTTGTGTGTTGTGTTTTTGCATGTTTTTTGAGCTTTTTGGTAGTTACTCGCATCTATAGCAGCAATAGCAATGACATGTATGAGACCTCTATGCATGCACCCAAGGGTGAATGTCTTTGTCCATTGTGATAGACAAGAAAATATAGTAGTTGGTAAAACAAAGTGGATCACAATGAATTAGATCACATGCACATTCCAAAAATATAAAGTTTGTTAAGAAATTTGCTTTTATTTTGTCCATCGCAATAGACAAGTGTCTGTCACCAAAAGATGATATATATCCCACAATGGATAGTCTATCCATCATGATAGATAGGTTGTCTATCACGATAGAAATATGTATTGTGGTAGACCTATCAATCACGATAGATAATCCCTACAACACATAAAATAATCATGTAAATCCAATACATCACGATGGATACAACTCAATATAGATAGGAGGGAAATAGGCTTTGTCCATCATATGATAGACAACTATCTATTGCGATAGACTAGTGTGTTGCAACAGACATGTCTGTCATGACAGATAGGGCATGCTGGACATTGTTGTCCATCACGGAATACAGGCTTTGTCCATCGCGATAGACAACCAATTTTAACATTTTTTAGGGTTTGCAAATTGACAAATTTTGAGCTAAAATTTGAAACTTTTGTAGGAAATTAGAGCTTCTTGGCAAAGATAAAGCAAGATAGCATATGGGGCATGCTTGGGAGAAGGCATCTTGGGCATTGGAGCATTGATTAAAGCATTTGGCTCAAGTTTGGAAGTCTAAAAACTCCCTCAGTCAATTCTGTAGTTTAGACTAAGCTCGATTAGCACATTCGATTGCCCTAGGACTATGATAGGCATGAAAGTACCTAAGACTCTTTAAATCTCAAGTCCAAGGCTAACTTAAACTAGATCAAGGATAACCTTAGTAAAAAAAAACATACATTGCATGAGGTGAACATCAATTAGAACAAATTCAAGTGCTCTTTATGATGTTCTATCGAGACAAGAAAGTACATTCATAAGAACTTAAAAATATAAAGTTTTTGATACTAAAGAACCAACAACAAAGTTGTACTTGGAAATTGGTCTAACCAGTAATGCATATGAACCTTAGGTCAGATAGACACCTAGGATGGGATAGGCAAAACATCAGATCATCTGAAGCTAGTGTCAATCTCATTGCTAGGTCGTGGGCTCGACAATTTAGCGATTACCCCAATTTATTGAGCTCCGAGACTAGTGATTCAAAAATGTCTTCTTGCATGGAAAGACCCTTAGGTAGTTCAAGATTTTCCTACTTACAAATCCCTGAAGGCCCTTATAAGATTGAATTGGAGTATGTACAAATCAACCAATTGGGTGCTCGCATCTATGAGCACGGGTTGAGGAGATCAATGGTTCAACTCAAAAACCCTGATCAACCCTTCAAAATTCAACATCTAGTGGTCAAATTTGAAGAGGGTCCTATATTGATAACAAAGGAACCATATACATGGTTATGGACTCATCTGATTGGAAGGATGAATTTGGAATCATCATTCTCGAGTTAGAAATAAGAGATTTAGAGCAACAAAATCTTGGAAAAGAACCTAGAACATTGCAGGATAAGTAAGTCTTACCAAGGATAATCACACCAGAGTGGATTTCCAGGATAACAAGATCATATAGCTATTCTTGAATAGAGAGACAGATGAATCTTTCTGGAGATTTAAGTGAGACAAACCAAGTGAGGTAGATGGTGTAACAATTTATGAGTTCAAGGATCTAGATATCTCAAGGAAGGTAATCTACCTAGATAACTCTTCTGAAAGGATGTTTATGGTCATGGAACATAGCAGGCATGCCTACACTTGGTAGGGTGAAGTTGATATTCCCCCCCTTGACATGGTTTCAACCGTTGCATCAAGCTCAATTCAAGAACATTGAACAATTGCTAGAAGCCTTCATCATAGATTTCTCTAAGAGTTTTATAAGGCACAACACCTCATCCTTGATTCTAGTTTTAAGCAAAAACCTCAAGAGACATTCAATTTAGCAAGATATGGATTCAGACAGTACCTTGAGATATGTTGCATCCAAGAGCTACCCACACTGACCAAACAAGTGGCATTATTTTTGAATGGCTTGCTAACTGCAAAGTTACGACAATAAGTCTACTTAAAGGAACCAAGAACCATAGAGCAATGCATGAGAACGTGCATAGATATTGAGGATAACCTATGAGAAGAATTAGAACTTTCAAAGATCTATAAGGATTCAGATACTTCTGCTAGTTTCACGTCAAAACCCTCAACCTCAATTGATGAATTTGTTGAAAAAGTAGCTAAAAAATTAGGAGTCTCAAGCAAACACAACCCGAGGATGGGCTCTATGAAATGATTTTATAATTGCAAACGAGACCACATGGCCAATGCTTGCCTAATCATGGATCAAACTGAAGGGACTCCTAATAACCAATACTACACAATAGAGAGAAGGTACACTAATCATACAATGCAAGATTTCCCTTACATTAAACAAGTAATAGAAAAAAATACCAACAACCATAGCAGGAGCCAAAGAAATACCAAAATCCATATCAACAACTACCATACTTTAGGCCCTAGCAACCTTACTACCAAGCTCAGAAAAGACCTCAACCTGTGCTAGATCAACAACCTCCACCCCCTCTCAATGTTGTGCCACCCAAGTATGCTTCAATAGGGGATAACTTGAGCAGAGCCTAGTGCCTACATCCCTGGTGATTTTTGAAACCTATCCAAATGTTCAAAGCTTTGACTCGATGCATGTAGATATCCCACTAGCTTACTACATGGATTCACATGAGCATAATGAGATCTATCCATATGAAAACCCTAGTGAACCAAGTTGGGAACTCAAATACTTGAATGTGATGTATGCAAATCCTAACCATAGACCCCATTTAAGGTAGATGAGACCCCAAGCACCCAGAGGGCCCTGCTATAGATGTCAGGGTGATCATTTCATTCATGACTATTCACTTCCTCCACTTGGGCCATCCGAGTGAGTGACTATTCAAGGATTTTGTCTAGATTGTGGAAAAGAGATTCTTTTAAGAAACTACCCAAAGAATTTGGCCAATAATCAAAAGGTTACACCAATCAATGTTATTTTCTTGGTTGTGGATTCTAATGGAAGTGTGACAACTATAGTCCCCCATCCAAGTAGTAACTAGATCTCAGGCACCACATCAAACTCAAGGCTTAGATCAAGAGAAGAATTCAAAAGTCTGTGAGATAGAGAGTGTAACTAAGAAGAGAATGAGAGCTTCAAGGGATAGCTACGAAAGGATGAAAAGACAATGGGCAAGAAAGATGAGAAAATTAGAAGAGAGCTTAAAGGACACAAAAGAGAAATTGATAGAGATGGCATCCCACACACACTCAAACTCCATCCCCTCCCCCTCATCGAACCAAAACCTTCCCTCCATACCATTACCACCTAGAGAAGGATTAGTTCTAGCAAGATCATTTAGACATGATGTTCGAGGCATATCATAACATAATTCAAGAGGTGTTGAATGTGGTAGAGCTAGATAAGTGCTATCTAGAGCAGACCTAGAGATTGAAAGGACCAAGCTTTGTGTGAAAATGGTGGAACTGGCTTAGGCCATGCTCGATGCAAGCCGCCTTTTCAATCACACTAGCTCAGCAAAGACACATTTACATTTTGAAGGATTATTGGAGAGATTAGAAAGAATGATAGCCAAATGTGGGAAGTCAGCTACACCAAAGGCTCAAAACAGTGTAAGAGAAAAGCTAAGCTTGTCCCCCAAGGAAGCTTATGCTCCTTACTGCATAGTTGATAGAGTCTCTTTCTCTGTAAATTAGTACTCCCAAGAGTTGCAAGAGATTCAAGAGGAGAAATGGGCCAAGGAGAGCGAGAATCCTCGGCTCATTGAGATAGTGGATGATATTCATGATAAATTCCCTCAAGAAATTCCATCTATCTATGGAGTGCACAAAGATGTGCAATCTTATGAAAGATTAGACATTGAATCCAATTCCCTATAGGAACTACCTCATTTCACAAGCCATGGGAGTCTAAGTCCATTCACATGAGAGCCCCCCAATCATGGCAAGAAACATGAAATCCATTCTACTTAAGAATAAAGATGTAGTAAAGAACACTAAAGTGCAGTGCCACCTCACTTTAGAGGAGCTACTCAAGCTTAAACCTGAACTGTGGAAGCACATAACTAATCAAGAGTGAGAGGTAGCTAAACCACACTCTCCGGTAGGGTCACACAAGACTGTTCTAGAAATACCCTTGGATAAGATAGGAGACATGATAAAAGGAGAAGAAGGACATACCTATCTTCCCATCACTTATAAGGTTATACAACCAAAATAATATTGGATTCGAGTGCAGGAGTTGTGATTGCTACCACCTCCCTATGGAAGTGTTAGGGCAAGTCGGGACTCAAGCCAACAAGAATAAAGTTGGAAATGGTAGATGGATATATTGAGAAACCCCTAGGGTTACTAGAAGGGATAACTCTCACCACATATGGTGTATAGTTTGAACATACATTTCCATATGTGATTTTGGTAAGAACCATGTCTATGAGATGATTTTGGGTAGACCTTTCATGAGACAAATGCAGATAGTGCTAGATTGGGGAACCAATTCCTTGTACTTACAACACTTAGGTGTCACAACTAAAGCCAATCTCAAGGAATACTCTCATAGAGATGTAACCCCTTGCAATGGAACCCAGTCCATAGAACCACAGATGACATGGAGTCAGTGCATTCCATAGGATTAGGATCCTCATGGATGCATGAGGACACTCACCTATGGATGTGTAAAGTTGCACTAGAGCAAGAGAAAAAAGTGACCTCTAGAAACGCAGGTGCTAATGAGAACCCTTGACCAGTTCAAGATCTAAGCTATGCACCTATGGTGTTTTGTGATGAAGAATTTGAACCCCATGCTTGGGTAGAGATTCTAGCCACAATGGAAATAATAGTCAATGAAGAGCAATGGACCCCCCATTGCAATGAGGAAGGATATGACATTTCAATTTTTATTGTAGAACCACTCATGTGTGATTCCATCATAGAAGAACATGAGCAAAGCACAATTGAAATCAAGGAGGTTAGTGATGAGGACAAAGAATCCATCCTCATGGAGCCTTTGTGTGCTTCAGAAGAAGAGTACCTCTACCTAATAGACACTAGGATTCAAGAGCATGAAGGAAATAGTAATCAAGAAGAGAGGTTGATAGAAACAAAGGACGATCAAAATAAGGATAAGGAAGGAGGGAAACATGTCACCTTGCAAGTAGAGGATGAAGCAACATTTGAAGGACTAGAGCACTTTAAGAAATATGAGATAGAAGATTGAAAGGTCATGATGAGAATGCCTAACAGGGAAGCACTCTTGCAGAGAAACGAGGCACAAAAGAGGACCCCCAAAATTTTCAAATTAATGGGCATATTTTTCTTCTTCAAAATCCTAGAAAATTCCCTCAAAGCTATGTAAATGCCATCCAATTTTGAGCTCTATAGAGAGATCAACAACCTCTTCAAGTTCACTATTGTTGAAGAAGATGATGCAGAGAAATGAAGGGGCAAGACAATGATGGCCAAGAGTGTATGTATATTGCTTTCATGTAATGTACAAGTGATTTGAACTATTTATATAGACTCTTGAAGTTTTCCATAACTTTTACAAGTGGATTTTGAATTCAAATGAAGGTGGGATTGGTTGCTGAAGAGAATCTATTCACTTTCCTAAAATCTAGGAAAAGTGAAGATTTAATTTGATCTACTTTATGGTGATTGATTGACTCATCGATTGTCAAGCTCAACCATCTCAAATTAGTAGAATTTGAGCTCTCTTTTTCTCTTTTTACATATTTAAAGCTCTAGGCTTTTACATTGGTAAATGATCCATAAAAAATGTTTTAAAAAGAATACAATAAATGAGCATAATTAAAAAAACACTTCAATGAATATTTTGACATAATCCAAATGATAGCTTTTTGATGTAGATCAAATGCACCTCAAGCATAGTGTAAGCTTGTTATTCCACACACACACACACACACACACACACACACACACACACACACACACACACACATATATATATATATATATATATATATATATATATATATATATATATATATATATGTGTGTGTGTGTGTGTGTGTGTGTGTGTGTGCGGGTGTGTGTGTGCTTGCATTACACTATGGGTGGGAACATCCTGTAGGGTGATTTGGTATAATTGACAGATGGCATCATTTGGGGGCAATTCCTTATTGGAATGAGTGAGTGTTGAAGGATGAGTAATCTCACATTCGAGCTCAATGATTGGGAGGTATGGACATATGAGTCCCTCTATGTGTAACGTCAATGGGAGCTCATGGGAGTGCTATGAAAAAAGTATGTTTGTTAATATTGGTATTAGAGAGAGCCGCCAAGAGCAATCTTTTGCATGCAATCACGGTGAAGATATCCCATGCGGGCATGTGTGCAATCCCATATGGTTTTCTCTTGTCGTGAGAGAATGGACAAAGACCAATCTCCACCTTCCCCATGTGATCACATGAATGGTGGGAGAAAGGCTCTATTCCTCCTATATAATGAAGAAGAAGAAGAAGAGTACTTGAAGAGAATCTTTTTGGAAAATTATGGCGGTAGAATTTCATTGCATCGTATATTCTGCTACCTCCTACTATAACCCGATTGTGTGAATTGTTAGCCTTACTCTAAAACAACCTTGAATGTTGTCAGCTCTGACTATTTTTTAGGTATCGAGAATGTTTGGAGTAGACAATGGCGATATGGGGAAGGATGGCCCCAAGAAAGGGAAAAGAGAGATAACTATGCATCCTCAGAATCAGTATGCAGAGAACCCCCCCCCAATTATGAATCATATCCTTCTTTCAAGGAGTATGTTTTCTATGCTCCAAATGGAAGAGCCACAATCGAGGGACATATTTCAATGCCACTCGGGAGCTTACATGTGTTTTGATTACCCATGACTTTGGCATTCAATGGTGGATACTAGATGGGCAGCTTTGTCCAAATATTCCCAACAAGATAGTACGAACATGGCTATTGAATGGTCTTAATGAAACATTTCACACAATCCACATTTGGCTGGTGTTTGATTTCTATATGGCATGCCAAGGACTTGAGAAAAGTTCGAGTCATCTAGAACATTGACAAAAGGGATGAAAAACATAATGGATTGTCTAAATCTTATGAGCATTTCAAGAAACTGTACGCATTCCCCAAAGAAGCTGATAGATATTTTGCTTTTGATGTCTCTCCTTCCTCAACTAATTGTTTTCTAGAACTCGAGAAGCAAAGGCTTGATTGTTTATCTGAACACGAAACTCAGGTGAAGCTCGTGTAGCACATCGAGACTCTTTTATTCTTGTCAAACTTGTGACTGAAGATGAAAGATTTGATTGAAGTATTTCAATGGCGATGCACAATAGTGTGCTCTCCTTCTTGAGAACTCCATGACGATATCCTCGGAGTAGAAAGTCGATCTCTAGATGCCGCACATGGTACTCCACACAAAGGCTACCGAGACACTCAGAAAAACACAATACACATGGAGCATGAACACAGACTTCTTAGGTGTTAAAAATACGATCGAACCTCTTGTCTATGGCTGGCCAGGGCACTATATGTTTTATTAAAGAACATATTTAAAAGTGTCTGGCGGCCATTTGGCCTTTCACATGGACACTAAACAAACAATCTCCCTCTAAAGGCCAATATGGCCAAAGTGACTATGGTAAGAATGATAAATAATACCTGAGTGTAAGTATAAAAACTATACCTCCCACCTGATGGGCATGTTACATAGTATACATGTAGCTATGTAAGATCATGAATCAAGTAACCCCCATCAAGTGACAACAGTGTTGAAAGCTATCCTATGGTAGAGCTTTAGTCAAAGCATATGTAACATTATCTCGAGTATGAACCTTCTCAAGAATAATGTGCTCAATGGCTAAACAGTCTCTAATGAAGTGATACCTCACCTCAATGTGCTTGGTCTTTGCATGATAGACTGGATTCTTAGCCAAAGCAATGGCGCTCTGATTATCACTGAGCAAAAGAGGTACATGCTGGGGGAGACCCACATCACAAGCAAGACAAGAAAGCCACAATGCATCCTTACATGCCTCACTTGCTACAACATACTTTGCTTCTGTAGTGGAAATAGTTGTACATTCTTCAAGATGAGATCTCCAAGAGATAGCACCTCTAGCAAAATGAAAAATATACCCTGATGTTGACTTATGACTGTCTACACAACCACCATAAGCATAATCTATGTAACCAATAATGGATGCCTTCCCTCTACCCAAACATAGGCACTTGTCCTTAGTGCTGCTCAGATATCTCAAAAAAATCTTGACCACTTCCCAATGCTTCTTGCCAGGATTCGACATATATCTACTCACAACTTCCGCTACAAATGCAATGTTTGGTCTCGTAGCTACCATAACATACATGAGACTACCAACAACAGACTGATATGGAATTTTGGTCATGAATTGCTTTTCCTCATCTGATTTGGGGCAATCATTTTTGCTCAATTTCACATATGAGGGTAAAGGTGTTCTCAATGCCTTTCCACCTTGCATATTGAACATGTAAAGTACTTTGGATATGTACTCACTTTGAGACAAGCATATGCATCTTTTGATCCTATCATGAGTAATGCGCATGCCAAGAATATGTTTGGCATCCCCCAAATCCTTCATAGCAAATGTCTAACTCAACTTCTTTTTGAGAATCGACAAGTCATAAGAAGACTTCCCATCAATGAACATATCATCGACATAGAGTATCAAGCATATCAAGCTACCATCTGAGAATCTCGTTGTGTAGAGACGATCATCCACATTACTTCTAGAATAGCCTTGAGACTTCATAAAAGCACCAAGCTTTTGGTACTATTGTCTGGGGGACTCTTTGAGTTCATATAAGCTCTTCTTCATCTTACAAACTAGAATTTCTTAGCCAGGAACTATATAACCCCGCTAGTTGTTCCTTATAGATCTCATATGTAAGATCTCCATGCAAGAAAGTAGTTTTCACATCCATTTGGACTAGATCTAAATCCTCCATTGCAACGAATCCAAGCAACATTTGTATGGTCATCATCTTGACCATTCGAAAGAAGATTTCCTTGAAATCAACACCATATTGTTGCTTAAAACCTTTGCAACAAGTCGTGCTTTATACTTTGGAGAAGCACTATCTAATGTGAATTTTAGCTTATATACCCATTTGCATGGTAAAGCTTTCTTGCCCTTTGGCAAAGATACTAAATCCCAAGTACCATTCTTGTGAATAGAGTCCAACTCACTCTTCATGGCATGCTCCCACTTGACATGATATTATGACTGCATAGCCTCTTTGTAGCAAGAAGGCTCACCAACATGTATTAGAAAAATAAAATCCAAACCTAGAATATATATATCAGGTGGATGTGAGACACGTACAGAATATCTCAATGGTTGCTGAACAGGAACATTTGCAGATTGATTTGATCGGACATTCATCCCTATGTGCAACATTTTTATGCATGCTAACAGGAGGACTAGTATCCTCAAACACCAGTCTTCTCACTTCAACCTCCTTAATTGGTTGTTTATGCATCTTAAACTCATTGAAGATGACATCATTTCTTTTAATCATTGATCGTGTTTCACAATCCCATAAGCGATATCCAAATTGCCCTTCTCTACCATGTCCAAGAAAAATGCATTTCTTTGACTTATGGTCCAATTTTTGTCTAAGGTTTTTAGGTATATGAACATATGCTTCACATCCAAAAACTCGATAGCATAATATGGTGGCTTCCCTGTTCATAGCTTTTGTGCCACTTTTAGACCTTTGGGAGTACGAGGTGCAAGGTTAATCACATGAAGTGAAGTCAATATTATTTGTGCCCAAAAGTCTTGTGAAAGGTTTGCATGATGCAGCCTACAAACTAATCTATCTTGAATAGTTCTATTCATCCTTTCAGCTACAATATTTTGTATTGGGGTATAAGGAGTTGTTAACTCTCTATGAATTCCTCTAGACTAACACAAAAGTTTGAATTCATGTGATGTATACTCACCCCTGTTATCTGAATGTAAAGCCTTAATCTTAGTTCCCTTTTTTAGTCTCAATTGAAGCAAACAATTTTCTGAAAGTAGGGAATACCTCATCCTTTGATTTGATAGGATATACCTAGATTTTTCCAATAGCATCATCTATGAAAGTGACAAAGTAAAGAGAACCACCTAATGACCTTGTGGTCATAGGTCCACACACATCTGTATGAACGAGATCTAAAGGTGGAATTGAAGATTCAATGTGCATTCTATGCACATTCCTAGTTTGCTTTCCATATTGACAATGCTCACAAAATGAAAAATCAGAGAAAGATAACATAGGTAAGTAGCCAGAATGAGAAAGGTTTTCCATTCCACTGTGAGATATATGGACCAAACGATCATGCAAAATACAAGCCATAGCCTTTTCAATAACAGCTAACAAGTGTTCTTTCAATGATACGAATAAGGATTAAAGTGAGCTAACTTTTCTTCCTTTTGCAATAACCATATTAAACTTTGATATGCAAAAGGACTGGACATAGAAAACCACCTTGTAACCAAAGTCATCGAGTTGATCAACTAACATCAAACTACATGATAATTGAGGTACATGGCATACATTATGCATAGTGAATTTTGAACCATCAATGAACTGCACAACCACATCTCCAATCCCAACAATGTCACACTGGTAAGAGTCACCAACCCTCACAATACCAAGAGATTTTGCTACATAAGTAGAGAACCATTCTCTATGTGGTGTCACATGGAAAGAAGAACCATAATTTAGCAGCCATGTGTGGGAAAGAGAATCAACCATAAGAGCCTCAGTTGGCACAATGCTATCAAGTGTCAACACATCAACATCATTAGAAGTAGCATTAATTTCTTCAATCTTCACAGTCGAAGTAGATGGTGCAGGTAGCTATTTAACATGCCCATCAACATTCTATCATTTACCTTTATCATTCTTTAATGCATAACAATCTTTCTTTATGTGTCCTTTCTTATGACAATAATGACATTCAATATCCCTCTTCCTTGATTTACTTCTATTCTTATTCCGTTGACCATTCTTTTCCTTGTTCTTGCTCGTACCACGTTGTTGATTCTTTCCTTGGCAAGAATCATGAAAATTATATGCATCTCCACTCTGAGTGCCAATCGTAGATTTTCTATGAATATCCTCACTCAAGAGTGCTCCACATATGTCATCATAGACCAATTTACCACCAGGTGCACTACTAGTTGTGTAAAATGTATCCCATGATGATGGCAAGGTGCATAACAACAAACATTCTTTCATTTCATTATCCATATCCATTTTTTGAGCTTGTAACTGCTAGAATGTAGCATCAAACCCATTGAGATGAGTAGCAACACTATATGTGTCCTTCATGCGAAGTTCATATAACTTTCTCATCAGATACACTTCATTTGATGTCATCTCTTTTTCATATGTATTGCAGAACTTCTTCCAAAGCTCCTCTGCACATTCACACTCTAATACTGTAAAGTAATTATCTTCTAGATACAATTGAATGGTAGACCTAGCCATTTCACCTAACTCATCCTAATCATCTTCATCCATGTCAGTGGGATTCTTTGAGATTCCATTTACTAGCATCCATCACCTCCTCTGAATCAGCACATCTTTAATCTGATTCTCCCATAGAGCAAAGTTTGTGCCATCAAATTTTTGAATCTCAAAATGGTCTTTGCCGTGCAAGTTATAGTTCCTCCTTGGAACACTGGCACTAGACTCTGATCCACCAGGCTTTACCTAAGACCTCTGAAGCCATGATGGAGTCATCTACTTAGTGTCTTCCCTTGAAATCATTCTTGGATATCAATAATCATCTTTCTAGGAAGGAATGTGATGCTTAGGACTTCGGCTTGTGGACTTGTGAACCTAGATCGCATGTGGACCTTCTTGGAGAATATCATGATGATGTGCTTCTTCTACTCAACTTGACGCTCTTCCATCCCACCTATCTATTTTGTCATAAGGTGTCAAATGCTCCAGACCTCTCGTTTGGAGGCACAAAGCTATCTTAAGATAGCAGTTTGAACTCTATCCAAGTATGTGCCTCTATTTTATCATATTCTATTTTTTGCTATGGATCTGGGGGCTCCATAAATTGTATGTGGCTTATTGAATTTCACGTTTATCATCTAGAAGATGACATAACATAAAATATTCTTCCCACTCACTCAATCATTTCTCAATAATGTCATCAATATGAGAACTTTGTGTACTATGTTATTGGGGAATCTTCAAGTCCTTGAACTCGCATCAACCCTCATGCATCATTATTTCCTCATTAGAAGTTTTTGGAGCAATCATCCCCAATTTTTGGGTCTCTGGAACATAAACATGTCCTTCCCTAGAAGATTCTTTATTTGTACCTTTTTATATATGCTAATTTCTAAATCCTAGTGTTCATAGAGTTTAAGGTTGTGTGGGAATCCACCATAAGATGGTTAGGAAGAAGATGGACCTAAGGCCATGTGAAGAAGAACCTTTGTGAAAAGATATGCAATATTATCCTCTGTGGGCACATAAGCCGAATTGATCTCTCTAGCAGAGATTCTCTTGTTGAGATAATGATAGTGCATCTCAATATGCTTTGTGCAAGCATGGAACAAAAGGCTCCTTGCAACTACCAATGTGCTATGATTTTCGGTGCATAAGTCTACTCATGTGAGAGGCAAAAAATAAATATCATGTTGGGTTAGCATAAGTAAATTAAGCATCTGTTGGCAGTCAAGGAGGACTAACCAGTGGTGGCAGTCAAGGAGGACTAACACATGGTGGCACTCAAGGAAGCGGTCTAGGTGGACTTATACACCAAGGAAGCCTAAGGCAAATGCGTCAATGATAGGAGTCCTGGAGAGAAGAGAAATGAGGAATAAGTAGACAATGGAGTCAACAACAACCCAACAATTAGGCCTATCAATTTTTTGGAAGACAATTCCCTTTGAAATAGTGATTCTTATCACTACATCTCATTGTAAATCCTTTTTTAATAGAAAAAACTCCATTTTGTCCAAGATGAGGAGTCCTCGAGCTTGAGGAGTATTAGATGCAGCCCTATATCATTTTCATAATTTTTAGAGCTCATTTAAGCCCCCAAGTTAGCTTAGAAACCTATTTTTTAACTAGGCTAAACACTAGGTTTTAACAGAGCCAAAGCTAGTCAAAAGACTATAAAAAGAGCTAGAAGGCTCATTTTTTAAGAGAGCTTTTTGGAGAAAGAAGCATTTCTAGAATGTTGTAAACTCATTTTGGATAATTAAAGATTCCATTGTTCCCTCTCTTAGTCTTACCTTGTATGTGTGTGTGTGCTTCTCACTCAGGAACTTGCGTGATCACTTGCTCATGGCTTTCATACTACCCTCATGTCTCCTCAGATTGAAAATTATGAGGTGGATCTTCTCACCTTGGTACTCACGATAGTGCTAGAGTGACGCCAAATTTGGTGCCATTGCTAGGGACCAAACTTCGAGGATGAGCATGTGATGCTAAGACGTAGAGAACTGATGTTGGAATCATAGGTATGCTTCTTGTTTTTTACCTTTTTACTTCCTTCCTCATCATCCCTAATCACTCCCTACCTTCATTTCCATGTTCGCAAAAAAAAATCACCTTTTTGGTCATATCCCCACCTCCATTGCATTCCCTTCATTTCACTTGTGAGAGCGAGTGAGAGAGAGAGAGAGAGAGAGAGATCTTGTGTGTTGTGTTTTTGCATGTTTTTTGAGCTTTTTGGTAGTTACTCGCATCTATAGCAGCAATAGCAATGACATGTATGAGACCTGTATGCATGCACCCAAGGGTGAATGTCTTTGTCCGTTGTGATAGACAAGAAAATATAGTAGTTGGTAAAACAAAGTGGATCACAATGAATTAGATCACATGCACATTCCAAAAATATAAAGTTTGTTAAGAAATTTGCTTTTATTTTGTCCATCGCAATAGACAAGTGTCTGTCACCAAAAGATGATATATATCCCACAATGGATAGTCTATCCATCATGATAGATAGGCTGTCTATCATGATAGAAATATGTATTGTGGTAGACCTATCCATCACGATAGATAATCCCTACAACACATAAAATAATCATGTAAATCCAATACATCACGATGGATACAACTCAATACAGATAGGAGGGAAATAGGCTTTGTCCATCATATGATAGACAACTATCTATTGCGATAGACTAGTGTGTTGCAACAGACATGTCTATCATGACAGATAGGGCATGATGGACATTGTTGTCCATCACGGCAGACAGGCTTTGTCCATCGCGATAGACAACCAATTTTAACATTTTTTAGGGTTTGCAAATTGACAAATTTTGAGCTAAAATTTGAAACTTTTGTAGGAAATTGGAGCTTCTTGGCAAAGATAAAGCAAGATAGCATATGGGGCATGCTTGGGAGAAGGCATCTTGGGCATTGGAGCATTGATTAAAGCATTTGGCTCAAGTTTGGAAGTCTAAAAACTCCCTCAGTCAATTCTTTAGTTTAGACTAAGCTCGATTAGCACATTCGATTGCCCTAGGACTATGATAGGCATGAAAGTACCTAAGACTCTTTAAATCTCAAGTCCAAGGCTAACTTAAACTAGATCAAGGATAACCTTAGTAAAAAAAAACATACATTGCATGAGGTGAACATCAATTAGAACAAATTCAAGTGCTCTTTATGATGTTCTATCGAGACAAGAAAGTACATTCATAAGAACTTAAAAATATAAAGTTTCTGATACTAAAGAACCAACAACAAAGTTGTACTTGGAAATTGGTCTAACCAGTAATGCATATGAACCTTAGGTCAGATAGACACCTAGGATGGGATAGGCAAAACATCAGATCATCTGAAGCTAGTGTCAATCTCATTGCTAGGTCGTGGGCTCGACAATTTAGCGATTACCCCAATTTATTGAGCTCCGAGACTAGTGATTCAAAAATGTCTTCTTGCATGGAAAGACCCTTAGGTAGTTCAAGATTTTCCTACTTACAAATCCCTGAAGGCCCTTATAAGATTGAATTGGAGTATGTACAAATCAACCAATTGGGTGCTCGCATCTATGAGCACGGGTTAAGGAGATCAATGGTTCAACTCAAAAACCCTGATCAACCCTTCAAAATTCAACATCTAGTGGTCAAATTTGAAGAGGGTCCTATATTGATAACAAAGGAACCATATACATGGTTATGGACTCATCTGATTGGAAGGATGAATTTGGAATCATCATTCTCGAGTTAGAAATAAGAGATTTAGAGCAACAAAATCTTGGAAAAGAACCTAGAACATTGCAGGATAAGTAAGTCTTACCAAGGATAATCACACCAGAGTGGATTTCCAGGATAACAAGATCATATAGCTATTCTTGAATAGAGAGACAGATGAATCTTTCTGGAGATTTAAGTGAGACAAACCAAGTGAGGTAGATGGTGTAACAATTTATGAGTTCAAGGATCTAGATATCTCAAGGAAGGTAATCTACCTAGATAACTCTTCTGAAAGGATGTTTATGGTCATGGAACATAGCAGGCATGCCTACACTTGGTAGGGTGAAGTTGATATTCCCCCCCTTGACATGGTTTCAACCGTTGCATCAAGCTCAATTCAAGAACATTGAACAATTGCTAGAAGCCTTCATCATAGATTTCTCTAAGAGTGGTATAAGGCACAACACCTCATCCTTGATTCTAGTTTTAAGCAAAAACCTCAAGAGACATTCAATTTAGCAAGATATAGATTCAGACAGTACCTTGAGATATGTTGCATCCAAGAGCTACCCACACTGACCAAACAAGTGGCATTATTTTTGAATGGCTTGCTAACTGCAAAGTTACGACAATAAGTCTACTTATAGGAACCAAGAACCATAGAGCAATGCATGAGAACGTGCATAGATATTGAGGATAACCTATGAGAAGAATTAGTACTTTCAAAGATCTATAAGGATTCAGATACTTCTTCTAGTTTCACGTCAAAACCCGCAACCTCAATTGATGAATGTGTTGAAAAAGTAGCTAAAAAATTAGGAGTCTCAAGCAAACACAACCCGAGGATGGGCTCTATGAAATGAGTAATTGCAAACGAGACCACATGGCCAATGCTTGCCTAATCATGGATCAAACTGAAGGGACTCCTAATAACCAATACTACACAATAGAGAGAAGGTACACTAATCATACAATGCAAGATTTCCCTTACATTAAACAAGTAATAGAAAAAAATACCAACAACCATAGCAGGAGCCAAAGAAATACCAAAATCCATATCAACAACTACCATACTTTAGGCCCTAGCAACCTTACTACCAAGCTCAGAAAAGACCTCAACCTGTGCTAGATCAACAACCTCCACCCCCTCTCAATGTTGTGCCACCCAAGTATGCTTCAATAGGGGATAACTTGAGCAGAGCCTAGTGCCTACATCCCTGGTGATTTTTGAAACCTATCCAAATGTTCAAAGCTTTGACTCGATGCATGTAGATATCCCACTTGCTTACTACATGGATTCACATGAGCATAATGAGATCTATCCATATGAAAACCCTAGTGAACCAAGTTGGGAACTCAAATACTTGAATGTGATGTATGCAAATCCTAACCATAGACCCCATTTAAGGTAGATGAGACCCCAAGCACCCAGAGGGCCCTGCTATAGATGTCAGGGTGATCATTTCATTCATGACTATTCACTTCCTCCACTTGGGCCATCCGAGTGAGTGACTATTCAAGGATTTTGTCTAGATTGTGGAAAAGAGATTCTTTTAAGAAACTACCCAAAGAATTTGGCCAATACTCAAAAGGTTACACCAATCAATGTTATTTTCTTGGTTGTGGATTCTAATGGAAGTGTGACAACTATAGTCCCCCATCCAAGTAGTAACTAGATCTCAGGCACCACATCAAACTCAAGGCTTAGATCAAGAGAAGAATTCAGAAGTCTGTGAGATAGAGAGTGTAACTAAGAAGAGAATGAGAGCTTCAAGGGATAGCTACGAAAGGATGAAAAGACAATGGGCAAGAAAGATGAGAAAATTAGAAGAGAGCTTAAAGGACACAAAAGAGAAATTGATAGAGATGGCATCCCACACACACTCAAACTCCATCCCCTCCCCCTCATCGAACCAAAACCTTCCCTCCATACCATTACCACCTAGAGAAGGATTAGTTCTAGCAAGATCATTTAGACATGATGTTCGAGGCATATCATAACATAATTCAAGAGGTGTTGAATGTGGTAGAGCTAGATAAGTGCTATCTAGAGCAGACCTAGAGATTGAAAGGACCAAGCTTTGTGTGAAAATGGTGGAACTGGCTTAGGCCATGCTCGATGCAAGCCGCCTTTTCAATCACACTAGCTCAGCAAAGACACATTTACATTTTGAAGGATTATTGGAGAGATTAGAAAGAATGATAGCCAAATGTGGGAAGTCAGCTACACCAAAGGCTCAAAACAGTGTAAGAGAAAAGCTAAGCTTGTCCCCCAAGGAAGCTTATGCTCCTTACTGCATAGTTGATAGAGTCTCTTTCTCTGTAAATTAGTACTCCCAAGAGTTGCAAGAGATTCAAGAGGAGAAATGGGCCAAGGAGAGCGAGAATCCTCGGCTCATTGAGATAGTGGATGATATTCATGATAAATTCCCTCAAGAAATTCCATCTATCTATGGAGTGCACAAAGATGTGCAATCTTATGAAAGATTAGACATTGAATCCAATTCCCTATAGGAACTACCTCATTTCACAAGCCATGGGAGTCTAAGTCCATTCACATGAGAGCCCCCCAATCATGGCAAGAAACATGAAATCCATTCTACTTAAGAATAAAGATGTAGTAAAGAACACTAAAGTGCAGTGCCACCTCACTTTAGAGGAGCTACTCAAGCTTAAACCTGAACTGTGGAAGCACATAACTAATCAAGAGTGAGAGGTAGCTAAACCACACTCTCCGGTAGGGTCACACAAGACTGTTCTAGAAATACCCTTGGATAAGATAGGAGACATGATAAAAGGAGAAGAAGGACATACCTATCTTCCCATCACTTATAAGGTTATACAACCAAAATAATATTGGATTCGAGTGCAGGAGTTGTGATTGCTACCACCTCCCTATGGAAGTGTTAGGGCAAGTCGGGACTCAAGCCAACAAGAATAAAGTTGGAAATGGTAGATGGATATATTGAGAAACCCCTAGGGTTACTAGAATGGATAACTCTCACCACATATGGTGTATAGTTTGAACATACATTTCCATATGTGATTTTGGTAAGAACCATGTCTATGAGATTATTTTGGGTAGACCTTTCATGAGACAAATGCAGATAGTGCTAGATTGGGGAACCAATTCCTTGTACTTACAACACTTAGGTGTCACAACTAAAGCCAATCTCAAGGAATACTCTCATAGAGATGTAACCCCTTGCAATGGAACCCAGTCCATAGAACCACAGATGACATGGAGTCCGTGCATTCCATAGGATTAGGATCCTCATGGATGCATGAGGACACTCACCTATGGATGTGTAAAGTTGCACTAGAGCAAGAGAAAAAAGTGACCTCTAGAAACGCAGGTGCTAATGAGAACCCTTGACCAGTTCAAGATCTAAGCTATGCACCTATGGTGTTTTGTGATGAAGAATTTGAACCCCATGCTTGGGTAGAGATTCTAGCCACAATGGAAATAACAGTCAATGAAGAGCAATGGACCCCCCATTGCAATGAGGAAGGCTATGACATTTCAATTTTTATTGTAGAACCACTCATGTGTCATTCCATCATAGAAGAACATGATCAAAGCACAATTGAAATCAAGGAGGTTAGTGATGAGGACAAAGAATCCATCCTCATGGAGCCTTTGTGTGCTTCAGAAGAAGAGTACCTCTACCTAATAGACACTAGGATTCAAGAGCATGAAGGAAATAGTAATCAAGAAGAGAGGTTGATAGAAACAAAGGACGATCAAAATAAGGATAAGGAAGGAGGGAAACATGTCACCTTGCAAGTAGAGGATGAAGCAACATTTGAAGGACTAGAGCACTTTAAGAAATATGAGATAGAAGATTGAAAGGTCATGATGAGAATGCCTAACAGGGAAGCACTCTTGCAGAGAAACGAGGCACAAAAGAGGACCCCCAAAATTTTCAAATTAATGGGCATATTTTTCTTCTTCAAAATCCTAGAAAATTCCCTCAAAGCTATGTAAATGCACTAGAGAAGTCCTCTAGATGCATAAACCCCTCTTTGTAACATATTTCTTGTAAAATAGTAGGAAATTAGAGATTAGCCAATAAAGTGCCGGTCACTTGTTTGAAAGGACCATTTTTAGGGCACATGTATATAAGTCACTTTGTCACTCTTTCTAAGGACTTTTTGCCATTGTGAAGAAGGAGAGCCAAAATTTTCAAATTTGTTACTTTCCTGCAGATTTTTATCTTCTCTATGATCTTATGTGTGTGTGTGAAGTTTGGAATGTGTGTGTCGGACTGTTGTCTACCCCTCTCCATCACTTTTGAACTACTGTAGTGTGTGTGTGAGCAAATACAAGTTGTGGAGTGAGTGAAGGTGTTTCCCACCATTCACTATTTTGGCCATAACTTGAAGAGCGGTTACCAGATCTGAGTGAAAATACTATTAATATATGCGTCTCGTCGAGAGCTTCGAAATGAATCCATACTGGCCATATTTGGAGTTCGGTCGAATTTATATTTATTGCTATAAGTGGTATTGCGACAGACACTTTCAGAGGTTAAGTGAGTTGGATAGGTAGTTTAGTCTTTTCTCATGCATTTTAGCTGAACCACTTCACTTTCCATCATGTGTGCACACATCCTCATACACTTGGTTCGGGTAGTTCTTCGAATTGATAATTAAGAGTGTGTCAATCCACCACTATACACACTTGTGTGGAAAATGAGATTTAGTCTCTTTGACACAAGTCCCTAAGACCTTGTGACTTAGGTACACACGTTTTTGGCGTCGTTGCAGGGGAACAAACTCAACCAAGGTGCCTTTGTGATGGTTATAGCTCTGGAGTGAAGGAATCATACTTGAAGCAGTGAATTCGTTCAGTGGCAAGTAGTCAGACATTTTAGCACTTGTTACTTCACATCCTTGAGGTGTGTGTAATGAGTTTTTAGGTTTAGGGTTAGGAGAGGAGGAGAGAAGGAAGAGTTAGGGTTAGGTCAAGGAGAGGAGTGGAGTAGGAGTAAGTTGAAATTACCAAGAAAAATCCCAAAAAAAATTGCCAAGTTAGTGTAGAATAGGTCCTAAACATCACAAAATATAAAAACCAAAAAATTTACTTCATTTGACACTTGCTCTGGAATTGGTATCACCTGCAGACAGCGACCGGAATCGCCTGAGCAGTATCGCACCCTACAATCCCAAAAAGCTACCTTGTGAGCTCAAGACTTAAGCAAGGTATCCCAAAGGTAATCTACATTAAGAGTTCAACATCAAAAGTTACTTGAAAGCACATATACACGTGATTAAAGACGTTTTCAATATCGCGGGATGGGGCAGAGAGATTAAAGGGGTTCTTTGAGTGAATCAGAGGATCAGGAGTGAAGAGGAGTGAGAGAGAAGCATAGGGGTACAAAAATTTTTGTGTTTGAAGCGATCTTGGCTGTAGTATCACGATCGGTTGAGTTTTGGTATCGCGATACCAAAATTCCCTAGTATTGCGATACTCGCTGAGTATCGTATCGTCGCATACCACTTATGGTATCACGATACCATTTTTTGGTATTGTATCGTCAGTTGGTATCACGATCATTATCTGCCAGTGGTATCGTATCGCGGTCCACTTGGTATCGTATCGTCTTGGTCACGGTATCGTATCGTTGACCGAGCGGTATCGTATCGCCCAAAACACTGGTATCGTATCGTTCAAAACTCTAGAATCGTATCGTGTAGAATTGCGGTATCGTATCACGACTGACATTGGTATTGTATCGCGAGGATTCCAAGTATCGTATCGTTCATTAAGGAGGTATCGTATCGTCGATCGAGCGGTATCATATCGTGCAGAACACTGGTATCGTATCATGCAGAACACTGGTATCGTATCGTCGACCTAGTATCATATCATTGAGCCTCCCAGTATCGTATCGTGAGGAATGGGAGTATCGTATCGTTCAAAACTCTAGTATCGTATCGTGTAGAGTTGCGGTATCATATCGGGACTGACCTCGGTATCGTATCGCGAGGAATCCAAGTATCATATCGTGCATTAAAGAGGTATTGTATCATCGGAGCCATATAGTATCGTATCGTGTAGTGCATTGGTATCGTATCGTGTAGAAAGTAGTATCGTATTGTGAGGATTCTGGTATTGTATCATTGACTATTCCAAGTATCGTATCGTCACATGCAGAAGTATCGTATCGTGGTAAATAGTGGTATCATATCATGGCAAGAGTGGTATCACCTAGTGCAGTATCACCAAAGTGGTATCACCCAGAACATTCTGAGTCTTTTTAAGGGCAAAATTCGAGGCAATTGAGAAACGAATTAGGGGATAGTCAGGAACCAAAATAGCCTCAGGAGGGTGAATGAAATTGAGATCAGGGCGGGTGCTAAGTAGTCGGAGAAGTGTTATTTCATCGGTAGGAAGTGCTACTCAGGCAAGTCACCGCTCTATCTATTCTGACACATCTAGTGACTCAGAAGAAGAGAGACCTATGGCTTCAGAGGACATGCAAAGCTCTCTACCCCGGAGAAACTTGACATCTATTATAGAAGGGGAATATTGTACCTCTTTGCAATATGTGTCCACTAATTCCCAAGGGATTCCCATCTACCTGGATGGTTTAAATAGATTAGTAGCCAGGATGGTCACTTCTACGGATTCTACAATAGTGCCTAGACCAGCAGTCAAGTATGAAGGAGGAGTGTACATGGACAAGTTAGGTCACATTTATGTGGTAACAGAACACCCAGACTAGATCAATGAGAGGAGAGAGTTAGAAGGACAAGAAAATTTAGGAAGAGCGGACCTGAAGAGTTGGTAACCACTCCCAGGGGTAAATCAGTAGTAACTCGAGTCTTGAGAGGGGATTTGATACCTCAAGATGATTACTTATTAGAGGTCTACTTGATTCATGGATCACACTTACTCTTACAAACTGACTCACCTACACGTAGACAAGGGGTAAGTCCAATGACCTTCTTCGAGTTAAAAGATCCTGAAGACAAGTCTAGAGTCACATACCTAGACAAGAACCAAAGAAGGTATTGGATTGTTGATGCCATTGATAGGACTCGATTGAAGTATATGGGGCTGCCTGTATTCCCTCAACGAGAGCAAGCTACTACCTCTCAGAATCCCTTTGGGACACAACAAGAGTCAGAACATACAATGTCGGGACAAACAAGCCATCAGAGAGTTCCAAACTAAACCCAGGTGCACTTTACAATGCCAGGACTGCAAGCACACAAGCAAAAGCACCCTGGATTAGGCAACCAACGTTGGCCACCAGTAAGACCAAGACCACCACTAGGAGTACCGCCTGGAATACCTCCAGTTAGACCAGCAATTCCTATAATGCCTAGACAACCAGAATCCATAAGAAGATTAAGACCGATTCAAGTGGCTAAGTGTATGAGAAACCATTATGATGGGATGGGAGAACCTTACAACCACATAGCTGAATTTAAACAAGTTCTAAGAGCTGAACAAGTGGATGATTTCTTTGTACAGTATGAGTCCTTTGGACTCACTCTCACAAGAACGGCTTTGACCTATTTCCAGCCACTAGATCCCAATCAATTTGCAAATATTAAGCAATTTTTTCAAGAATTCATAGGGGAATTCACTAAGAGAGGGATTAAACATAATTCTTCCTCGTTAATCCATAGCTTCAAACAAAACCCCAATGAAACTATGAAAACAGTAGCCCAAAGATTTAATCAATATGTCAATAGATGCCTAGTAGCGGAAAGACCCACGCAGCAAAAAATGATATCATTATTCCTGGACGGACTAACAAATGGGACTCTAAGAACTTTAGTCTATGTGAAGAGGCCACAGGCGTTGAGTGAATGTCTTCAAGAGTGTATTGACCTAGAGGACAACCTAGTAGACGATCTAAAAAATTCACCAAGTCCTACAAAATCAAAAGACACTAGAAGTATAGTGTCTTCCAACACCAGTAATGTAGAATAGTTAGCAGAATTGGTAGCCACGAAGTTAGGAGTCCATGGACAGTGGAACTACCAACATCCACCAATGAGAATACCCATGTTATGAAGATGCAGCCTATGTGGAGGAGATCACCCCACTCACATGTGTGTAAGAGGAGGAACGGGTTTGCCTCAAGCTCACCCTTACAATAGGCATCCGCATCAAGGAACTACTCTGTATTGCCACATAGAACAAAAATACACCAATCATACTACTGAGAATTGTCCACTCAACAGGCAGACATGACCTATAAATCAACCTCAGTATAGGCCATATGGATACCCACCGAGAGATCCAGGAAAGGAGATTCCCAGATATAATCCCTATCCAGGACCATCGGGAGCACCTAGACCATATGAGCAAGGATGTACACAACCTCAACCAGTGTTGGGACCACAACCGCCACTTCCTCAACACGTAGTACCTATCAAATATGCTCAACCAGAGGAAAACTTAGAAAGAGCCATAGTGCCAGCTTCACCAATAGCCAATATAGAATCAATGAACCGAGGATATGAGCAGACCCAAGGAGATTACTATCCCTATGATGCCAGTATAATGGAGTACAAGAAAGCTTATGACTCGCAATACTATGGATACGAGGGATATGACAATGTCTACGCACCAGAGGTGGCAAACTAATGTACACCGCACCCAAAGCACCAACACTCATGAGACCAACCATTAGACCACCTATGCCAAAAGGATCGTGCTATAGATGTGGAGGAGATCACTTTATCAGAGAATGCACTCGACCATACAACCCACCACACCCTAGGATGTGGGAAGGGTATTGCAACGATTGTCGAAAGGAACATCTCTTTAGAGATTGCCCAAAAAATCCTAATAAGGCACATGAAATTGCACCTATTAACGTGATCGAAGTAATTGAGTTGTCATGAAGTGACAAGGAATACACAGTGCCATTGAAGGCCATCACACGAGCACAAACAAAAGGGCAAGAAAGAAAATGAGTAGACCCTGAGCAAGAAAAGAGTAAAATAATAGAACCTAGACTACAAGTAGTGGAAGATTCAGAGGACCCACGTGAGAATACCCAAACAACACAAATCCAAAAATGGAAGGATAGAGAGAAAAACTCAAGGAAAAATGGACGAAAAATAAAAACAAAGAAGACAAGAAGGACACAAGAGGCAAAAAGAAAACTAAAGAACCCGAAATTCAGGTAGAAGTTCCCATCACACCGAAGACACTAGAACCAGAAAAGCCAGGATCAATTTTACCAGACCCAAAACCAGATGATTTAGACATGTGGTTGAAAGCTTACCAAGCTAGAATCAAGAATGGAACAAACATAGAGCAGCATGAAAAGCTTTACCCACAAGGGGAGTTAGAAAAGGAGAGGCTAGCGATATGTAGAAAACTCATAGAGGTAGCTCATGCCACCCTAGAGAAGACTATCCCAGCCCTCCCCGAAACAAGAATATCGGAGGATCCATACAATGATTGTATTAAAGCCAAGGGACAGAAACTAAAAGAGATGGATGATGAGAAAGAATTTCTGAGTACCAAGGAAAAATCTATGTCCATAGTCCTTGATTTAGAAGTTGATTGGCCAGTTGTGGACTAGGATTCGAGAGGATCACTGGAAAAAGGATGGAGTTGCAAAACCTCCTTTCGAGGAGTTAGATGTGGAAGACTATCAACCACCACTAAACATGGAAGAAATATATGAAGAAGTTTCTAGACTAGATCAAAACAGGGAGGAAGCCCAGAGCATTTCCATCCTCCCAAACTATATGGGAGAATATGAGAAGGAATCCATAATCATCCGTGCTCCCACAGTACGAGGAAAACAAAAGGGAACCTCAGATAAGAACTCACACAATCTAACAGAACTCAAAAAGACCAAAGTACAATGCCAGTTGACTGTGGAAGAATTACTTCATGTTAAACCACGATTATGGAAACAATTAGCAAGACAATTGGAATTAAATCAGGAGAAGAAAAAAAAGGAAAGCAAGGGAAATGAAAACCCATCTAACATACAAATCCCCGTGGATAAGGTTGGAGAATTCAGCGAAGGAGATGAGGTCAACACGTGTCTACCGGTCACGTACAATGGATACATGACCAAGGCTATACTAGACACAGGAGGAGGAGTAGGTATTGCCACCAAAGAGATTTGGGAAAAATGGGGAAAGCCTGCCCTACGAGCAACTCGCATGAAGCTCCAATTAGCAGATGGCCATGTGGAGAAACCATTGGGAATATTGGAAAAGATCAAATTGACCACCTATGGAGTTAAATTTGAGCATACGTTAGCTATCCATCAATTTGGAAAGGCAAATACTATGAAATGATATTAGGACGACCTTTCATGAGACAACTGAAGGTAGTGCAAGATTGAGGACGAGACTCATTATACCTCCAACATCAAGGGAACACTACCAACATAAACTTGCATACCTTTGCATACCGAGATGTACCTCCACTACAATGGAATCCCATACACAAGGAGGAAGATGATTTGTCTATCCATAGTGCTGGATCAAGTGATCAATCATGGATGCATGAGGATGCCCAATTATGGATGTGTAAGGAAGTCAAGAAAGAGGATAAAAAATTGCAATTATGGCCCATAAGACATCAAAATTATTGGCCCATAGAGGATCGAATGTACATACCTCAAGTTTTTCCTGATGAAGCATTTGAACCACATGGTTGGATGGAGATCTTAGAGACCTTGGATGTATGTGTGAATGAAGAAGTTTTGATCATGAATGAATGTGTGGACGAAGACGGCTATGACGTGAACTTGTACATGGTAGTCCTTCAGGAGGTAGAAGCTGGAGAAATATTAGAAAAGGAATGGAAAGAAGAATACGAGAGCATAGAAATGGAACCAGAATTTGATTCGGAGGAACGTTATCTAGAAGCCATTCAAGCTGAAGACAAGTACGGAACAACCAAAGTGTTCGCAATAGAAGTAGCCCCTATAGTACCAAATCAGGAGGAAAGCATGAGTAAGACCGAACCTACCCTGGACCTTTTTGAGGTTCTAGAACACTTCAAAAGATATGAAGTAGAAGAAAGAAAAATAGCTATTCAGATGCCTAAAAGAGAGGCAAGAGAAGGAGAGGCATATGATAACAAGGAACAAACAAAAAAAATCATAGTAACCGTAGAAGATGGAGAAGAAAGATGTACATACATAGGAAAGGATGTGTCAACGAAAGAGGAAGAAGAATTGATACGACTAATTCGAGCATATCAAGACATATTTGCTTGGACCTATAAGGATCTTAAAGGTGTGGAGCCCTCCATCTGCTCTCATAGAATACCAATGACATCGGAGGCAAAACCATCAAAACAATGCCCTGACATGTATAACGAGGTTTATGCCACAAAAATAAAAGAAGAAACAGACAAGCTATTAGCAGTTGGATTCATTTACGAGATAGAACATACCGAATGGGTGTCACGATTAGTTGTTGTACCCAAAAAGAACGGAAAACAGTATATAGCTTCTTAGATGGATTCTCTAGATACAACCAAGTAGCGATTGCTACTGAGGATCAACACAAGACTGCATTTGCGACCAAATGGGGGGTCTATGCTTTTAGAGTGATGCCTTTTAGGCTCACTAATGCCCCAGCTACTTTCCAAAGGTTGATGTATCACATTTTCAAGGAATTTCTAAAGAAGAGCATGGAAGTATATGTGGACGACCTATGTACATATTCAAATCGAAGGTAGGAACACATCCCTGAATTGTGAAAAATATTTGATAAATGTC
The DNA here is from genome assembly GCA_020310875.1 of Ceratopteris richardii. Lineage (NCBI taxonomy): Eukaryota > Viridiplantae > Streptophyta > Polypodiopsida > Polypodiales > Pteridaceae > Ceratopteris > Ceratopteris richardii. The sequence goes on along the minus strand of CM035410.1, from coordinate 152,473,382 downwards.
GATAATATAGAGTATGCCTAAATCCTGAGAAGTGCGTTTTTATGGTAAGACAAGGAAAAATCCTAGGACACTGTGTACTCAAGTCAAGAAGACTCAAGGACTCGTGCCAATGAGACTGTACCTCTATTGCAACACAAGTGCGTATAGTGGGAAATTAACACACATCTAAATATCAATCCGATCGAACGACCTAACCAAGTGTATGAGGACATGTGCACCTATGATGGAAAATGAAGTGATTCAGTTGATATGTATGAGAAAAGACTAATCCACCTCTCAAGCTTACTGAAAAACTGAAAGTGTCTACCACGATACCTCTTACAGCAGTTTTCAGAAAATCAAGGATTTCTCCCAGCTCTGAACTCTGAATATAGTCAATAGGCTACTCATTTAGAAGCTCTCGGCAAGACGCATCTATTGGAAGTGGTTTCACTCAATTCTGACAACTCTGCTTCAAGTTATGACCCAAATAGTGAATGGTGGGAAGCACCCACACTCACTCCACAACTCCTACAAGCTCACACACACACTACAGTAGCTCAAAAACAGTGGGGAGGGGTAGACAACCGTCCTACACACACATTCCAAGCATTACACACACATACAAGATCAAAGAGAAGATGGAAATCTGCAAGAAAGAGGCAAATTCGAAATTTTGGAGAGCTCCTTCTTCACAATGGTCAAAAGTCTTTACAAAGAGTCACAAAGTGACTTATATACATGTGCCCTAAATTTAGTCTTTTCACACTAGAGAACAGCACTTTATTACTAAAAAAGTGAATTTCCTACTAATTTATAAGGGATATTTTACAACAAGTTGGGATCATGCATCTAGAGGACTCCTCTATTGCATTTACATGGCTTTGAGGGAATTCTCTAAGACCTCAAAGAAGAAAAATTGTGCCCATTAATTTGAATTTTTTGGGGCTTTTCTCTTGTGCTCCTTTGCTCTGCAACACTCTCCCCCTCTTTGTCTCTGTCATCCCTTGACAGGCTTTAGCTTCTCGTTGACTGCTTGCTCAAGTCTTCTGAATACACGCACCCAGTGGTCGAAGCGGCAACAAGGACTGTCAGACAATTGGTTATCTTATCTGAGGTATGTCCTTTGCTTCTGTTTTGCCCCTTGGTATTCCGTATATCACATATCTGGGTTGCTGTATTCATTTGGGTTGCCACGCATGCCACGAGTGACCTATGTCTTGCTTGTGGTCCTCTGATTTGTCTTGGTTGCACACATGTGACCCTATGGTATTGTTTTGAGCCTGTTTACTTTCTTTTCACCGCACGCTGTCATCAGAAGGATTACTACCTGCCAATTATTGTCTTGCACTTCTTCATGTATAGTTCCTGGCCCTGGTCCGTCCTTCCCATGAAATGTCCTAGTTCTGATTGATCTTTAATTCCACTTCTCAGGACCTGGATGATTCGCGTTGTTGCCTGATGCGTGCCCCTGCAGCGCTTTGGGCAGAGGGTGGTTCTTCTGTATTATGATCTTCATTCTTTATTGGGCAGTTTTTTACTTTGATCTTCATCTTCTTCTCTTCTTGCTCGATTCCCCTTCCACACGTCCCTCCTCCTAAACTCTGTCGTCCCCGACAGGCTTTTTGTGGCAGCGTGTGTAAGTCTGTATCGCTGCTTGCTCTCTTTGGTTCAGTAGATTAGCGTGACATATCATAAATTCCTTCCATTGTGTTGACTTTACCCCATCCTCTGGTGCTTGTCGATGATCCGTAAAAAAGCTCGTCTCATAAGCGACCAGACGTGCATTAAGGTTCGAAGTCATTTTTACAAAAATTTCTAAATCTATTTCGAAGAAGCCGGTGAAAAATGCTTCTTCGAAAGTTTGCATATACATTGATGGCAAAAACATAATTCGAGAATAATATGCCATAAGTGTTAAGCGGCTTGGAATAGTAGATAGATAAAAAATTAGTGCTTCGGATCCTTGCGTAATGCCGATGAAATTCAAAAAAGTATATTTTGCATGCTGGAAAACCTTTATTACTGTTAGTAGCATACTGAATATTTTATTGGTCATTTTAACTGCTAAATCCGGAACTGTAGCATATCTTGCAATCCAAAATGCCATAGTTTTGACCATATATTCCTCAGTCGGTAAGTAATTGTGTGGAGGACTAGGTAACAACGAATAGTTGAGCCATTGATTATTGATATTTCCCTGGCGTTGACCCTCCCAAAATTGCATCTAGGCTCTTCGACGGGGTACTGGGCAAAAAGGGGTTTACTTGAAGCATATAAGGCGATGCTTCCTACTGTACCCGCAGTGTAGGATTCTTTTCCAAAAGCTTTCTTCTCCATATAGGATCCGCCTTCTCAAATTCTTCTTGGGTATACTTGAATGTATCATGTCTGAAGTGGAGATTGTAGTCCGGATCTTTATTTGTCGTAGTCGTTATATATTGTCTCGTTTGTTCTTTTAGCAGGCCATATGGTACACTAAAAGGCTTCAAAATTTGCTCCAAGTTTTTGCTTTCTATCTTAGCTTCCTTCATTACTTGGATGATTTGATCTTCAAATTCAGCCGTAAGCTGGGACACCAGTAGTGCCCTTTCCGGTCTGCTGAATTCTGCAATTTCTCGAGTGTTATGTTCAATGTGAACCTCCTGGTCCTCCCTTATCGGTGAATGATGTGAGGGGGGAGAGAGAGGACGTACCTCAGTCTCCACAATAGCCTCTGCAGATTTTGGAACTACTGGTGTCCCCTCCATTGTTTTCTGCTCTAACTGCTCTTGAAGCTGTTTAATCAATGCGTCTTTGCGCTTTATTTCCTTAGTAGCCTGTGCAATGGTGTCCTTGTGTTTGAGAAGTTCTTGAGCAACGATGTCTAAATGATCGGTGTCTTCTTTACATTGCAAGAGATAACGATTTTCAGCTTTCTTCCATTTATTTTGTAGGGCAGCTGTGTCATCCATATACCTCTTTTCCCATTCGGCAATGGTGAGTTGCTCCTTTCTTAGCTAATCTTCATACTTAGCTATCTTTGTGTCCAATTCTTTGATATCTTTTTCTGGTCTTTCTTGAACCTCTATTGGCTGGTCACTGAGGAGGGCGGTCATGAGTTCTTTATTTTGATTCCTTAAGTTCTCTGCTTCCTCCATGTATACTTTGATCTATGATTCCAGTATTTTGCTCCGGGCAGCGATTCGCGCCTTCTCAGTCTCGCTAGCTTCGTATTTTGTCTGTACTTCTTGCAGTTGTGCTTTTAATCTCTCGTTTTCGGTCATTAACTCATTGCACTGCTTTTTGGCTTCTTGGGCTTCTTTCTCTTTGTTTCTTAGGTGCTCTGTTTCTAAGTTCAATTCTACTGAAAGATTCTTACTCTTTGCTTGAAGCTCTTGCTTGTCCTGCATTGCTTGATCATAGTCTTCATCAACCTCAAGCATCAGTTGTTGTGTGTCTAGTGCAGTTCTGATCATATCTTGTACTACTGGCTTGAGCTGAGCTATCTCAACATTTAACCACGTCCTATGTATGCTTGGAGCTTCGCCTGATTGCACATCTTTTCCCTGCTCCACGTGGATGGTTTCGTTGTGTGGTTGTCTAATTTGTAATTGTATGTTTTGGACCTTTTCCTGTTCCTCCAGATCAACAGCTTTTGTGGCACTCCCTTGAAATGTGACATCCATGGGGGAAGGTTCTGCCACAACCTTATTGGGGTGAAGGGTTCTTCGTCTTCTATTTTCTCTTCCTGAGGCTCCTTCTTTCGTATCTTTATGGACATGTCGCGAGGTGGTGTGGCCTCCTTGATACGAATAGTGGAAGTCTCATTAAGTTTTATCACATGCGTACCTTCCTGGCCTGCTTCCTGACTTGTGGTGTTCTTAATAGGATGCATAATGTGGTCATCCGTTTTTAGGCCTTCTACTTCTTCATTGTAGTTAACTTCATTCAACTCTGCCCATTGTCCATCATCCTTTGACTCACTTTGAATATCCACATTTAATAGTGAGTTGTTGGGCTCTTCTTGTGCATCCGAGGATGAACTTGAATTGTTCAGCCCTATTTCCTGGTACCGATGGACTTTGGTGAGCTTTCTTTTCGCTTCCATTTCTTGTTGGGTCTGTTGATAATGGTGGCCTTGCACCAGTAAATTGACTTGTCCTTCCGTATATTGGTGCGTCTCTTCCAGGGCCCTAGTTAAGTCTTCCTCTGTAATCAGCCTTTGCTCTTCAATAGTTGTTTTTGGCAGTACATGTGTCCTTTTCATGGATGGAGTTTCCCTCTTCCATTTGCTTTACTTCCCTTAGTCTCTTTGTGCCTCTCATTCTGGGTTGAGAGCTAGTTTCAGCTTCTTCTACAATCTTGACTTCTCTTTTCTTTTTAGGAACAGTGGCAACTTTGGCATACTTCGCCAGCACCGTTGATGATGGCATTTCTTGCAGGTGCTCTTGAATGCCTAAAGCATGATAAATCAAGATAGTTAGTGCCACACTGCCGTTGAGGAACTTCTTATTATTCCATTGCTTTTTTGCCTCGAATAATCTTTCTTGGCCGTACGGAGTCAGATTAATTTGATTTTCAATATGCTTGATGGCATGTGAGAGTAATTGAACAATAATCTTTTGAGGGGCCGTGTACCGATGCATATTCGGGAAGCAGAAATGTTGGTGGATTAGTCTGACCCCCTCCTCTATGTCCACTCGGTTGATGTCTGTAAATGTTCTGGTCTTTGCACCTCGGATTTCTTCTTTTACCACGGTAGTCCCATCCTTTTCCCAGCCAAAGGCTTCCTTAATCAAGTCATGTGTGAATTGAATGACAAACCATTCACCTACTTTATCCATCACTCGAGCCTCTGGCACCAAGGGATCATGCAGCGCTGGCTGTAAGGTATTCATGACCTGTGTGCATCTTTGAAAGTTGGGCTTATAGATTGGCAGCTCAAAATATTTATGTATGCCCGCTTTCTTCATAGTGTCTACGATAGACGGGAGTTCATGTAGTACTCAAAAATCCTGGGACATGATTAGAAATTGATGATCTGTATCCATAATTTTGATCGCTGCCAGGAAGAGGTACTCCCCAGCTAGTTGATCTTCTCGAAACCAGTGTCCCTTTGCCTTTGTGATACTCTAGAGTGGGAATTCCAACACTTCCTCTTGTACTGTTGCTTCGGAATCTTCAGAAGCCATCTGCACTTGTAAGGAAAAGTGCATTAGCTTCAAAGGAAAGCATGCAACTGTGTAGTGCATTGTAGTGATTATTGTCGTTCCATCACTTCGTCTCCCATGGTTCTATGAGTGAGATCTCTTATCACATCTTTTTTATTTCTTATCCTGAAAGAAAACAAGCGTTAGTATAGCCGAAGCATTTATTTATGTACATAGTATGTCCATTCCTAAGAGAGTTGAAGCTAAGATCTAATCTCTCTTGGAGAATGTGCACCACTAATTTTATCGGTTGCATCATGTGCCGAATGTGTGGCCTTGTAATGTGGCCCTATTATGCATACTTTAGGTGCATCCGTTGCTTCATGAGTGCAATTGGAATCTTTGTCATCTCGATGGTCCACTCTTTGCAGTCGCTTGGGTTTCCAAATCCATTTTATTGTTATGATGTTTCGATTCTTCTCTCTGCTTTTTCGCTCTTTTTGTTGTTCGTTTGTATCTTTTGGTAGCTGAGCACTAGAATTGTTGCTTTTCCTGGTTTTCGTATGAGTCTATCTATCCTTTGTGGTTTGACTGTTGTGATGTAGTGTATCCTCCCACTTGCATATCTCTTGCTTGGTGGTCTGCCTGGCATGCTTGGGGATCCATATTTGATGTCGTGCTCTCTGAGCTTCAATCAAAGGCTTGGGAAGCCATACTTGCAAGAGTCTTTTTGGGTTGGACTTCGATGAAGCTGACTTCTTCATTTCTATTTTCTCCTTAAGAGTTGATGTTGACGTCTGCTCTTCCTTCTTCTGATCTTTGCGCACCCATTGGTATTTGGTCGTTCTTTGCTGTAAGTATCTGAGTGTCGGATTCCATATTGCTTGTCCTCTGTCTGGGTGAGAAGCAACTTGGGAGTAGGTTTCCTTAGTGTCATGCTGCTCTTCAACTGAATGGAGTGATTTTCCTTCTTCTTTGGAGTTTCGAGGGTTTGAACTTTCTACTTCTTCTAGCTTGGTTTCTGAAATGGTTGGACTAGAATCATGTTTGAGTAGCCTTTTCGTGCATTTCCTTGAACTATCGATGGTGGTGGGTCGGGATAAGGGTTTATCTCCTAATAGACTACAAATTTCTTTGTGCCCTATCTTGGCTGAAATATATCCTTGAGCTAGGTTGATACTGACTTCATTCTCAATGATCCAATCTTGTCCTAGGATCAAATCCTCTATTAAATCCTCATCTCAGATCTTTTATGACCGTATTACGTATGCAATTAAGTCCTGCTCCTGAGTCTATCAATGCATCCATCAATGTGTATTCTGTCTTGCCGATCCCTAGGTTTAGGTAAGGTTGTGACATGTACGACTTTGTCGTGTCAGAGTCACGAACTTGGTGGTTGGCCATAGGGATAGGCTCTTCTCCTTGGAGATAATGTTCATCTCGTTGTCTGATCCACTCTTTCCGTTTCTTAATGCATTCTAGGGCTTCTTGTCGGGCCTCCTCTCTAATCCGTTCTTCCTCTTTCTTCCTATTTTGAGCACCTACTAAACGCGCTAGCATTTTATCCGTCAATGGCTCCATGAACCGTTTGACTCTGCATCCACTTATGTAGTTAGGAAGAATATCTCCATCTAGAGTGGCTAGATTAACCGCTCCACTAGTAGAGATTCTATTGATGATCAGAGGTCCATATCCGCGTTTTTGTAACTTCTTGGCATGTTGTTTTAAGGTGTACACCAAGACTAAGTCTCCCTCTTTAATTCCTTTGTCTTTTATATGTGCATCATAATATGCTTTTTGTCTTCTTTTAGCTGCATAGATTCCTGCCACTGCTTGTAACCTAGTTTCATGTAACATCTCGACTTGGTCGAGTTGTTGGGATAACTCATGTCTGTTCCATTCATACTGTTGGGCTACTCTCAATGTTGGGATTAAAAAATCAATTGGTAAAATAGCATTTTGCCCGTACACTAAATTGAATGGGGTAGTTCCAATGGAAGTCTTGTATGCTACTCGGAAGGCCCAAATTGCATGATGCAATTGTTTGTCCCAATCCGACCTCCCATTATTGACAATCTTTGTCAATACAGTACATAACACCTTGTTGGAACTTTCCGCTTGACCATTGGCTTGAGGATGGTATGGGGCTGATTTTTTGTGAATCACTAAAAATTCATTCATTAGGGATTCTATTACCTCATTAAGGAAGTGCGTTCCTCGGTCACTCACAATCTCAATTGGTAATCCGAAACGAGTGAATATATTCTCAAAAAGGAATTTAGCAGTGGTTTGAGCATCGTTTTTTCGTGTAGCTTTTGCTTCTACCCACTTGGTTAAATAATCTGTGGCTATTATGATGTACTCAGCATGTGATCCTTTGGCTGGTGGGTTGATGGGTCCTATGAAGTCTATACCCCATTTGGAAAATTCTATCGCACACACCATAGGTCTTAAGGGCATGCCATCTCTCCGAATTGGGTATTTAGCCCTTTGGCACGTTTCACAGCTTTGTACATAAGTCTCCGCATCCATATGTAGAGTTGACCACCACAAGCCGGCAAAGAGGATCATTTTGACAGTTCTCTCAGCTGAAAAATGACCTCCCGTGGCACCTGCATGTGCCATCTCTAATATGGGTAGATACTCTCCTTCATGCACGCATAATCGTAATTGGTTATCCTTTCCTCTCTTAAACAATTGTTTTCCCATAAGTACGTAATCCTTGCTCATTTCTTCTAGGGATCGTCTTCTAGTTAAACTTGTTCCTTCCTCATGTTCTCTGTTCTTTAGAAATTTAACCAATGTTTTACTCCAATTGGGTGCTATAGTTGAAAATGGTATGGACATATGATCCTCCGGGATTGTCTCCTAGCATTCTGCACAATTACTCACGTAGTCATGGACATCCTTAGGCATGTCAGGCCAGTACACTCCTAATCTTTTTAACTCTCGAATGGTTCCATAAGTTCCTTGGTGTGTTCTCCATTTGCTCACATGTGCTTGCTCAATTAGTTTCTTTTGTTCATCCTCCTCGACACATCTTAGCAACACTCCATTGGGTTCCTTATAGTACACACTTCCAGCAATAATGTGCAAATTTCTTGATTGAAGAATTTCCTTTTTGCTATTCTTATTGATTGAGTGTTGTGGGCCATGGGTGAGTATAGGAATTAATTTCTCTGCCCACTTTGGACATACTTCCAAATTGAACAAGTAAGTATCTGGCAGATCATCGGGTACTCCACTTTGTGGTTCTCCGTGGGTCAGCCTAGAAAGGTGGTCTGTTCTTACATGCGTGTTTCCCTTTTTTACTACCACTTTGAAGTCGAACTCCATTAATAGTGGGAACCATCTTACTAATCTTCCCGTGTTACAAGGTTTATTGACTAAGTACAGTAGGGCCTGATGGTCTATGAAGAACTTAAATTTATTGGTTAACAGATAGTGTCTGAATTTCTTAACTGCATAGACCATTCCTAATCCTTCTCGCTCGGTTGTTGTATAATTCCTTTCAGCTTGATTCAGTTGTCTACTGGCATAGGCAATTGGATGATCTAGCTTTCCCTCATCAGCCGGTTGGGCTAAGATACATCCGATTGCATAATTAGAAGCATCAACATGAATATGAAAAGGCTTGTTCCAATTGGGCGTTTTCAGAATTGGGGCTGTGCTAAGTCTCTTTTTTAACTCGTTGAATGCTTTCTCGCACTCCTCAGTCCAAGTGAATTGAGTTAAGAGACCATACAGGGGTTTGTCTATTATGGCATACATGTGAATAAACCGACGGTAATATCCACAATGTCCCATAAAGTCTTGGAAAATGGCATTTACAATGGTTTTTAGTGATAAAAATCACTATTTTCATAGGGATTTCTTATGAAAATTTGACATGTGCTTCTTGGAGCTCCCTACATGCTCCTTCTTCTTGTATGTCCTCTTCATTGATGCGCTTCCATGCTTGTGTGTGACCTTGACTGTCAACACTTCCCCCCCTCTAGAGTCTATCGTCCCAGACAGACCCTAGTTGTAGTGGTTGTTCCATGTAGTGTGTGGAGAGATAGTGTCCATCATGTATCCACCAGAGTGGTCCATCTGCTAATTGTAGCTTGGGCAGTTGTCTGGTTTGTCATCTTGTCATTGCTACCTTTGCATGGACTTCTTCCTTGTATTCCAGCTTGATGGTGTCTTTGTGACCTTTCAAAAATGGTGAGCTACTCAAAAGAGGTTGTCACTGTGATGTCCTCTGATTCTTCCAAAGATGGCTTTCCTCGTTTTCATGCCAAGTACTTGTAACCCTTAATGGATGATGGGTAAGTGCATTAGTGCATGGGTTTAACAAGATATGTGCCTTGTGCATGGCCGGGTAATGTGGCCCTATGTATGTGTACTTGGGGAATGCAATGGAAGCAGTATGGTGCAAGAAATGGGGTCTTGAGCTAAGTGCTCAAGGATGTTCTAATGGAGAGGTATCCTAACCTATCATGGTTGTGGTGTTCCCGAAGTAGAAAATTCTGACCATGGTAAAAGGTCCATCAATCTTCACTCTTCGTGTTGTATGCCCATCGTGATGATTGACCGATGGCTTGTCTTTCGTGTTGATGGATGTCCCTATTGATGGTTCGCATCAGAGATTCCTCAAGCACACACTCATGTCCTATCGCCTTCTTTTTCTTTTCTTTTATTTTTTTTATTTTGTTTTTGGAACAATGGAATAAAACAAGAAGAAAGGTGTTAGAATCAATAAAATAAAATATTCTACATATGTTAGCTGTGTATCATGTGCCTGGGATTCTCAGTTGTGTCTATGCACGGTCGTGTATTGTGGCCCTATATTAATGCATACTTTGGAAATGCATGACCTCAATGGTGCAAAAGACAAGGTTATGCCAAAGGCACATGGTTGTTGCTCGTCGAGGCTTCAAGGTTGCTGGTGGACGTTGATGCAGTCTTGGTTGGAGGTAGCCAGTGGATCTTGAAATGATGTAATCCTTCTTATAGGGATCCATTTCAGGATAGTATTGCTGAATTTTGGTATCCAGCGTGGTTGGCTCTTTGGCTCTCTGGAAGCTAGTGGTACTTTTGGCTTCCACACCCATACCCTTTTTTGTTGTCTTTTTATTACCGGTGAGGAGATGAATTTATCTTCTTTTGGTCTCGGTCCATGGTTTCGACTCTTGCTTTGTCGTGGTTGCTTTGTTGAGATTTTCCTCGTGAAGGAGATCATACTGTTCTGTGCATGTAAGAGTGCCTTGGGTACCCACATTTGCAATCGCCCTTGTTGAGCTGCAGCTAATTTCTTTGGTACCCAAATTTGTATGTTATTGTGGTCGGCCTTCATCGATTGCTTTGGTACCCAAACCTGTCAAAGACCTTGGGATTGAGCTTCTCCTCGTTTCTTGGTGCTTCTTTTATCATGGTAGGCTTGCCTCAATAGAAATGGTGGTGGCAAAGCTAGTGGTTGCCCTCCTTTTTGTACCCAAATCTGCTTCCTACCCTGAGCTTCTTTCGTCTTACACTTGGTTTGTCTGTTTGATATAGAAGATGTCTGCTTTGCTTGCCTCTTTGGTCGAGTTTTGCTTGCATTAGTCAGTGAAGAAGAAGAGAAGTCTGTTGGCCTTTGAGCTTGTGCTTCCATGACTGAGTCCGTTTGCTTTGTAGGGCGATTGACACACACAACATGTTCTTTGCAAAGATTGATTTCGGAAGAACTAAGAGAATGTGTGGCCTCTGGATTTGTCAGCATGCAATTGTCTAATTCTAAGGTAATACATTGTTCATGTACTCAAACTTGAAGAAGTTGGCTCTTAAGATTTAAGTTGATTGCATGGTCATAGATCCAATCTTGACCTAGGACAAGTGGTTCTGTAAGGTCCTCATCTTCACACACTAGCATTTTGACTCGCATTGGAACATCTTGAAGATATAGGGGAAGCTCTACCTCACCCAAACAAGGGGTTTCCACACCTCCTAATCCTATGAGATAGGCTTCAATAGAAGTGATGTTCAATTGTAGATCTTGGCAGTATGAAAGTCTAATTGCACTAGTTGCCGCACCTGAGTCAATCAATGCGCGCACAATCCTTGCATTCTTCCCTTGTCCAATCGCGATGTTCAGAAAGGGACATCGGTCAAGTATTCGAGAAGCAATTGCACTTGATGTTTGAAACATGGCCATGTGGTATCTTGGGGCCTCAGGGTTGACATCCAGGCCTAGGCGTCTTAACTTATTTCTCCTAATGCGTTCTCTAGCCTCTGCCTGTGCTTCTTCTCTAACCCTTAATTCTTCCTCTTTTCGCTTCTTAGCAGTGTTGAGTCTCTTTAGCATATCCTCTGTAAGAGGTTCTTGATATAGCTTGACTCGACAACAACTGATATAGTTTGGAAGGATGTTACCTTCTAATGTGGCCAATCGAATTGCACCGCTAGTGGAAATTCTATTAATGATCATAGGTCCATATCCTCTTTTTTCCAATTTACGGGCATGTTGCTTGAGTGTATAAACCAACACTAGGTCTCCCTCTTTCAATCCTTTATCTTTGATATGTGCATCAAAGTATGCCTTTTGCCTTTTCTTTGCAGCATAGATGCCTGCACCCGCTCGTAGCCTTGTCTCACCTAAGCGTTCTAGATCAAAGATCCTAGAGGATAACTCATGTCCATTCCATTCATGCTCTTGTGCTACTTTTAGAGTTGGGATTAGAAAATCTAATGGTAGCACAACATTCTGTCCAAAGACCATCTGAAATGGGGTGGCATTGAGCACCGTTTTATAGGCAACTCGGTAGGCCCAAACAGCGTGATGAAGCTGTTTATCCCAATCAGAGTGATTATTATTTACCAATTTTTTGAATAGATTACATAAGATCTTGTTTGTGCTCTCAGCTTGTCCGTTAGCCTGTGGATGATAAGGGGCAGACTTCTTATGTATCACCAAGAATTCTTGGAGAAGATTTTCAATGACTTCATTCAAGAAGTGTGTGCCTCTATCACTCACTAACTCTATGGGTAGTCCATATCTCGTGAACACATTCTCAAATAAGAACTTTGCCGTTGTTTGGGCATCATTCTTCATTGTGGCTTTGACCTCGACCCACTTTGTGAGATAATCTGTGGCTACAATAATGTACTCTGCATGGGAGTTTCTAGCTGGGGGGTTGATAGGACCTACAAAGTCTATGCCCCACTTCGAGAATGCACGTCCTCTTATCATTGGCTTCAAAGGCATCTCATCTTTTCTAATTGGGTACTGGGCACGTTGGCATGTGTCACATTGCTTCACATAGGTATGTGCATCCATATGAAGAGTGGGCCACCAAAGTCCTGAGAATAAAATAGTCTTAATTACTCGGTCAGGACCAAAGTGTCCACCTGCAACACTACTGTGTGCAGTTTCCAAGACTTTCAAGTAGTCTGATTCATGAGCACACAGTCTTAACTAACCATCTTTGCCTCTCCGATATAGGTTTTCACCTACTAAGGCATAGTCTTTAGCCTCTTGCTCCAGGCTTCGTCTTCTTGGTAGACTAGCCTCGCTAGGTAATGTTCCTGATCTCATAAATTCTACCAATGGAGCACTCCAATCTGGAATTAATGATAAGTGATAAAGAGTCGCATGCTCCACCGGGGGTCTCTTTTGGCAGACTAGACAATTCTTGATCCACTCGTGAATTTCTTTGTCTATACTAGGCCAATACACTCCTAAATGTTTTAGATTTTGCAATGTTCGTTGTTTAGAATAGTGATTCCCTAGAAATCCTTCATGGGCTTGTTGCAACCAACTACTATGTTCATCATCCTCGACACAACAAGCTAGAACACCTTCCGTATCTTGTTTATACATGCTTCCTGCCAATATGTGATAGCTTTGTGACCGCACAATTTCATCCTTGTTCGTCTTCACCTTCATATTTGCGGGTCCAAAGGTTAGGACTGGTACCAACTTATTTGCCCATTTAGGAACAACTTCTAGATTGAACATTTAAGCATCGGGCAATTCAACAGACACTCCTTGCGGTGGATCCCCTGAAGTGATGCGAGAAAGGTGATCTGCTCTGAGGTGGGTCTTACCTTGCCTAACAACCACTTCAAAGTCATATTCCATTAGTAAGAGGAACCATCTTACTAAGCGTCCTGTATTGCAAGGTTTATTGACCAAGTATAATAAAGCTTGATGATCAATGAGAAAATTGAACTTGTTGGCCAATAGATAGTGTCTAAACTTCTTCACCGCGTATACCATGCCTAAACCTTCTCTTTCGGTTGTGGTGTAGTTCCGTTCAGCAGCATTCAATTGCCTACTAGCATATGCTATCGGCAAATCTAGGTTTCCTTCACCTGTGGGTTGTGACAACACACATCCTATTGCATAATTGGAAGCATCCACGTGTACATGGAATGGCTTATTCCAATCGGGAGTGGTCAGTATTGGTGCTGTGCACAAGCGATTCTTCAGCTCATTGAAGGACTTCTCGCATTCGTCATTCCACTCAAACTTTGTCAATAAGGCATAAAGAGGCTTAGCTATAATTGCATACATGTGAATAAACCTACGTTAATATCCACAATGGCCCATAAAGGCTTGTACCTCTTTAACATTCCTTGGCCTCGGCAACTCCGCTATGGCTTTTACTTTGTCCTCATTTGTTGATATTCCGTTCTTAGAAACAATATGACCTAAGATTTTACCTTGACGTACCATAAACACACACTTTTCTGGGTTCAGACACACTCGTTATTGTCTACACTTGTTGAAGATCTATTTGAGTTCAGGAATGTGATGTCTCCTTTCTGGGGAATGAGCACATAAATCGTCCACATATACTTCTAAGCTCTTTCGCAAGAACTCTTTGAAGACATGACACATGAGCCTTTGGAATGTTGCAGGTGCATTAGTGAGCTACAATGGCATCACACGAAATGCAAAGACTCCCCACTCTGTTGCAAAAGCTGTTTTGTGTTGATCTTCTATGGCAATGGCTACTTGTTGTAGCCTGAGAATCCATCAAGGAAACTATACACTTCCTTGTCCGCAACACGCTCCAATAAATGATCAGTGATTGGAAGCGGATAACTATCTCTTATCGTGGCGGCATTAACTTTTTTAAGGTTAGTACACACACGTAACTTCCCATTCTTCTTGGGCACCACTACAATGGGGGACACCCATTCAGTATGCTCAATTTCATAGATGAATCCGGCTTCAATCAATCTATTGATTTCCTCTTTTATTTTAGCTGCATAGGTGTCATTATATGTGTAGGGCTTCTGTTTGGTGGGCTTAGCATCCGCTATCATGGGGATCGTATGAGAACAAACCTTCGGATCTACTCCCTTCAAGTCTCTATAGTGCCACGCAAACACTTCCCTATATTCCCTTAACAAGGCTACCAACTCTGCTTCCTCTTCTTTACTTAGGTCATCTCCTATGTACGTACATCTGTCTTCGTTCTCTTCAATGGTAACTACGATTTTTTTGGTCTTTTCTTTGTTATCATATGCTTCTCCTGTTGTGGCCTCTCTCTTAGGCATTCGTACCAAAATTTTTCGGTCCTCAACTTCGTACTTCTTGAAATTCTCTGGTACTTCGAACAATGATTCCTTCTCTTCTTGTTTCACTCCTTGTCTTTTCTTTTTCTTTTGACCTCCTTCACTTTTGTCCTTTGAATTGACAATTTTAATGCTTGTGAGAGGTTCTTCTTCCTTTTGGTCAAATAATCCTATGTCTTCTAGATAGTGCTCCTCTGAAATAAAGCAACTATCCATCAGAATGGACTCTAGATCTTCATCGTTCTTTTCTTTTTCTATGAAGTCACTAGAGTCACCTTCTTCTCGCAAGGGCTGACACATGAACGCTGAGATATCATAACCCTCCTCATTACAATGAGGTGTCCATTGTTCTTCATTCACTGCAATGTCCATGGTAGCTAAGATTTCTACCCAACCATGAGGCTCAAATTCCTCATCTGGAAAGATCATTGGTGTATAGGCTGGGTCTTTAACTGATCTATCTCCTTGAGAAGTTCCTTTTTCCCTCGCTTTTAGGTGTTTTTCTTCTTCCTTTGCGACCTTGCACATCCACAAATGAGTATCTTCATGCATCCAAGATGTATCAGATGAACTTTTAGAATGCACAGAGATTGAATCTTCTTGCTCCTTGTGGATAGGATTCCATTGTAGGGGTGGTACATCTCTGAAGGTGTAATCCTTCAAATTGACCTTGGTTGTGACCCCTAAGCGCTGTAAGTACAAGGAATTGGTTCCCCAATCTTGTACAACTTGCAGTTGTCGTAGGAAGGGTCTTCTTAGGATCATCTCGTAGGTAGTAGTTTTACCAAAGTCACATATAGCAAAGGTGTGCTCGAACTCTACACCACAAGTGGTTAGAGTTATCCCTTCTAGCAATCCTAGAGGTCTTTCAACATGGCCATCAACCATCTGAAGCTTCATTCTAGTTGGTCTTAATGCAGGTTTATCCCATTGCTTCCACAAGGAGGTAGTTGCAATAGCAACACCAGCACCTGAATCTATGATTGCTTTTGTTGTGTAACCTTGGTAGGTGATCGAAAGATAAGTAT
Source organism: Ceratopteris richardii (assembly GCA_020310875.1). NCBI lineage: Eukaryota > Viridiplantae > Streptophyta > Polypodiopsida > Polypodiales > Pteridaceae > Ceratopteris > Ceratopteris richardii. The sequence goes on along the minus strand of CM035410.1, from coordinate 152,457,697 downwards.
TACCTTCCTCACCTTCGCTCATGTCCCCTATTTTTTCTAGAGGTATCTCTAGAACTTTCTGCTTAGAGTCTGCTTTTGGCATATTGGAAGCAAGTTCTGGAACCTGATCCTTCACATGATTCCATAGCTCAGGTTTTGCTTTGAGCAGCTCTTCCACAGTGAGATGACACTGAACCTTAGTGTTCTTCATGACATCAGCGTTTCTTGGAACCACCGAGTCTTCGTTTCTGATCAATATTGTGGGAGCTCTGATCTTGAGAGATTCAGATTCCCATGGGCCTGTGAATTGTGGCAACTCTTGTAAGGAATTGGATTCAAATCCTGAACTTTCTTTTTCTTGTTGCTCTACTTGGTCTCCATAAATAGATGGAATGTCTTGTGGGAATTGATCGTGACGGTCATCAATTTCAAGAATAGGAGGGAAAACATCCTTCTCCTTGGCCCATTTCCCTTCTTGTATTTCCCGCAAGAACTTTTGAGAGTGTTGTTGAATTGAAAGAGGTTCTCCATCGTCTATGGAGTCTGGAACATAGACTTTCTTTGGTGATGAGCGTTCTCTTTCAACAGTTGGTTGAGCGTGTGGAGGTAAAGAAGCTTGAGGTTTATTTACCAACTGTTCTAATCTATCTAGTAAGCCCTGGAAGTGCAAACCCGATGTAATAGCATTTGTCTGATTGAACGATTGATTGGCCTCGAACATAGCTTGAGCCAGTTCCACCATTTTTATGCACATTTTTGTCCATTCAATCTCTAGATCTGCTTTAGGGTAGCTCTTGTCAAGGTTTGTAGGTGTTGGCCCTTCTTGAAGTCGAGCCTGGTACGCCTTGAACATCATGTCCAAGTCTTCTGGGGTTGGATCTGCAAGAACAAACCCTGCTTGTGGTCTATTTACAATGGTTGGTGGGTGGGGTTGAGGTTGGGGATGAGGTGGTGTGGATGGAGTTTTGACATGCAAGGGGATTTGAGAGGCAATATCTTCTATTTTTGTTTATGCATCTTTTAAGCTTTCTTCTAGTTCGGATAACTTTTTGGTCCACTTACGATTGGCTTTCTCCCTAGTATCCTTCCATGTTCTTGTTTTTCTCTTACTAGGCTCTCTTGATTCACTTGGCTCTGATTGCTCAACTAGTTTAGCCTGTTGCACGGCTTGTGCCCTAGTAATTGCATGTATAGGAGCCACACTATCGCTACTGGAACTGGAATCCCCTACTAGTCCTACCACATTAACGGGTGTAACCTTTGGTGCACTAGAGGGATGTCCGGGACAATCTCTCAGGAGCTGTTCTTTGCCACACTCAAGAGAAATGACTTGTATTGTGACATTTTGTCCTTGTGTCGGAGCTGGTGGGTGGGATGGTTGTTGTCCTGGTATAGGTTGAGGTTGGCCATATCCTCCATGTTCATACGGTCTAGTTGCTCCTTGTGGTCCTAGACAAGGGTTATACCTAGGAACTTCTTTGTCTTGTTCTCTAGGAGGGTACCTGTATGGTCTACATTGGGGTGGTGCAAGTAGTCGCGACTGTCTATTCACTGGATAGTATTCAATACTATGGTTGGGGTACTTCTGCTCACTATAAGAGTACATGTTAGGCTCTTGAGTTGGTTGTCTACTGTAAGGGTAAGGTTGTGATAACCCTAATCCTTCTCTGGTGCAGACATGAGATGGATGATCTCCACCGCAAAGTGTGCAACTTCCTAACATTGGCAATCTCAAGGACGAAATCTGGTAGTTTCGTTGTCCTTGTACCCCTAATTTCTTGGCCACTAACTCTGCCACTTCCTCCACATAGCTCGAACTAGAAGTTTCATTGCTCCTTGTATCCTTTGATTTGGTAAGATCTTGTGTGATTTTGAGATCCTCAGCTAAGTTGTCTTCCAAATCTATACATTCTTGAAGACACTCACTCAGAGTTTGCACCCATTTTACGTATACTAACATCCTCAATGTTCCATTGGTTAGGCCTTCTAAAAATAGGGATATCATTTTCTGATGAGAAGCTCTCTCTGTCAAAGGGCATCGGTCTACATATTGACTAAATCTTTGTGCTGCATTTTTTACTGTCTTGTTGGGAGCTTGTTTGAAACTATCTAGTAAGGATGACGAATTGTGCTTGATCCCTCGCTTAGTGAATTCCCAGACAAATTCTTGGAAGAATTGTTCGATATTGCCAAAGGAATTTGGATCCAAGGATTGAAACCAAGCTAAGGCTATTCCCATGAGAGTTAACCCAAAGGATTCATATTGCATGAAAAAGTCATCCCCTTGCTCTGCTCGCAACACTTGCTTGAATTCTGCTATGTGCTTATAGGGCTCTCCTGTGCCATCGTAACGCTTTCGCATACATTTGGCCAATTGGATTGGTCTCACTCTTTTACCTGGCTCTGGGAATCGAATTATGATGGGAACACCTTGGGGTTGTTCTGCCCTAAAGGTAGGTCTATTCATATTTCCCATTCCCTGACTAGTGTGGCCGTGGGGGTTGATTCCTGGCATGGTGAATTGTTCATGTGGTCTATTGGATCTAGTACCTTGGCTCATTTGTCCTAACATCACATTTTCTGTTCTTTGTTGGGTCTCGAATGGGTTTTGTGAGGTAGTTGCATGATCTTGAGCTAACTCTCCTCTTTCATTAATCTGATCAGGGTTTTCAGTTATTATATAGATCTCGCCCATCTTTTCCATGTAGACTCCATCTTCGTACTTGACAGTTAGTCTTGGAACTATTTCTAATTCAGTAGTGTTTCTCATTCTTGCTACTGACCTGTATAGACTGTCAAGGTAGATGGGTATACCTTGCAGGTTAGTGGATACGTATTGAAGAGACGTCCTATATTCCCCTTCCAGTGTAGACATAAGACCTTCCCTAGGTATGGATCTATGCATGTCTTCAGAAGCCAAGAGTCTCTCCCCGTTAAATGACATTTTTGACTCACTTGTCTATGAACTCAGCACGTAGTGTTAACCATTGAGTTGTGAGTCCCTGACTTGGCTGTGTGGTTGACCTTAGTTTCAAGTGATTTGGTACTTTATCAATCTCTTCCTAAGTATCAACTTGAGCTTAGGTTCATAAGCCTTGTCTATAAGTCCAAAATTATCCTTTGAATTCTCAAAATCTTGTGGAACCCCTTGCTTCCTAGTCCAACCTGAGGGTCAACTTCAAAATACCCTATCTAATAATCCTGGTATTAATTTTACCATAACCAGTGGAAGTTTTGGTAGTACTCCCCACGAGCTTTCCAACAAACCAAAGATCACTCCGAACGGATTTCGTATGAGAAAGTTATGTTCTACCAGAGGAGCGTCTAAAGAAAGAAGTGAATATCAACACCAATGCATCAGTCGTTGAGGTGAATTCATCCCACACAAACGATGAATCCAAGGGAAATGGTGAGGACAATGCTCTTAAAGTCACCTACAACAAAGGCACTCATCCTATGGAGAGAAGGAGTAACAACGACTTCTCTGCATCACAATCAGAGCCAAAAAGACTTCTGAGAGTATGGCTTCCAAAGTTCATTAGTAGAAGCTCAAAGAACACGGTAGGAAATATGGATTCCCAAAAGGGTCAGACAAATTGCAAGCCAAGAGATAGACATGCAAGTAGACACATTACACCAACACAGCAGGACCCTAAAACTAAACAAAAATAATCATAGGAACCGGAGGATCTCAACAACAAAAACTCAAACTACAAAAAAGAAAGAGGAAAGACCGAGAACTCGACGAAACATAAAGAAGACGAGGGCTTACATTTCAATTACAAAATGGATATGGAGACCCAAGAAGCAGCAAGGACTGGAACAACAAAACCAAAAGGATTCCGTTTGCACACATGAAGCATCGAATGCACCTAAAGTATGCATGATAGGCCCACATTACGAGGCCATGCATTCGGCACAAGATGTACATAACAAAATTAGTGGTGCACATTTCCCACTTGGGAATAGGTAATAGATTCTACTTTCATAGGAATGAAACTACTATGTAAATAAATAAGTGCTTCGGCTACATTAATCTTTGTTTTTTTTCAGCAATAAAAATGAAAAAATATGTGGTAAGATATCTTCTTAATGTAAACAAGGGGAATGAGTGACGCCACGAACGATATGTCACTACAATACACCTCACCACAAACATGTCTTTTAATGGAAGCTAATACTCATTTCATTACGAGTGCAGATGGCTTCTGAGGATTCTGAAGCTACCACTCAAGAGGAGGTGCTGGAATTCCCTCTACAAAGCGTGACTAAAGCAAAAGGTCACTGGTTTAGGGAAGACCAACCAGCCAGGGATTATTTGTTCCTAGCGACAATCAAAATTATGGATACTGATCATCATTTCCCCATCATGTCCCAAGACTTTAAGGTAGTGCATGAACTCCCATCAACAATGGGCATTATGAAGAAAACGGGCATTCACAAGTATTTTGAATTACCAATATACAAACCTGACTTCCAACGATGTACGCTAGTCATGGGACACCCTGCAGCCAGCATTGCATGATCCATTGGTACCGAAAGCAAGAGTACTAGATGCAGTAGGGGAGTGGGTCATTATACAATTCACCCATGACTTGATTAAGGAAGATTTTGGTTGGGAAAAAGATGGAACTACCATTCTGAAAGAGGAAAGTCGAGGAGCGAAGACCAGAACTTTCACGGGCATCAATCGCATTGATATAGAAGAGGAAGTGCGACTTATCTATCAACACTTTTGCTTTCCCAACATGCACATGTACACTGCTCCACAAAAGATCATTGTGCAAATGCTATCACACGCTATAAAAAAAATTGGGAATCAAGTCAATATGACTCCATACATTCAAGAACGGCTCTTTGAGGCTAAGAAGCGATGGAATCATAAGAAGTTCCTAAATGGAAACGTTGCCTTGACCATATTGATATATCATGCTTTGGGCATTAGAGAACATCTGAAAGAGATGTCATCTGAAGCAACGGCTAAGTATGCAAAGATTGCTACTGTTCCCAGAAAGAAGAAAGGAGTCAAGCTTATAGAAGAAGCAGAAACAAGCTCCCAACAGAGAATGAGAGGTACAAAAAGGCTACCAAAAATGATGCAGGCAGAAGCGGAAGCCCCAATTACAAAGAAAGCACATGTATTGCTAAGAATGAGACTCGAAGACAATCGACCTATTACGGAAGAAGAGTTGACAAGCGCAATGGAAGCTACCCACCAGTATATTGAAGGACAGTTAAACCTCTCAGTGCAAGGGCACCACTACCAACAAGCTCATCAAGACTCGAAACAAAGAAAGAGGTTGACCAAGGTCCACAGATACAAAGAATTGGGTTTGGTGAATTCTAGTTCATCATCATACGCACAAGAAGAAAAAGAGACCTCTATGCTAAATGTGGATATTAGACAATGTAATGAAACCCTTCAATGTACCATATGGATTACTCAAAGAGCAAACACAATAGTACATAAAGACCACGACAAATAAAGAACCCGATAGCAACCTCCAGTTTAGTATGTAAACATTCACCTATACACAAGAGGAATTCAACAAAGCAGATCCTATATGGAGGAGAAATTTTTTGGAGAAGAATCCTACTCTACGAGTACAATGGGAATCATCACCATACATACTTCAAGTAAATCCATCTTTTTGCCCAATATCCAAAAGATGCTCCTGGACGCAATTTTGGGAAGGACAGCGCCACAGAAGCATAAATAACCAGTGGCTCAACTATCCATTATTGCCAAGTCCACCTCGTGAATATCTACCGACCAAAGAATACATGGTTAAAACCATAGAATTTTGGATTGCTCGATATGCAGTTGTACCAGATTTAGCAGTCAAGATGACTAATAAGATTTTGAGCATGTTGCTTACAATCATAAAGGTGTTTCAACATGCACAATACACATTTTTTTGAACTTCATCGACATTAATTAGGGATCATATGCCCTCATTTTTTATCTATCAACTATATCTAGCCGATTAACGCTCATGGCCATATACTCAAGGCTAATGTTTTTGCCAAGTACTTACATGCAGACATTTGAAGAGGCATTTTTCACAGGATTTTTTTGAAATAGATTCAAAAATTTTTGCAAAAATGTCTTCAAACCTTAATGCAAGACTGGTGGCCTATGAATTAAGTTTCTTTATAGATCATAGACAGACACCAGATGACGGGGTAAAGTCCAGCCAATGGAAGGAATTAATGCTATGTCATGCTAATTTGCTTAATCAACGAGAGTAGAAAGCCATCCAAACATACTCACGTCGCCACAAAAAGCCTGTCGGGGATGACATAGTTTAGGAGGAGGGATGTGTGGAAGGGGAATCGAGCAAAAAGAGAAGAAGCAGATCAAAGAATAAAACTGCTCAGTAAAGAAGCAAAAGCTTATAAAGAGCAAGAACAACTCTCTGCCCAAAGCCCCGCAGGGGCACGTATCAGGCGACAACACCAAAGAACCAGGTCCTAAGGAGTGGAAATAAAGAAAGATAACAACCATGACATTTCATGGGAGTTTGCATATAGCTTTCCCATCCACTAGGAGTAGGCACTGAAGCGAAACAAGCAAGGAAGAGAGACAACACACAAAGGACTCTTCATCGGATAAGATAACCAATTGTCTGAAGGTCCTTGCTTCCTCCTCATCCATTGGATGCGTATGGTGGAAAGAACTGAGTCAGGTCCCAGAGGATGACAAAGAAGAGTCAAGAACAGGACCTTTAAAATGTAATGCCGACTTAAAAGAGAGTAAAGTTCAGCAAAGTAAGGTGTGCGACAAAAAAGAAGTAGACAGGCTCCAAGCAATACAACAGGGTCAGATGTGTGAAGACAAGGACATATCAAAAGACCAAAAGTTAGAAAGAGGTAGAGGCTGAAAAGTTGAAGAGAGTGACTAAGAACATCACATTCTTAGCCACTGATCGCGTGCGTGGCAGCCCGAATCAATACAACAACCCAGACTTGTGATATAAGGAATACCAAGGGGCAAACAGAAGCAAAGGACATATGTTGAGAAAAGGGGAACAACAAACCCTAGCCACCTCACATGGAAGTGAGAAGTTTCTCCAAGCTGGGGCAAAGAATGAGAGGAGAGGTTCACCCACGCTCATGGAGCAATGGCAACAATGGCCAACGTCACAAGGAGCAAAGGGGAACATCCTCCCAACCATGCACACACACATGCAAATCCATACACCAAGACCAACGCCATTGCACACAAGGAGGCAAGAGAGTAACAAATGACACCTTCTTCCATTACCAAAATGGAGGCCAAGGCCATGGCCAAGGGACCTCCCTTTTACAAATGAGGCTCTTCTTTATATAGAGAAGAGAGGCATATGTGAATAAAAACATGTGGTCAAAAGACCACATGTGCTAAATCAAAAAGAGAATCTTTATGTGATATGGGACTAACCACCTAGAGAGAGAGAGAGCGCCTGAGATTTCCTACGTGGGGATTTTGAGTTTGTGCCAAAAAGCTACTTCATGGAAAAAGGCTTCAATACTTTAGACTAGAGGAAATATCAAAAGGGGTTTTAGGAGAGTGTTCATATGGACATCTCCTAATTTACAAAAAGAAGGTACTTTCATGAGGGCTAAAGGATGCCATAGCATGAGAAAAAATATGGGCAACCCTTGTAACAACAACATACCTCAGATAAAGTAACAAATTCTCTGACCACTGGGTGCGTGTATTCAGGAGCCATAGACAAACTACAAACAAGAAGCAAAGCCTGTCAGGGATGACAGAGATGAAGAGGGGGAGAGTGTTGCAGAAGAGGAGCCCCAAAATTTTCAAATTAATGGGCATATTTTTCTTCTTCAAAATCCTAGAAAATTCCCTCAAACCTATGTAAATGCACTAGAGGAGTCCTCTAGCTGCATAAACCCAACTCTTTGTAACATATTCCTTGTAAAATAGTAGGAAATTGGGGATTAGCCAATAAAGTGCCGGTTGCAAGATAACGACCACCACGTGCTAGAGAGATGACTCTCCTCCCAACCAAATGCCTCTATATATAGCTCTCTCCATGTGCAAGTGGATACTAACCAACCATGTGTCGGCCATGTAACTGCATGTGCACCAAGTGTCCCAATCAACTCGAGTTATCTCAAGTGGATGCTTCTAGAAGGCTCTAGATCTCTTTGGGCAAAAATACTCTCCCCATGTTCCCCATGGGGATTGAACCCAAGACCTCCTCCTTCACATCCTTGAGGCTTAACCACTAAGCTAAGTGGATCACTTGTTCACAAGAGCACAAGACCTCCTAGTAAGTCTAAACTCGAGATCTTTGGTCATACACATGGATGACCAAACAATGTCCGATTTCAGATCTGTCTGAACCGGCCAGACCTTGGGATCATAGACTTACTTTATTACACCGGTCACTTGTGTGAAAGGACCATTTTTAGGGCACATGTATATAAGTTGTTGGAGTTAGACGTCTGCGAAAGCACGCAAACAGCACAAGGAAGAAGAAGAAGCTTGGAGCACAACACACAATACTGAATGTATTACTAGAGAATGTACCAAGATAAGTAGCCCATTAGGGCAATAGGCATATATACAAGGGGGGGAACCTCCTAAAGAGGGAAAAAAGTGCCTTGGTGGTCCTAGAGTGTTCACACACATCACTACCTAAATATATCAACAAATCCGCTCTGGGAGTGATGCGGTGAACAAGTAGCTGACACTCATGTATAAGGAAGTGCCAAGCTATGTGGAAGTCGCTCCACAAAAGGAAGTAATCCCAAAGCTTTGCGGAAAGCTTCAAACTTCTCCCTAGGCAGAGCCTTTGTGAAAAGGTCTGCAATGTTCTCATGCGTGGGCACATATGCCAAGCTGATCTCCCCAACAGAGAACCTCTCCGTGACATAGTGATAATGCACCTCAATGTGCTTAGTGCGAGCATGGAACACAGGGTTCATCGCAACTACCAATGTGCTCTGACTGTCAGTGAAGATAGTGGTGGCAGAATTTTGACCAACACCCAAATCAACCATAAGGCATCTCAGCCACACACACTCAACAGTAGTTGTGAAAGCTTCCCTATACTCAGCCTCAGAACTGGAAGTGGCCACAGTAGGCTGCTTCTTGCTCAACCAAGATATACATGAGCTACCAAGCATGAAGCAAAAGCCACTAGTGGACACACGAGTGTCATAGCAACCAACCCAACCAGAGTTAGAAAAAGAATGCAAATCTGGCGGTAGTGATCCCCCCTTGGGATAAAACAACCCAAGTAGCCGAGTACCACTCAAGTAGCGAAAGATGCGCTTAACCGCCTGCCAATGCTTGACTCCTGGGAAATGCATAAATCTGCTCATCTGTGAGACAACAAACTGAATATCTGGCCGAGTAATGCATAAGTAAATCAAGCATCCAACAACCTGCTGATAGAGAACAACATCAAATGCATCTCCAACATCATGAAGACTCAATCCTAAAGCTGTCTCCATAGGAGTGGCAATAGGATTACAATCTTCAAGGCTAAAATGCTGCAATAATGTGTCAATATATTTCGTTTGACACAAAGCCATTCCACCATCAAGTTGCATAAACTGAATGCCCAAATAGTGATGCAAATGCCCCAAATCAGACATCTCAAATGAGGCATGCAAATCAGCCTTAAAATCAGCAATATGCTTCTCAATAGGACCAGTGAGCAGCATGTCGTCAACATAGACAACAATGATTAGAAGCACATCATTAGCATGCTTAACATATAAGGTGCTTTCAGTTGGACTGTTCTCAAAACCATGTGCAATCAGATAGGCATGTATCTTTTCATACCAAGCATGTGGTGCTTGATTTAAACCATATAATGCCTTCTTTAACCTGCACACCTGGTTTTCATGCCCTTTCTACACAAAGCCATGGGACTGAAAAACATACACTACTTCATGCAAGTCACCATTCAAAAAGCTGTTTTAATGTCCAACTAATGTACATTCCAACCATGATGGGCTGCAAGTGCACAAATGCTCCGAATAGTAGTCATACGACATGTAGGTGCAAAGGTCTCATCAAAATCAATGCCTCTTTCCTGCGCATAACCCTTTGCAACAAGCCTAGCCTTATACCTGTCAATTGTACCATCAGGTTTACGCTTCAGCTTGTATACCCACTTAGTTCCAATGGCCTTCTTGCCAGTAGGCAAGTCACATAAAGACCATGTACCATTCTTCATTATAGCATCATATTCAGATTGCATAGCAGCCATCCAATTTTTTGAATTCTGTGCTTCATCAAAAGAAACAGGCTCATTCTCATCACAGAGACTAGACGTAGCCATAACATAGCAATCTGATGCAAAGGAGGCACTATGAGAGCGTGAAACGAGTACAATATGACAAAGGTGCATCTAATTTGCTATCACGCAAATTTTGCACCAGCCATTTTGGCATAGTTTTTGCCTGTTCAATATCAGCTCTCTCATCAACAAGTGCATCATGTAAATCTGCATAAAAAATGGAATGATCTGCATCACCATATGAGACCTGCAAAGGCTGAGAAGTTGCCTCATTAGGACCAGCACTAGACTGTCCACCTGTAAAAAGAGGCATCAAAGTATCATACATGTCTTTGGAGCTAACAGATGTCTCCTTAGTACATGAAAGCAATGGCTGAATAGCATCTTCCACAAAGACAACATCACGGCTAACCAGAATGCGTTTAGTTTGTGGATGATACAAACGATAGCCTTTACTTTCATAACTTTACCCAACAAAAATACATTTTACTGCCTTATCATCCACTTTTCTGCGATGTTGTTCAGGCACTAGTGCATATGCCAAACAACCAAAAACACGCAGATGAGAAACAGATGGCTTGCGGTCATGCCAAGCGTCATATGGACTGATAGACTGCAGCGCTTTAGTGGGACACCTGTTCAATACATATTCTGCACACATGACAGCCTCAAGCCAAAAACTATGTGGTAAAGCCTGACTTTTGACCATTCACCTCGCCATCTCCATGAGTGACCTGTTCTTTCGTTCAGCAACTCCATTTTGTTGAGGTGTATACGACACTGTACACTGGTGTTTTATCCCACGTTCAGCCAGAAATGCATTAAAATCAGAAGACATATATTCCTCCCCTTGATCAAAACGGAGGGTGCCCATTTTACATGCTGATAGATTTTCAGCCAAAACCAAAAACTATTTAAAGCACATGAACACTTCGGACTTTGCTTTGAGTGGATATACCCATGCATGCCTGGAAAAATAATCAATGAAAGTCATGAAGTAAAGGTAATTTCCAAAAGAGGGTGTCTGCATAGGACCACAGACATCACTATGTACAAGCTGCAATTTCTGTGTAGCTCGAACTGAACCATCTTTTGGAAAGGAGGAACACTGCATTTTGCCCAAAATACAGCCTTCACAAACATGTTTTCCAGGTGCCTCAAGTTTGGGCAAGGAGGACACCATTTCAGATTTCTACAGGGGTAGCAAACTAGCAAAATTCAGATGACCAAAGCGTGCATGCCAAAGCTTTGCATCTGACATAGCCTGTGAATCATTTACTGCACATGCCAAATCATTTACTGCACATAGTAAACGCCCATTCTTCTTCCTGCACAAGATTAGCAGACTCTATTTTTGGTGTATGCTTCCTATCACCAAACATCTTTTAGAACATGTAGCAAGCAATGACCTATACAACTTCTTGGATGGATTCTCAAGCTACAATCAAGTGGCCATTGCCCCTGGAGACCAACATAAGATGGATTTTGCCATAATTTGGGTATATTTGCATTTCATGTGATGCCATTTGGGCTCACTAATGATCCTGCTACATTCCAAAGGTGCATGTATCATGTGTTTAAGGACTTATTGTGAAAAAACTTAGAGGTCTATGTTGATGATTTGTGTGCTCATTCCAACATCAGACAAACATATATCCCTGAATTGAAACAAATCTTTGACAAATGTATAGAATACCAAGTCTTCTTTAACCCAGAGAAATGTGGTGTCATGGTCAGGCAAGGCAAGATTCTAGGAAACATAGTGTCAAATAATGGGATATCAACTAATGAAGATAAGGTTAAAGCTATTGACGAGCTACCTAGAACAAAGAATGTCAAGGAAGTATAACATTTCATTTGACGTGTTCATGGGACACTGAGGATATTACTGATGCTTTATCCACATGTATGTGATAATTGCAAATCCCTTGTACAGCCTTCTGACTAAGTTTGAGTGGAATGAAGAGTGCAAAAACTCTTTAAACAAGCTTAAGTGATGATTGTTTCCAGCACCAATTTTGACCATACCAGATTGGACTAAACCATTCCATTTTCATGTGGACGCTTCCAACTTTGCTATTTGGTGTGTGCTGGTGTAACCTATGGGCAAAGGAAACATTGGTCTTCCCATTGCTTATGCAAGTAGACAGCTGAATGCAACAAAACGAAATTACACCACTACAAAACAAGATGAATTAGGTATGATCTATGCGGTTAAGAAGTTTAGACATTATTTTCTTGCAAATAAGTTTAAATTTTTCATAGATCATCAATTATTACTCTTCCTTGTGGAAAAACCTTGCAATACAAGCAGATTAGTAAGATGGTTTCTCTTACTAATGGAACATGATTTTGAGGTAGTTGTCAGGAAAGGCAAGACGGTTAGGGTGGATCACCTTTCTAGACTTATGTCACTCTAGCACAATGGCAAGTACCCATGTGACTATTCACCTCATAACTATCAATCCAAGGAGACATGAGGGCAGTATGATGACCATGAGAAAGTGATTGGACAAGTGCATGAGTGAGAAGCACACTAATATGCACAAACATACACACACGTGCACACATAGAAAGACTAATAGAGTGAGCAATGGAATCTTTAATTCTCCAAAATTGAGTTTAAAATGTTCTAGAAATGCTTCTTTCTCCAACAAGCTAACCTAAAAATGAGCCTTCTAGCTCTTTTTACAGTTTTTTGACTAGCTTTGGCTCTCTTCAGACTTAGTGTTTGGCCTAGTTAAAAACTAGGTTCCTAAGCTAATTTGAGGGCTCAAACAAACTCTAGAAATTATGAAATTTGGTAGGTAGGTGTAGCTCAGTGATGAGTAGCACCTCCTTTAATGTCAATCCGGGAAGACGTGAGGATGGTATGAAGACCTCGAGCAAGTGGAGGCACAAGTGCGTGAGTGAGAAGCACACAAACATGCACACACATACACACACACGCGCACACACGGCAAGACAAAGAGTGAGTAGCAATAGAGTTCTTAGATTACTTTCAAAAAGCTCTTACAAGCTCAAATCACTTACAAGCTCCCCCCAAAAATGAGCTCTCTAGCTCTATTTATAGTTTTTGACTAGGTTTTGGCCCTGTCCAGACCTAGTGTTCGACCTAGTTAAAAATTAGGTTCCAGGGCTTATTTGAGGGTTCAAATGAGATCTAAAAAATACGAAAATTGGTAAGCAACTACTTCTAAGGCTCCTCAAGCTCGAGGACTCCTCGGCTTGCACAAAATGGAGCCACAAAAAGGTGAACATGGTATTTACAGGGGTTGTTAGTGATGAGAATCACTTTTAATTGGTGTAAGGGTTTTGAAAAATTAAAGGTTGCCTTAGTGCTAGATCTGCGTGAATGCTCGTACTTGCTTCTCCATGAAGAAAATTATTGGCCTACTTGCCAGATCGTCGTTGAATCCCTTGTCTGCTTGTGCCTTCTCTTCTCTCTGACTCCCTTCTTAAGCTTCCTTGCCTAGTGAGTCCTTCAGTTCCAACACCCCCCCCTTTCTCGCGTCTGTCGTCCCTGACAGACCCGTGTTGTGTGGGTTTTTGGATGTAGTACTCAACGACATCTTGTGCTAAGTGATGTTCTGCAATCTGCAACCCCTTTGCCAAGTCCGTGAGTAAAGCATCCCAATCTACTGGCCCGGGAACCTCTGGATGTGGCATTCGTAACTTTTCTGAATGGAGAGCTTGTTCTACTGCAAACAATTGTAATAAATGTGAGGGCCTGGGAATGAAGATCTCTGAGTGATATTCCCAGAACCCTGTGACAAACATCTCTTCAAATGTCTGTTTGAAGCAGGCCGGTAGGTATTTGATGCGGGCATGCCATGCATAAACAACATTAATAGAGGGCGTTGTGCTCATGTCATAAACAAGATCCTGATTGCCTTCATTGAATCCGAGCGCAGAGAGGTGAGGTTCCTTAACATTCTTGAAGGTCCGGAAGGTGACTATCATGAGTTCAAAAATTTTAAGGCACATCTGTGTCATGACATCTGGTACGTTTTTGAACCTGACACCCCAATGCCGAATTGTCGATATCATATACCCTACGGTAGGTTGACCTTTAGGTGGTGAGAAGTAGACATAGTTGAGCCATTTCTCACATCCTTTGGTTGTCAGCACCATCTTTGTGTATTCTGGCCACGACCTTCTTTGGAAAATAGGACAGTAGCAAGGATTGTACTTGATATACAGGGGCATGTTATTCCATGTGCGATTCATTTTCGGGTAGGTTTCAAGCAGCCGAATTCTCCAAGTCGGTTGGCGAATATTTCCCTGCTTGTCACTTTCTGGGATGTCGTCTGGTGCAAACTGTGTGGCAGAGGTTGGTTCCCGTGAGGTGTGGTGCTTGATTTCAGCATTATAATCCGCCATTAAGACACAAAAGGGAACATACAAGTCGTCGGAGGTGCCGATCCACCTGTGATGTGAGAGGTTCCTAAAGTACTCGGATTTTATGATTACCTCTTCCAATCGTGACATGGATGCCAGTTGAACTGCTACCCTGTCATCATGGGCTGTGGCCACTTTCTCTAATCTTTGCATCCATTCAGGGGCCTCTATCTCAATGGTGTCCATGCCCTCTGTTGTCTGCTTGCCTCCAGGTGCTGGCATCGGAACGTACGGGTCCTCAAAAGTTTCCTCTACTTCGATTGGTACTAGGTCTTCAGGTTCTGGTTCTACCAAGGGGGGGGGTTGGCGTTCATACTCAAGCACTTTCTTTTGTAGTTCTTCGAGTTGTGCTTTGAGCGCTGCTACTTCGTCAGTTGTGTCAGCTGTGGTTGGGACTT
The DNA here is from genome assembly GCA_020310875.1 of Ceratopteris richardii. Classification (NCBI taxonomy): domain Eukaryota; kingdom Viridiplantae; phylum Streptophyta; class Polypodiopsida; order Polypodiales; family Pteridaceae; genus Ceratopteris; species Ceratopteris richardii. The sequence continues at coordinate 152,442,657 of CM035410.1, read as the reverse complement.
CTTTGGGTGGTTCTGGTTGAGCTGCCAATTGCCTTAGTAGTTCGTCTCTTTCCTTTTCTAAGGCTGCATGGGCTTCGAGGAGATCCGCATGGGTTTCCAATATGATTTGCATATTGTCCGAGGGAATGGCCTTAAACTTCTCCGGGTCAATTTCTTGTGGGGAACCTTCCATTGCTACTTCCAAGTTCTCTTCGTTTTGTGTCTGAAGCCGTCTATTTTCTTCCAGGGCTGCAGACATATGCTTCCGTAATAGAGCCATGTTGCGGCGGAGCTTGAGGTTCTCTGTGATTTGGGAGTGTAGCAGATCATCCATTTGTTGTCTTTCTTCTGCATCTGGCTGCGGTGGATTTGCCACTAATTGTTTATGTTGTTCTTGCAATGCACTAAACTGCTGTTGTAATTGTTTCTTCTCGTTCTCTAATTCACTGAATCTTCCTTGTAATGCTTCATGACTCCTGAAAAAACTTGTATGCTGAGCATCGAGGTGCTGATAGTGTTGTTGTAACTGAGACATGCACTGATACATGTTATTAAATACATTATTAATGGGGGTGTATGCAGGAAGGGTGTTAAGTGCAGAGGGAAAGGGAGAGGGGAAGGGAAGTGTGAATGCGGTGCTAGAAAATGGTGAAGGGGGTGGTGGGGGAATGGGGGATTGTGGCCGTATGGGGGGAGGGAGAGGTGCAGTGGAGGGTGATATGTCCATCAAATCCACGGTGGACGCAGTAGTGGGAGTGATTGTGAATAGTGGAATTGTGGGTGTAGTGATTGTGGTGAATGTGTACAGTGGTGTGTGCAGTTGTGAATATGAACTGCCCGGACATGTGAGTGGGGGAATGGGGATGTCAGTAGCTGCCGTTAGGATTACAGTGTTAGTGGAGGTGTTGAGAGGGTGTGTGGGTTGATTGGCGGTTTGTGCTTCAGTCATGGCAGTTGACTCGGAGGCGGTAACGGTGGTTGTTACATTGGTAATGGGAGGTGAATGTGGTGGAGAGGGAGGCGGGGGTGGCAAGGGGGGTGATGGGGGTGCGCTGGACACATGGGTCTCTTCAGTATCGTGTACAGTGTGTGCTGTGCCCGTGGTCGTGGCTGTCCCTTGTGTTTCGGATACTAAGACATTCATCTGTTTCCCTGCTCGTGGGGGACGTCTTCCGTATCTTCTTTCCGTTCTGCGTGATTGTGCCAGGGCAGTATGCACTGTCTCAGGTACTCCTAAAGCATCAGAGATCATATCCAGTGTGGCACGATATTGTTCGTCAACTCCTTCCTCCTCAAGGATTTGGTGCATGATAGCCTTTCCTGCTGCAAGGGATAAATTATGTTGTTGTTGGACCCTGTTGATGGTATCGTAGAGCTTTTTCAACTCCTTTGTATATGCTGGGGAACCCTCTAGTTCCTGTATAACTTCTTGCTCATAGTCATGCGCCCCCTCATCAGAAAATCCTTCCTGTTCATCCTCTTGTTCTTCTTCTTCTTCATCCTCCACTTCCACCACTTCTGGTTGTCCTGGCTGGGGTTGTTTTGTAGCTGTTTGTTGTCCACTACCCTGCTCTGCCTCGACTTCCGCATTAACAGCTTCAATGATTCTGGCAACTTCTTCATCCGTTAGATCTTTCAAAGTGAATCTGTGAGGAAATTCCAGATCAGTAGGTACTGGTGGAAACACAAGGTTAGGGCCATCTGTGCTGTGCCTGGGTAACCTGATAGTAAATGGTTGCACTCGTCTGGGAAGCCTTGGAGTTGTTTCAGGTGTTAGGGTTGCACCGCGGGCTTGTGCACAAGGCATCTGGACGGTGCCTCTCATCTTCTTTGAGGGAGGCCCTGCGGCTGACAGTCTGCGTTGAAACTCCTGTGCTCTGGTCCAAATGAGAGCCCTTTGCACCGGTACATCATATGCGAGACATCTATACACAATTCTGGTAAGCGCACAGCATCCATACAGTACAAATTTTTGTTTCTTATACCATCTTTGATGAGCCAAATGGATCTGGTCGATAATCCAGTGGGGCATATTGATTGTCAAATCAAAGGCGTCTGCTAAGTAGAGGCTAAACCAGATCTTTTTGGGAGGCATTGTGAACCTTTCCTGCGCGGGGAATGCGAAATGTTGCATGACCATGCGTAAGTGAATGGCAATCGTAGGTGTCATCGCGACCATGTCCTTTTATTTTGTCAAATTTCTGTTCTTCATATTGTCTGGAACCATAGTCTCTTTCTCCGTAGGAATGTGCATACCTTTCATGTCCAAAGCTTCCCTTACCAAGTTGATAGTTAATCTGAAGCGCTTGAGCTCATTGCCCCTTGTGAGAGATGGGAGGACAAAGGAGCTGTATCCCTTTTTGTCTTTGCTCGGAGTATGGGTGCTAATCAGGTACGAGCACCTTAGAAAATCCGGCTTTGGCAATTGGAATTTGAAATACTCGTAGAGTCCTGCCTTCTTCCATATGGGTTTCAATCCTTCATTATTCTGCAATCTCTCAAATTCCCTGGTAAAAAAGTGATACCTGCCCCAGCGCCCATTGAATTCTATCTCTGCCTCCCACATATAAGTGCCTTCACCTAGGGGTCCTGCCACATCACTGAACCAATGAGAGTTTTTGCTGACTGGCATTGTGTGCCCCTGTGGAGGGTTCTGAACCGGTATGGCATGTAATGCCCTCAATGCCGCTGGTCGTTCCTTTAATTCCTCCTCAACCGAAAGGCTTTCAATGTCCACAACTTGGGGGCTGGTGCCTGCCTGGGAGCTAGTTCCTACCGTATCTGCCATGTTACTTCTTGCTTCCTGTCTCTGTGAGGATATAGAAACATGTGTTAACATTGTACAGGACAAGAGAGAACCGTTGTTGTTCCCATTACAACATTAACATGAGGGTCAGGAGAGATTAATGGGTTAGTAAGTGCTCGGTGCGAGTGTGTGTGTGGTTAGGGGTTCGGTAGACCTAAGAGCTAAGTGGAATGATGTAGTGTGATAGTGATGTGGTTAGTAGGTTGTCATGGATTTACAAATGGGGTCCGGGGGTTTGTTACAAGTCTTAGGCTGCCAAATGCAGTGGATGGGTTTTGCCCTTGGTTTCGTAGAGACTCTCGAGAGGTTTATAGGTGTGTCGGCTTGAAAATGAGGTCTTTTAGGGACCCATTTACAAGTGATTCTGTTCGTGCTCATGGGCCTTGGTGTGTTCCTAAGTGTTGAAAACGAGTGGATGCTGGCTGTGCGATTGAATGGATCATGTTGTATAGGGTGTGGTCTTGGTGTAGCTATTTGAGCCCGCAAACAAGCCTTAGGCACCCAAATTTGTCTTGATTGTGGGCTAGCTGTAGCTCAAGCGTAAGCACCACCTCCTTTACTTGTCAATCCGCGGAGACGTGAGGACCGGTATGAAGACCACGAGCAAGTGAAGGCACAAGTGCGTGAGTGAAAGCACACAAACATGCACACACATACACACACACGCGCACAAAGTAAGATCAAAGAGAGGAACAATGGAAAGCTTAGATTGCCAAAAAGGTTCTCTTACAAAAGTTCTATTCTCTAACAAGCTAACCCCCAAAATGAGCTCTCTAGCTCTTTTTATAGTTTTTTGACTAGTTTTGGCCCTGTCCAGACCTAGTGTCCGGCCTAGTTAAAAATTAGGTTCCAGGGCTTATTTGAGGGCTCAAACGAAGTCTAAAAATTATGAAAATTGGTACGATGGTACTTCTAATACTCCTAAAGCTCGAGGACTCCTCGGCTTGAACAAAATGGAGTTACTAAAAATAGATAATGGTATTTACAATGGTTTTTAGTGATGAAAATCACTATTTTTGTAGGGGATTCTTCTGAAAATTTGACATACACTTCTTGGAGCTCCCTACTTGCTCCCTTTCCTTGTGTGTCCGCCTTTTGATGTGCTTCCATGCTTTGTCCTTGACTTTGAGCTTCAACACTCCCCCCCCTCTCGAGTCTGTCGTCCCTGACAGACCCTTGTTGGAAGGGCTGTTCCATGTAGTGCTTTGAGAGGTGGTGTCCATCCGTTGTATGAGCTGGTTCCTTGGATTCCAGCAAGAATGTGTCGTTGTGAGCTTCAAAACTGTAAGTTGCTCAAAAGGGGTGGGCGAGAGTGATTTGGAGCAACTACTGGCTTCAATTTGCTTCCGAGATATTGATGTTGTTCCCAAGATGACCGCTAGTTCTTCCAAAGATGATGTTGAGAGCAGTCATGCCAACTACTCATAACCCATAATGAATGATGGGTAAGTGTGTTCGTGCCTGGGTTGAAAAAAGTATGTGCCTTGTGCACGGCCTTGTAATGTAGCCCTATGCATGCTTACTTGGAAAATGCATTGGAAGAAGTATGGTGCAAAAATTGCGGGTCTTGAGCTAGGTACTCAAGGGTATGCTGACAAGGAGGTTTCCTAAACTATCATGGTTATGATGTGTCCAGAGTAAAGATACTTACCATGGAGAAGGTTGATGGATGTTTGTCTCTTCGTGTTGTACAGTCGGCCTTTGGGATGGAACCTTGTTGATGAATGTCCATGTTGATTGTCCACTGATGAGATCTTTGGAGTGGTGGATCCCCTCTCCTTTTTTCAAAGCAACCTTTGTCAGTAACAATGTGCATTTCTGAGCTTGGGCTCATGCACGTTTACTTCCCTATATTGACACTCAGAGGAATATTGGACACGTGCCGGTTTCTAAGAGATAACCAGGCTGATTGACATAGACCATTCACCAGTGCTACTGTTCCATACTGGTTCAGGAAATACTGAGAATTGAATTGCTTTATATTCCTTGGCAAGCAACATCGGGAAACTACACCAAGCTGAGTTTCACATATTCTCTTTAGTTCACCATATGCAGGAGTCTTCTCCTCTAGAACTACCCTTTGCAGATATCTCCTTGGATGTTCTGGTACATGAAGTAGTTAAGCATCACTCAAGTTGTGGACCTTCAAGCTCTTCATTCCTACCATGGTAAGAGCAAACCATAGTTGTAGATGCCATGTTCATGCCAAATGCTTGTCATCTTCAACTAAGCATGACTCATTCATGTTTCATAAGCCAAACCTGGGAACAAGCTCTTTCCCGCTTTTTTTTTTTTTTTTTTTTTTTTTTTTTTGGAACAGGATATCACAAAACAAGAACACAAAAGTTAGTATCAATAGAAATATTTGACATATGTCACTGTGTTCTTGTGCATGGGATTCTCAAGTGTGTCTATGCACGGCCGTGTAATGTGGCCCTATATTAATGCATACTTTGGAAATGCATGACCTGAATGGTGCAAAAGACAGGGTTGTGTAAGGAGCACATGGTTGTCGCTCGTTCGAGGCTTTCGATGTTATTTGTGGATGTTGATGCCGACCTTGGTGGAGGTATCCATTGAGTCTCGAACTGATGTAATCCTCCTTATTGGAGTCCATTTTAGAACAACATTTGGCACTGTAAAGGTCACTTCAGGCGTTTTTCTCTTTGGATGCTTTCTGAACTGTGGTATCCAGTGTGGTTGACGCTTTGGTTCGGTGGAGGATACTTGCACTTTTGGCTTCCAAACCCATATCCTTTTTGCATGTCTTCCTACTAATGTTGAAGAGCTGATTTGATCTTCCTTTGGTCTCTGTACGTGGTTCTTACCCTTTTCTGTTTTTGGCTTCTTTGTTGAAACCTTTTGCATGTGAGAGAACAAAGGTTGTTGTGGATGTAGGAGCTTCTTAGGTACCCACATCTGTAATTGCCCTTGTTGAGCTGCAGCTAACTTCTTAGGCACCCAAACTTGTTGGATACCTTGTGATTGAGCTTGTCTGAGCTGCTTCCTTCGTCTTCTGGCCTGGTTGGTTTGCATGGATGGAATTTGTGGGGGCAAGATTGGTGGTTGCTCTCCTTTGCGTACCCATATCTGCTTCATGCTCGGAACTGCTTTTTTATCGAGTGGTGTCTTTCTATTTGATGTAGCAGTTGTCGTGAACGGTTGCGTTTGCTTGTGTGGTGGACGCACTACTGTGGCTACTTGATTCTTTGGAGAAGAAGAAAGATCCACCCGCCTTCGAACCTGGTCTTCCACGATTGACTCCTTCTGTATCATAGAGCTTCTGACACATACAACATCTTCTTTCATATGATTAGTCTTGGAAGAACTAAGAGAGTGTGTGGTGCCATGATTTAGGAGCATGCAGTTCTCTAATTCTAATGTAATGCATTGTTCATGTACCCAAACTTGAAGAATCTGACTTCTTAGGTTTAAGTTAACTGCATGGTCATAGATCCAATCTTGACCCAAGACAAGTGGTTCTGTAAGGTTCTCATCTTGACATACCAGCGCTTTGACTTTCATTGGAACATCTTGAAGGTAGATGGGAAGTTCCACCTCACCCAAACAAGGGGTTTCCACACCTCCCAATCCTATGAGATAAGCTTCTATGGGATTGATGTTCAACTGCAAGTCTTGGCAGTAGGAAAGTCTAACTGCACTACTTGCTGCACCTGAGTCAATCAATGCTTTCACCGTCCTTGCACCCTTCCCTTGTCCTATCTCTATGGTCACAAAGGGTCGTCGGTCAATGACCTGAGAAGTTGCTATGCCTGACTTCTGACACATATCCATGTGATATTTTGTGGCTTTTGAGTTGACATCTAGGCCTAATCGCCTTAACTTATTTCGCCTAATACGCTCTCTGGCCTCTACCTGTGCTTCTTCTCTCACTCTTAACTCTTCATCTTTTCGCTTCTTAGCAGTGTTGAGTCTCATTAGCATATCCTCAGTAAGAGGTTCTTGATATAGCTTGACTCTACAGCCACTAATATAGTTTGGCAAGATATCTCCTTCTAGCGTGGCCAACTGAACTGCACCACTAGTGGAAATTCTATTAATGATCATGGGTCCGTATCCTCTTTTTTCCAACTTACGGGCATGTTGTTTTAGTGTGTATACCAACACTAGATCTCCCTCTTTCAATCCCTTATCCTTGATGTGTGCATCAAAGTAAGCCTTTTGCCTCTTCTTTGCAGCGTAGATGCCTGCTGCCGCTCGTAGCCTCGTCTCACCCAAGCGTTCGAGATCAAAGATCCTAGAGGACAATTCATGCCCATTCCACTCATACTCTTGTGCTACTTTTAAGGCAGGGATTAAGAAATCTAATGGTAGCACAGCGTTCTGTCCGAAGACCATCTGAAATGGGGTGGCGTTGAGTACCGTTTTGTAGGCAACTCGATAAGCCCAAACAGCATGATGAAGTTGTTTGTCCCAATCAGAGCGTTTATTATTTACCAGTTTTGTCAATACGTTACAGAGGATCTTATTGGTACTCTCGGCTTGTCCGTTGGCTTGTGGGTGATAGGGGGCAGATTTCTTATGTATCACTAAGAATTCTTGGAGAAGATTTTCAATGACTTCATTCAAGAAGTGTGTGCCTCTATCGCTCACCAACTCTATTGGTAGTCCATATCTCGTGAACACATTCTCGAATAAGAACTTAGCCGTAGTCTGAGCATCATTCTTTGTTGTGGCTTTGACTTCTACCCACTTTGTAAGGTAATCTGTGGCTACAATGATGTACTCTGCATGGGAGTTTCTAGCTGGGGGGTTAATAGGACCTATGAAGTCTATGCCCCACTTTGAAAATGCACGTCCTCCCATCATTGGCCTCAAGGGCATCTCGTCTTTTCTCACTGGATATTGTGCACGTTGGCATGTGTCACATTTCTTCACATAGGTATGTGCGTCCATATGAAGAGTGGGCCACCAAAGTCCTGAGAATAGAATGGTCTTGATCACTCGGTCAGGACCAAAATGTCCACCTGCAACACCGCTGTGTGCAGTCTCTAAGACCTTTAAATAGTCTGATTCATGAACGCATAGTCTTAAGTAACCATCTTTGCCTCTTCGGTATAGGTTGTCCCCTACTAAGGCGTAACCTTGAGCCTCTTGCTCCATGCTTCGTCTTCTTGCTAGACTAGCCTCTTTGGGTAATCTTCCCGATCTCATAAACTCTACCAATGGAGCACTCCAATCTGGAATTAATGACACTTGATAAAGGGTCACATGCTCCACTGGAGGTCTCTCTCTGCACCTTGGACAATTCTTAATCCACTCATGTATTTCTTTGTCCATGCTAGGCCAATACACTCCTAAACGCTTTAGATTCTGCAATGTTCGTTGTTTAGAATAGTGATTTCCTAGCATTCCTTCATGGGCCTGTTGCAACCAACTACTATGTTCATCATCCTCCACACAACAAGCTAATACACCCTCAGTATCTTGTTTGTACATGCTTCCTGCTAATATGTGATATTTTTGTGATTTTACAATTTCTTCTTGTGATGTTTTCACATTCTTATTTGCAGGGCCAAAGGTTAGGACTGGTACCAACTTATTTGCCCATTTAGGAACACCTTCTAGATTGAACAGATAAGCATCGGGTAATTCGTCAGACACTCCTTGCGGTGACTCTCCTGAAGTGATGCGAGAAAGGTGATCTGCCCGAAGGTGGGTTCTACCTTTCCTGACAACAACTTCAAAGTCATATTCCATTAGTAAGAGGAACCATCTTACTAAGCGTCCAGTATTGCAAGGTTTATTGACCAAATACAACAAAGCTTGATGATCAGTGAAAAACTTGAACTTGTTGGCCAATAAATAGTGTCTAAACTTCTTCACAGCATATACCATGCCTAAGCCCTCTCGCTCAGTTGTGGTATAGTTCCGTTCAGCTGCAGTGAGCTGTCTACTAGCATATGCTATGGGCAAATCTAAGTTTCCTTCACTTGTGGGTTGTGCTAGCACACATCCTATGGCATGATTGGATGCATCCACATGGACATGGAAGGGTTTATTCCAATCAGGAATGGTGAGTATTGGTGCCGTGCACAAACGTTTCTTCAGTTCGTTGAAAGAATTCTCGCATTCGTCGTTCCACTCAAAATTAGACAACAAGGCATAAAGGGGTCTAGCTATGATCGCGTACATGTGGATAAACCTACGGTAGTATCCACAATGGCCCATAAAGGCTTGTACCTCTTTAACATTCCTTGGCCTTGGTAGCTCCGCTATGGCTCGTACCTTATCTTCATCTGTTGAGATTCCATTCTTAGAAACAATATGACCTAAGATTTTACCTTGACGCACCATAAACACACACTTTTCTGGGTTCAGACACACTCGATATTCTCTACACTTGTTGAAGATTTGTCTGAGCTCAGGGATGTGAAACCTTCTTTCTTGGGAATGAGCACATAAATCATCCACGTACACTTCTAAGCTCTTTCGCAAGAACTCTTTGAAGACATGACACATGAGCCTTTGGAATGTTGCAGGTGCATTGGTGAGCCCAAATGGCATCACACGAAATGCAAAGATTCCCCACTCTGTAGCAAAAGCTGTTTTGTGTTGATCTTCTGGGGCAATGGCTACTTGATTGTAACCTGAAAATCCATCAAGGAAGCTATAAACTTCCTTGCCTGCAACACGCTCCAAAAGGTGTTCTGTGATTGGAAGTGGATAACTATCTCTAATCGTAGCGGCATTAACTTTTTTAAGGTTAATACACACTCGCAACTTCCCGTTCTTCTTGGGTACCACAACAATGGGGGACACCCATTCGGTATGCTCAATCTCATAGATGAATCCCGCTTCAATCAACCTATCAATTTCTTCTTTTATTTTGGCTGCATAGGTATCATTATATGTGTAGGGCTTCTGTTTGGTGGGCTTAGCATCAGCAGTCATGGGGATAGTATGAGAGCAAATTCTTGGATCTACCCCTTTCAAGTCTCTATAGTGCCATGCAAACACATCCCTATATTCCCTTAATAGAGCTATGAGCTCCATTTCCTCTCTTGCACTTAGGTCATCTCCTATATATGTGCATCTCTCTTCGTTCTCTTCAATGGTCACTACAATCTTCTTGGTCTTTTCTTTATTATCGTATGATTCTCCTATGATGGCTTCTCTCTTAGGCATTCGTACCAAAATTTTGCGGTCGTCAACTTCATATTTCTTGAAGTTTTCTGGTACTTCAAACAATGATTCCTCCTCTTCTTGTTTCACTGCTTTTCTTTTCTTTTTCTTTTGACTACTCTCACCTCCATCCTTTGAGTTTACTGTTTTAATACTTGTGAGAGGTTCTTCTTCTTTCTGGGTGAACACTCCTATATCTTCTAGATAGTGCTGCTCTGAGTTAAAGCAACTATCCATCAGAATAGACTCCAGATCATCATCATTCTCTTCTTCTTCTATGACATCACTAGGGTCACATTCTTCTAGCAAGGGTTGACACATGAACACTGAGATATCATAACCCTCCTCATCACAATGAGGTGTCCACTGTTCCTCATTGACAGCAATGTCCATGGTGGCTAAGATTTCTGGCCAGCCATGAGGCTCAAACTCCTCATCTGGAAAGATCATCGGTGTGTAGGCTGGGTCTCTAACTGGTCTATCTCCTAGCGAAGTTCCTTCTTCTCTTGCCTTTAAACGTTTTTCCTCTTCCTTTGCGACCTTGCACATCCACAAATGAGTATCTTCATGCAACCACGATGGATCAAGTGAACTTTCAGATTGCACAGAGATGGAATCTTCTTTCGCTTTGTGGATAGAATTCCACTGTAGGGGTGGTACATCTCTGAAGGTGTAATCCTTCAAATTGACCTTGGTGGTGACCCCTAAGTGCTGTAAGTACAAGGAGTTAGTTCCCCAATCCTGTACTATTTGCAATTGTCGTAGGAAGGGTCTTCCTAGGATCATCTCATAGACGTTATTTTTCTCAAAGTCACATATAGCAAATGTATGCTCAAACTCTACACCACAAGTGGTTAGAGTGATCCCTTCTAGCAATCCTAGAGGTCTTTCAAAATGACCATCAGCCATTTGAAGCTTCATTCTAGTTGGTCTTAATGTGGGCTTGCCCCATTGCTTCCACAAGGAGGTGGTCGCAATAGCAACACCAGCACCTGAATCTATGATTGCTTTGGTTGTGTAACCTTGGTAGGTGATTGGAAGATAAGTATTACCTTCTTCACCCTCACACATGTCCCCTATTTTGTCTAGAGGTATCTCTGGTACCCTTTGCTTGGAGCCTGCTTTTGGCATGTTGGAATCCAGTTCCGGAACCTGATCCTTCACATGATTCCAAAGCTCAGGTTTTGCTTTGAGCAACTCTTCTACAGTGAGATGACACTGAACCTTAGTGTTCTTCACGACATCTGTGTTCCTTGGAACCACTGAGTCTTCATTTCTTACTAGTATTGTGGGAGCTCTAATCTGGAGAGATTCAGATTCCCATGGGCCTGGAAATTGAGGCAGTTCTTCTAAGGTATTAGATTCAAAATCTAACGTTTCGTCTTCTTGTTGTTCTGCTTCATCTTCGTAAATAGATGGAATGTCTTGGGGAAATTGATCATGAAGATCATCAATCTCAGGAATAGGAGGGGAATTACCCTTCTCCTTGGCCCATTTCTCTTCTTGTATTTCCCGCAAGAATTCTTGAGAGTACTGTTGAATTGAAGGAGGTATTCCTGGATCCGTGGAATTAGGAACATAAGCTCCCATTGGTGGTGAGCTTCCTCTTTCAATAACTGGTTGAGCCTGTGGAGGTAAAGAAACTTGTGGTTTGTTTACCAACTGCTCTAATCGTTCTAGTAGGCCCTGGAAATGCAATTCCCCTTTGACAGAGTTTGTCTGATTGAACTTTTGACTAGTCTCAAGTATAGCTTGAGCTTGTTCTACCATTTTCATGCACATTTTCATCCGTTCAATCTCTAAGTCCGCTCTAGGGTAACTCTTGTCTAGGTTTGCAATTGTAGGCCCTTCTTGAAGTCGAGCCTGGTAGGCCTTGAACATCATGTCCAAGCCTTCTGGGGTTGGGTCTGCAAGAACAGACCCTGGTTGTGGTCTATTTACAATGGGTGGTGGGGTGGGATGAGGTGGAGTGGATGGAGTTTCGGCATGCGAGGGGCTTTGAGATGCAATGTCTTCTATTTTTGTTTTCGCTTCTTTTAAGCTTTCTTCTAGTTCCGATAACTTTTTATTCCACTTGCGATTGGCCTTCTCTCTGGTATCCTTCCATGTTCTTGTTTTCCTCTTACTAGGCTCTCCCGATTCACTCGACTCTGATGGTTCTACTGGTTTATCCTGTTTTAAGGCTTGTGCTCTAGTGACAGCTTGTATAGGAGCCACATTGATACTACTTGAACTTGAATCTGCCACTAAGCCTACCACATTAATGGGTGTAATCTTGGGTGCACTGGAGGGGTTTCTTGGACAATCTCTGGGGAGATGGTCTTTGCCGCAATCAGGACAAAAAGCCTGTATTGTGATAGCCTGTCCTTGACTCGGAGATGGTGGGTGGGGACAGTCACGAATGAAATGATCACCTTGACATCTAAAACAAGATCCTCTAGGGGCTTGTGGTCTCATTTGTCTCAATTGGGGCCTAGGGTTAGGGTTTGTGTACATGACATTGGAGTATTCTGGCTCCCAATTTTGCTCCATAGGTGGTACCTCATATTGATACGAGTAAATCTCACTATGTTCAGGTGACTCTGTGTAATAAGCATGTGGACTACCTTCATGGGAGTAGTCTGAACAATGAGCATGAGAGTCATTATCTGGTATCAATGGGGTTAGTGGCACCAATGCTCTATTTGGATTTTCTTCTCCCCCAGCATATTTGACTGGAATCACGTTGGCTGGAGCTGGTGGTTGGTTTCCCAAGACAGGTTGTGGCCTATAGGGTACCTGATATTGCTGTTGTGGTCTATAATATGGCTGTTGGTATTGGTTCTGATACCTACCTTGTGGGTAAGGTTGCTGATAATTCTGTCTAACAGCCTGCCTATTGTAGGGACAATCATGAGCCGTGTGGTTTGTGTATTTTCTCTCAATAGTGCAATATGGAGCATTCCTTTCTCTAATGTTTTGGTTTTGCATTGGGCATACATTAGCCATGTGGTCGCCCCCACAAGTATAACACCGATTCACTGGAGTGACTCTCTGTGTTGGTTTATTTTGGACTCCCAGCTTCTTGGCAACTTGCTCAGCTATCTCTTCTATTTCTGTGGAGATCTTTGAAGTATGACTAGTAGAACTATCCGAATCTTTGTAGAGTTTGGACAATCCTAACTCCTCACCCAAGTTATCTTCTATGTCAATGCATGTCCGCACGCACTCTTCTATGGATCTCGGCTCTTTCAGATATACATATGATCTTAACTTTGTGCTCAGTAAGCCATCTAAGAACAAAGCCACTTGTTTGGCTGGTGTGGGTAACTCGGGAGCAGGGCATCTTTCTAGGTACTGTCTGAACCTTCTACCTGCTAGTCGCACTGTTTCTTGGGGTGTCTGCTTGAAACTGTGGATCAAGGATGATGTGTTATGCCTGATACCACTCTTGGAAAACTCTACAATGAATTCGTCTAGCAGTTGACCTATATCGCGATAGTTGCGACTACTCAATGGTTGAAACCAAGCCAAGGCAGTGCCCTTAAGAGTCAAACCAAATGCCTCGTATTGGGTGAATAAATCCTCAACCTGTTCAGCTCTTAACACTTGTTTGAACTCGGCCACATGATCATAAGGATCTCCTGACCCGTCAAAATAGTTCTTCATTGCCTTGATCACTTGAGTGGGTCTAAGGGTTCTTGGGTGCTCTCGAGGTCTAGGCAATGGAAAATCATGTTCATCTCTTTTTTGCCTATGTGCTTGATATCTCTCTCTTTCAGGTCTTTCATTTTCAAATCCTGATCTATTCCTGCCCACGGTGTGTGCAAAACTTACCTCAGGTCTCTCTCTAGTTCCTTCTCTCTAGGCTTCATGAGCATGGGAAGATCCTACACCTTGGAGGCCACGGGAAACATTGGATCTTGGTGGGGGGAAAATCAATTCATTCTTCCAAGTATATGCATGTCTATCATGTTCTGTTACCAAGAAAATTTTCTCTGATGTGTTATCTAGGTAAACAACTTTGCCTGGCATCTCTGGATCCTTGAACTCGTAGATGATGACTATGCCCAATTGGCTAGGTTGATCTGGCTTGAATCTCCAAAAGGCTTCCTCTGTTTCTCTATTCAAAAATAGTTCTATGCTTTTGTTATCTTGAGGGATCCAGTCTGGAGTGATCACTCGGGTCAACACTGACTTACCTCTAGGAGTCTGGGGTCCTTGTCCTACATTTCCTTGTTCTAGGTCTCCTATTTCATTCTCAGGAATGACATTTCCAAACTCATCAGTCCTATCTGGTAGGTTGGTGACCACATACATGGTTCCTTCCTTATCAATGTATGAACCCTCTTCGAACTTGACCACCGGGTGTTCAAGTCCAAAGGATTGATCTGGATTTTTGAGTTGGACCACTGATCGCCTCAGACCATCCTCATAGATGCGAGCACCTAATTGGTTGGTCCGAATATATTCCAACTGTGTCTTATAGGGACCTTCTGGTATTTGTAGATGGGCAGTCCCTGAGCCACCTGCAGGTTTTCCCATACTAAAAGACATTTCTGAATCACTTGTGTCTGAACTTAGTAAAAGATGACCACTTATTTGTTGTGCCCAAGACTTGGATGTATGGTTGACACTAGCCTCAGAAGATCTAATGCTTTGTTTATCCTTGCCTAAGTGTCTACCAGATCTCAGGTTCATAAGCTTTAGTCAAGAGTCCAAATCTTCCCCTTGGTATGGTTCAAAATTCTATGGAGTCCCCTTGGTTCCCTAGTCCCACTTGAGGGTCTACTTCAAATTATCCTATCTCAAAATCAACGTGTTATTCTTGAAAAAAACAGTTGAGGTCATGTAGGACTTGAAACGAGCTTTCTAACGAGCTATAGAGCTCAAAAAATGGACTTTGGATGAGAAAGTTATGCCAATTCAGGCTCCTGGGGGTCAAAACAGGCAAACAGGACCTTTGGAGAAAATCGCGATTTTGTGAACTTTCAGAGAATCGCGATTTTGTGAACTTTCAGAGAATCGCGATTTTGTGAACTTTCAGAGAATCGCGATGTTGAGCACAAAATCGTGTTTTAGAGAATCGTGTTTTTTGACATGAAAATCGCGATTTTGGGCACAGAATCGTGTTTTAGAGAATCGTGTTTTTGACATGAAAATCGCGATTTTGAGCAGAGAATCGTGTTTTAGAGAATCGTGTTTTTTGACATGAAAATCGCGATTTTGAGCACAGAATCGTATTTTAGAGAATCGTGTTTTTTGACATGAAAATCGCGATTTTGAGCACAGAATCGTGTTTTAGAGAATCGTGTTTTTTGACATGAAAATCGCGATTTTGAGCACAGAATCGTATTTTAGAGAATCGTGTTTTTTGACATGAAAATCGCGATTTTGAGCACAGAATCGTGTTTTAGAGAATCGTGTTTTTTGACATGAAAATCGCGATTTTGAGCACAGAATCGTATTTTAGAGAATCGTGTTTTTTGACATGAAAATCGCGATTTTGAGCACAGAATCGTGTTTTAGAGAATCGTGTTTTTTGACATGAAAATCGCGATTTTGAGCAGAGAATCATGTTTTAGAGAATCGTGTTTTTTGACATGAAAATCGCGATTTTGAGCACAGAATCGTATTTTAGAGAATCGTGTTTTTTGACATGAAAATCGCGATTTTGAGCACAGAGTCGTGTTTTAGAGAATCGTGTTTTTTGACATGAAAATCGCGATTTTTGAGAATCGCGATTTTGAGCACAATCACAGAATCGCGATTCTGAGAATGACCACAGAATCGTGATTTTTTCAGCCAACTTTTAGGCGGGAAAACTGAAAATCGTGATTTTTCAAAAAAATTTTGAATTTTCACAGAATCGCGATTTTCATCACAGAATCGCGTTTTTTGGCGGGAAATTCAAATTTCTGAGCGCCGGCTATGGCGAGCTCCGTATGAGCAGAAAATCATGAAAAAAAACACAGCGCTTGCTCTCCCTTGCTTCTCCTAACTCCTTCCCACACAATAATGCATGAAAAATGGTATGAAGATGGTGAAAATGCACTGAAAAACAAGAAATTTCTATGAAGAAGAAGATGGAAGAAGGTGGAGATGATGATGATGATGAAGAAGAAGAGGAAAAAACAGAAAAGGAACTGAAATGACAGTTTTTTTACCTTCCAACGTCGCAAATCTACGATCTTACCATCACAACGCTCGTCCTCGAAGCTCTCTCCCCGGCAACGGCGCCAAAATTTGGTGTAGCTCAAGCGTAAGCACCACCTCCTTTACTTGTCAATCCGCGGAGACGTGAGGACCGGTATGAAGACCACGAGCAAGTGAAGGCACAAGTGCGTGAGTGAAAGCACACAAACATGCACACACATACACACACACGCGCACAAAGTAAGATCAAAGAGAGGAACAATGGAAAGCTTAGATTGCCAAAAAGGTTCTCTTACAAAAGTTCTATTCTCTAACAAGCTAACCCCCAAAATGAGCTCTCTAGCTCTTTTTATAGTTTTTTGACTAGTTTTGGCCCTGTCCAGACCTAGTGTCCGGCCTAGTTAAAAATTAGGTTCCAGGGCTTATTTGAGGGCTCAAACGAAGTCTAAAAATTATGAAAATTGGTACGATGGTACTTCTAATACTCCTCAAGCTCGAGGACTCCTCGGCTTGAACAAAATGGAGTTACTAAAAATAGATAATGGTATTTACAATGGTTTTTAGTGATGAAAATCACTATTTTTGTAGGGGATTCTTCTGAAAATTTGACATACACTTCTTGGAGCTCCCTACTTGCTCCCTTTCCTTGTGTGTCCGCCTTTTGATGTGCTTCCATGCTTTGTCCTTGACTTTGAGCTTCAACACTAGCCTTCATCGACTTCTTGGGCACCCAAATAGACTTCACGTTAGCAGAAGAACTTTTGAAAGACTTCTTATTAGTGTCGTGTTGTTGGTTACTAATAAGAGGCTTTGCCAGTGTGATTGGCTTGAGTGCAACCGGGTGTTCGCCTTTCCACACCCACACTTGTTTCACTAGCTGAGACATTTTGCTGCACAGGTACTTTTGATCTTCGCCATAGGTAGTACTCTTCTTCTCCTGCCTTTGATCCACCTTTGGTTGCTGCCTCCCTCTGGCCTTTGGAAAAGAAGGGAGTTCCGTTGCATCCCTGACTCCTTTTTTGCAAACATCATTCCTATGCAACACATAGTTTTGGACAAGAACAACATGGTCATCTTCATGTGTACTCCTGGAAGGACCAGGAGTGTGTGCCTTTCCTAGTTCCTTGAGTGCTCCATTATCTAACTCTACTGTAATTCGACTATGATTGACCCATACCTGAAGAAGTCCACTTCTTAGGTTTAGGTTGACTGCATGATCATAGATCCAGTCCTGACCCAAGACAAGAGGCTCCGTGAGGTCTTCGTCTTGGCACACTAGTACCTTAACTATCATTAACATGTCCTGAATGTAGAGGGGAAGCTCCACCTCGCCCATGCAAGGGGTTTCCACACCTCCTAATCCTATGAGATAAGCTTCTATAGGATTGACCTTTAATTTCAATTCTTGACAGTAAGAGAGTCGCACCGCACTAGTGGCTGCACTTGAGTCAATCAATGCTCGCGCGGACTGTGCACTAGTTCCTTGTCCTACCTCTATGGTCACAAAAGGTCGTCGATCAATTATTCTATGGGGACTTGTTCCTGCGACTTCACACATTGCCATATGATATCCTTGATCTGCATAGTCATTTGTTCTAGGCTGATCTCTACCTTGTCTTCGCAACTTCATCCTTCTAATGCGTTCTAAAGCTTCTGCTTGAGCTTCTTCTCGAATCCGCTTTTCTTCTTCCTTGCGTTGCTTGGCGATATTGAGTCGACTTAGCATTTCCTCTGTGAGAAGTTCCTGATATAACTTGACTCTGCATCCCCTTATATAGCTTGGGAGAATGTCACCTTCCAATGTGGCTAGTTGCACTGCTCCACTTGAGGAGATCCTATTTATGATCATAGGTCCATAGCCATGCTTCTCTAATTTTCTCGCATGTTGTTTCAAAGTGTATACTAGTACTAGGTCGCCTGCCTTCAAACCTTTATCCTTAACGTGGGCATCAAAATATGCCTTCTGTCTTTTCTTAGCCGCATATATCCCTGCAGCTGCCCTTAGTCTTGTTTCTCCTAATCGTTCAAGGTCAAAAAGTCTAGAGGAGAGTTCATGACCCGTCCATTCGTGCTCTTGTGCTACCTTCAATGTAGGTATCAAGAAGTCCAATGGCAGCACTGCATTTTGACCAAATACCATCTGAAAGGGGGTGGCTTGGAGTACCGTTTTGTAGGCGACTCGGTATGCCCAAACAGCATGGTGTAGCTGTTTGTCCCAATCAGAGCGTTTATTATTCACGAGCTTGGTCAACACATTGCACAGAATCTTGTTTGTGCTTTCGGCTTGCCCATTAGCTTGTGGGTGGTAGGGGGCAGACTTTTTATGTACTATCAAGAACTCTTGGAGCAGATTTTCAATAACTTCATTCAAGAAGTGAGTGCCTCTATCACTGACTAGCTCTATAGGTAACCCGTATCTTGTGAATACATTCTCAAACAAGAATTTAGCAGTTGTTTGAGCATCGTTCTTCGTTGTGGCTTTTACCTCTACCCACTTTGTTAGATAGTCTGTCGCAACAATGATATATTCTGCATGGGAACCCTTAGCTGGGGGATTAATAGGACCTACGAAGTCTATTCCCCACTTAGAGAATGCACGTCCACCCATCATAGGTTTCAATGGCATCTCATCTTTGCGTATAGGATACTGAGTTCTCTGACAAACATCACATCGTTTCACATAGGTATGTGCATCCATGTGAAGGGTCGGCCACCAGAAGCCCGCAAATAGTATTGCCTTGATCACCCGATCTGGTCCAAAGTGTCCTCATGCTACACCTTGGTGAGCAGTTTCCAAGATCTTGAGATATTCACTCTCATGGACACATAGTCTCAGGTAACCGTCTTTACCGCGTTTGTATAGATTATCACCAATAAGTGAGTAATCCTGGGCTTCTTGTTCTAAACTCCTTTTCCTAGCCAGAGTCATGTCTGGAGGGAATGTTTTAGTCCTCAGAAAGGATACTAGCGATTCACTCCAATCCGGCACTATGGACACTTGGTAAAGAGTGGCATGCTCCACCGGTGGTTTAGTGCAGCAGATTGGGCATTCCTTGCACAACTTTTGGACATCAGCTTCCATAGTCGGCCAATGCACTCCGAGTCTCCTGAGTGTCTGTAGGGTTCATTGCTTTGAATAGTGTTGCTCTAATGCACCTACATGTGCTAATTGCAACCATTTAGCGTATTCATCCTCTTCCACACAACAGGCCAAGATTCCTTGATCAATGTGCTTGTACATACTTCCTGCCATGATGTGATATTTTTGGGCTTTTACTACCTCTCTATCCTGTGTGTTTATTACTGGGTGGTTAGGCCCATATGTCAATACTGGCACTAATGGCTTAGCCCACTGCGGCACCACTTCCAAATTAAACAAGTAAGCATCAGGAAGGTCATCTGACACTCCTTGTGGGGCTTCTCCAGATGTGAGCCTAGAGAGATGGTTTGCTCTCAAATGAGTCCTCCCTTTTCTCACCACTACCTCAAAGTCATATTCCATTAGTAAGAGAAACCATCTTACTAATCTACCTGTATTGCATGGTTTGTTTACCAAGTACAACAATGCCTGATGGTCAGTAAAAAATTTAAACCTATTTGCGAGCAAATAATGTCTAAACTTTTTAACTGCATATACCATGCCTAATCCTTCTCTCTCCATAGTGGTATAATTTCATTCAGCTGCGTTCAATTGTCTACTAGCATAGGCAATTGGAAGATCCATATTACCTTCACCTGTAGGTTGGGCGAGTACACACCCAATAGCATAATTGGATGCATCCACATGAACATGGAATGGCTTGTTCCAATCTGGTGTGGTCAAGATTGGTGCTGAACATAATCTTCGTTTAAGCTCCTGGAAGGAATTCTCACATTCGTCCGTCCACTCAAAGTTAGTCAGAAGTCCGTACATGGGCTTTGCTATGATGGCATACATGTGAATGAACCGGCGGTAGTAGCCACAATGCCCCATGAAAGCTTGTACTTCCTTGACATTCCTTGGTCTAGGTAGCTCGGCTATGGCTCTCACTTTCTCTTCATCAGTGGATATGCCATTCTTCGACACTATGTGTCCTAAAATCTTACCTTGCCTGACCATGAAAACGCACTTTTCTGGGTTTAGGAAGACTTGATATTCTCTACATTTGTCAAAGATTTGTCTGAGTTCAGGGATATGGGTTTGTCTAATGTTGGAATGAGCACAAAGATCATCAACATAGACTTCTAAATTCTTCCTCAGGAACTCCTTAAATACATGGCACATCAGCCTCTGGAAGGTTGCTGTAGCTCAAGCGTAAGCACCACCTCCTTTACTTGTCAATCCGCGGAGACGTGAGGACCGGTATGAAGACCACGAGCAAGTGAAGGCACAAGTGCGTGAGTGAAAGTACACAATCGTACACACACATACACACACACGCGCACAAAGTAAGATCAAAGAGAGGAACAATGGAAAGCTTAGATTGCAAAGAGTTCTCTTACAAAAGCTCTATTCTCTCTCCAGCTACCCCCAAAAATGAGCTCTCTAGCTCTTTTTATAGTTTTTTGACTAGTTTTGGCCGTGTCCAGACCTAGTGTCCGGCCTAGTTAAAAATTAGGTTCCAGGGCTTATTTGAGGGCTCAAACGAAGTCTAAAAATTATGAAAATTGGTACGATGGTACTTTTTATACTCCTCAAGCTCGAGGACTCCTCGGCTTGAACAAAATGGAGTTACTAAAAATAGATAATGGTATTTACAATGGTTTTTAGTGATGAAAATCACTATTTTCGTAGGGGATTCTTCTGAAAATTTGACATACACTTCTTGGAGCTCCCTACTTGCTCCCTTTCCTTGTGTGTCCACCTTTTGATGTGCTTCCATGCTTTGTCCTTGACTTTGAGCTTCAACACTCCCCCCCCTCTCGAGTCTGTCGTCCCTGACAGACCCTTGTTGGAAGGGCTGTTCCATGTAGTGCTTTGAGAGGTGGTGTCCATCCGTTGTATGAGCTGGTTCCTTGGATTCCAGCAAGAATGTGTCGTTGTGAGCTTTCAAAACTGCAAGTTGCTCAAAAGAGGTTGTCGAGAGTGATTTAGAGCAACTACTGGCTTCAATTTGCTTCCGAGATAGGGATGTTGTTCCCATGACATCCGCTAGCTCTTCCAAAGATGATGTTGAGAGCAGTCATGCCAACTACTCATAGCCCATAATGAATGATGGGTAAGTGTGTTCGTGCCTGGGTTGAAAAAAGTATGTGCCTTGTGCACGGCCTTGTAATGTAGCCCTACACATGCTTTCTTGGAAAATGCATTGGAAGAAGTATGGTGCAAAAATTGCGGGTCTTGAGCTAAGTGCTCAAGGGTATGCTGACGAAGAGGTTTCCTAAACTATCATGGTTATGGTGTTTCCAGAGTAAAGATACTTACCATGGAGAAGGTTGATGGATGTTTGTCTCTTTGTGTTGTACACTCGGCCTTTGGGATGGAACATTGTTGATGAATGTCCATGTTGCTTGTCCACTGATGAGATCGTTTGAGTGGTGGATCCTCTCTCCTCTTTTCAAAGCAACATTTGTCAAATACTGTGAATTGAATTTCTTTATATTCCTTGGCAAGCAACATCGGGTAACTACACCAAGCTGAGTTTCACATATTCTCTTTAGCTCACCATATGCTGGAGTCTTCTCCTCCAGAACTACCCTTTGCAGATATCTCCTTGGATGCTCTGGTACATGAAGTAGTTAAGCATTACTCAAGTTGCGGACCTTCAAGCTCTTCATTCCTACCATGGTAAGAGAAAATCATAGTTGTAGATGCCATGTTCATGCCAAATGCTTGTCATCTACCAGATAAGGCAGCAATAGTCTCACTGCTGGCCGAGACACACTTCTATCCAAATTGATAAATGCCTAGTAATCAACAGTTCCACCTTCAACTAAGCATGACTCATTCATGTTTCATAAGCCAAACCTGGGAACAAGCTCTCTCCCGCTTTTCTTTCTCCCTCTCTTTTTTTTTTTTTTTTTTTTTTGGAGGAAAAGGATATCACAAAACAAGAACAAAAAAGTTAGCACAATAGAAATATTTGACATATGTCACTGTGCTCTTGTGCGTGGGATTCTCAAGTGTGTCTATGCACGGCCATGTAATGTGGCCCTATATTAATGCATACTTTGGAAATGCATGACCTGAATGGTGCAAAAGGCAGGGTTGTGCAAGGAGCACATGGTTGTTGCTCGTTCGAGGCTTTCGATGTTATTTGCGGAGGTTGATGCCGACCTTGGTGGAGGTATCCATTGAGTCTCGAACTGATGTAATCCTCCTTATGGGAGTCCTTTTTAGAACATCATTTGGCACTGTAGAGGTCACTTCAGGCGTCTTTCTCTTTGGATGCTTTCTGAACTGTGGTATCCAGTGTGGTTGACGCTTTGGTTCGGTGGAGGCTACTTGCACTTTTGGCTTCCAAACCCATATCCTTTTTGCATGTCTTCCTACTAATGTTGAAGAGCTGATTTGATCTTCCTTTGGTCTCTGTACGTGGTTCTTACCCTTTTCTCTTTTGGGCTTCTTTGTTGAAACCTTTTGCATGTGGGAGAACAAAGGTTGTTGTGGATGTAGGAGCTTCTTAGGTACCCACATCTGTAATTGTCCTTGTTGAGCTGCAGCTAACTTCTTAGGCACCCAAACTTGTTGGATACCTTGTGATTGAGCTTGTCTGAGCTGCTTCCTTCGTCTTCTGGCCTGGTTGGTTTGCATGGATGGGATTTGTGGGGGCAAGGTTGGTGGTTGCTCTCCTTTGCGTACCCATCTCTGTTTCATGCTCGGAACTGCTTTTTTATCGAATGGTGTCTTTCTATTTGATGTAGCAGTTGTCGTGAACGGTTGTGTTTGCTTGTGTGGTGGACTCACTACTGTGGCTACTTGATTCTTTGGAGAAGAAGAAAGATCCACCCGCCTTCGAACCTGGTCTTCCACGATTGACTCCTTCTGCATCATATAGCTTTTGACACATACAACATCTTCTTTCATATAATTAGTCTTGGAAGAACTAAGAGAGTGTGTGGTGCCATGATTTAGGAGCATGCAGTTCTCTAATTCTAATGTAATGCATTGTTCATGTACCCAAACTTGAAGAATTTGACTTCTTAGGTTTAAGTTAACTGCATGGTCATAGATCCAATCTTGACCCAAGACAAGTGGTTCTGTAAGGTTCTCATCTTGACATAATAGCGCTTTGACTTTCATTGGAACATCTTGAAGGTAGATGGGAAGTTCCACCTCGCCCAAACAAGGGGTTTCCACACCTCCCAATCCTATGAGATAAGCTTCTATGGGATTGATGTTCAACCCCAAGTCTTGGCAGTAGGAAAGTCTAACTGCACTACTTGCTGCACCTGAGTCAATCAATGCTTTCACCGTCCTTGCACCCTTCCCTTGCCCTACCTCTATGGTCACAAAGGGTCTTCGGTAAATGACTTGAGAAGTCGCTATGCCTGACTTTTGACACATATCCATGTGATATTTTGGGGCTTTTGAGTTGACTTCTAGGCCTAATCGCCTTAACTTATTTCGCCTAATACGCTCTCTGGCCTCTACCTGTGCTTCTTCTCTCACTCTTAACTCTTCATCTTTTTGCTTCTTAGCAGTGTTGAGTCTCATTAGCATATCCTCAGTAAGAGGTTCTTGATATAGCTTGACTCTACAACCACTAATATAGTTTGGCAAGATATCTCCTTCTAGCGTGGCCAACTGAACTGCACCACTAGTGGAAATTCTATTAATGATCATGGGTCCGTATCCTCTTTTTTCCAACTTACGGGCATGTTGTTTTAGTGTGTATACCAACACTAGATCTCCCTCTTTCAATCCCTTATCCTTGATGTGTGCATCAAAGTATGCCTTTTGCCTCTTCTTTGCAGCGTAGATGCCTGCTGCCGCCCGTGGCCTCGTCTCACCCAAGCGTTCGAGATCAAAGATCCTAGAGGACAATTCATGCCCATTCCACTCATACTCTTGTGCTACTTTTAAGGCAGGGATTAAGAAATCATCTAATGGTAGCACAGCGTTCTGTCCGAAGACCATCTGAAATGGGGTGGCGTTGAGTACCGTTTTGTAGGCAACTCGATAAGCCCAAACAGCATGATGAAGTTGTTTGTCCCAATCAGAGCGTTTATTATTTACCAGTTTTGTTAATACGTTACAGAGGATCTTATTGGTACTCTCGGCTTGTCCGTTGGCTTGTGGGTGATAGGGGGGCAGATTTCTTATGTATCACCAAGAATTCTTGGAGAAGATTTTCAATGACTTCATTCAAGAAGTGTGTGCCTCTATCGCTCACCAACTCTATTGGTAGTCCATATCTCGTGAACACATTCTCAAACAAGAACTTAGCCGTAGTCTGAGCATCATTCTTTGTTGTGGCTTTGACTTCTACCCACTTTGTAAGGTAATATGTGGCTACAATGATGTACTCTGCATGGGAGTTTCTAGCTGGGGGGTTAATAGGACCTATGAAGTCTATGCCCCACTTCGAAAATGCACGTCCTCCCATCATTGGCCTCAAGGGCATCTCGTCTTTTCTCACTGGATATTGTGCACGTTGGCATGTGTCACATTTCTTCACATAGGTATGTGCGTCCATATGAAGAGTGGGCCACCAAAGTCCTGAGAATAGAATGGTCTTGATCACTCGGTCAGGACCAGAATGTCCACCTGCAACACCGCTGTGTGCAGTCTCTAAGACCTTTAAATAGTCTGATTCATGAACGCATAGTCTTAAGTAACCATCTTTGCCTCTTCGGTATAGGTTGTCCCCTACTAAGGCGTAACCTTGAGCCTCTTGCTCCATGCTTCGTCTTCTTGCTAGGCTAGCCTCTTTGGGTAATCTTCCCGATCTCATAAACTCTACCAATGGAGCACTCCAATCTGGAATTAATGACACTTGATAAAGGGTCGCATGCTCCACTGGGGGTCTCTCTCTGCACCTTGGACAATTCTTAATCCACTCATGTATTTCTTTGTCCATGCTAGGCCAATACACTCCTAAACGCTTTAGATTCTGCAATGTTCGTTGTTTAGAATAGTGATTTCTTAGCATTCCTTCATGGGCCTGTTGCAACCAACTACTATGTTCATCATCCTCCACACAACAAGCTAATACACCCTCAGTATCTTGTTTGTACATGCTTCCTGCTAATATGTGATATTTTTGTGATTTTACAATTTCTTCTTGGGATGTTTTCACATTCTTATTTGCAGGGCCAAAGGTTAGGACTGGTACCAACTTATTTGCCCATTTAGGAACAACTTCTAAATTGAACAGATAAGCATCGGGTAATTCGTCAGACACTCCTTGCGGTGACTCTCCTGAAGTGATGCGAGAAAGGTGATCTGCCCGAAGGTGGGTTCTACCTTTCCTGACAACAACTTCAAAGTCATATTCCATTAGTAAGAGGAACCATCTTACTAAGCGTCCAGTATTGCAAGGTTTATTGACCAAATATAACAAAGCTTGATGATCAGTGAAAAACTTGAACTTGTTGGCCAATAAATAGTGTCTAAACTTCTTCACAGCATAAACACAAAATGGACTGAAATGACAGATTTTTTACCTTCCAACGTCGCAAATCTACGATCTTACCATCACAACGCTCGTCCTCGAAGCTCTCTCCCCGGCAACGGCGCCAAAATTTGGTGTAGCTCAAGTGTAAGCACCACCTCCTTTACTTGTCAATCCGCGGAGATGTGAGGACCGGTATGAAGACCACGAGCAAGTGAAGGCACAAGTGCGTGAGTGAAAGTACACAATCGTACACACACATACACACACACGCGCACAAAGTAAGATCAAAGAGAGGAACAATGGAAAGCTTAGATTGCAAAGAGTTCTCTTACAAAAGCTCTATTCTCTCTCCAGCTACCCCCAAAAATGAGCTCTCTAGCTCTTTTTATAGTTTTTTGACTAGTTTTGGCCCTGTCCAGACCTAGTGTCCGGCCTAGTTAAAAAATTAGGTTCCAGGGCTTATTTGAGGGCTCAAACGAAGTCTAAAAATTATGAAAATTGGTACGATGGTACTTTTAATACTCCTCAAGCTCAAGGACTCCTCGGCTTGAACAAAATGGAGTTACTAAAAATAGATAATGGTATTTACAATGGTTTTTAGTGATGAAAATCACTATTTTCGTAGGGAATTCTTCTGAAAATTTGACATACACTTCTTGGAGCTCCCTACTTGCTCCCTTTCCTTGTGTGTCCACCTTTTGATGTGCTTCCATGCTTTGTCCTTGACTTTGAGCTTCAACAGTTGCTGGTGCGTTGGTAAGCCCAAATGGCATTACCCGAAAGGCGAATATGCCCCATTCTGTGGCAAAAGCTGTCTTATGCTGATCTTCTGGAGCTATGGCTACTTGATTGTAGCCCAAAAATCCATCGAGGAAGCTGTACACTTCCTTGCCAGCTACTCTTTCTAAGAGATGTTCTGTGATGGGAAGCGGGTAGTTATCTCAGATTGTGGCTGCATTGACCTTCTTCAAGTTAATGCATACACACAATTTACCATTCTTTTTGGGCACCACTACAATGGGGGATACCCACTCAGTGTGCTCAATTTCATAGATAAATCTAGCTTCAACCAGTCTATCTATCTCCTCTTTGATCTTAGCAGCATAATTATCATTATATGTATATGGCTTTTGCTTAGAGGGTTTGGCGTCTGAGGTCATGGGGATAGTGTGTGAACATATGTCAGGGTCTACACCTTTCAAATCCTTGTAACTCCAAGCGAATACATCTCTGTATTCTCTTAGCAAGGCTATTAACGCATGCTCTTCTTCCTCTGTTAGGTTATGACCTATGTACGTGCATCTCTCCTCTCCTTCTTCTAGGGACACTACTATTTTCTTGGTGGTTTCTTTGTTATCATAGGACTCTCCTGATTGTGCCTCTCGTTTAGGCATTCTGATCATGACTCTCCTGTCATCTATCTCATACTTCTTAAAATTTTCCGGGACCTCAAACAAAGATTCTTCCTCTTCTGGTGTGACTTCTCTCTTCTTTCTTTTCTTTCCTTCTCCCTTCGAGGTCACATGTGTGGCTAGCCTTACATCACTTGTAAGCTCTCCATATCTCTGGGGTTGAAATTCTACTTCATGGAAGTATTCTTCATCTGATGCAAAAGGTGGGTCACAATGATTGACTCTAGATCGGAGTCACTCGCATCCTCAAATGCATCAGGGTTAGGTTCGCATTCTTCTAGTACAGCCTCTCCCATGATTGACTCTATGGAAAAAACTGAAATGTCATAGCCATCCTCATCACAGTGGGGTGTCCATTGTTCCTCATTGATGGCTACATCCATTGTGGCTAAGATTTCTGCCCAGCCGTGGGGTTCGAATTCTTCGTCAGGAAATACTACAGGTGCATAGGCTGGGTCTTGAATGGGTCTATGTGTTTCGTTTGCACCTATATCTCTGCCCTTTTCTTTTTTCTCCTCTTCTACTGCTACTTTGCACATCCATAAGTGGGTGTCTTCATGCATCCATGAGGATCCTGATCCTATGGAATGCACAGATTCCGTATCATCTTTGGCTCTATGGATGGGATTCCATTGGATAGGAGGAACATCTCTATGAGAGTAATCTTTGAGATTCACTTTGGTCGTAACACCTAAGTGTTGTAAGTACAAAGAATTGGTTCCCCAATCCTGTACCACTTGCAATTGTCGCATAAAAGGTCATCCCAAGATCATTTCATAGGCATGGTTCTTGCTAAAATCACATATAGCAAATGTATGCTCAAACTCGACACCACAGGTGGTGAGAGTTATTCCTTCTAGCAATCCTAAGGGTCTCTCTATGTGACCATCGGCCATTTGCAATTTCATTCTCGTTGGCCTGAGTGTGGGCTTGCCCCAACGCTTCCATAGGGAAGTGGTGGCAATTGCAACTCCTGCACCTGAGTCCAAAATTGCCTTGGTGGTGTGTCCCTGGTAGGTAATGGGAAGATAGGTATTCCCTTCTTCACCTTCACACATGTCTTCTATCTTATCCAAGGGTATTTCTGGCACTGTTCTCTGGGATCCTACCTGAGAACGAGGTTTTGCTATCTCTGGTACTTGTTTGGCTACACGTTTCCATAATTCAGGTCTAAGCTTGAGTAGCTCTTCTAACTT
The DNA here is from genome assembly GCA_020310875.1 of Ceratopteris richardii. Classification (NCBI taxonomy): domain Eukaryota; kingdom Viridiplantae; phylum Streptophyta; class Polypodiopsida; order Polypodiales; family Pteridaceae; genus Ceratopteris; species Ceratopteris richardii. Next base: position 152,414,444 of record CM035410.1, on the reverse strand, counting down.
GAGATTGCACTGCACTTTAGTGTTTTTCACTACCTCTGTGTTCCTAGGTGAGACTGAGTCCTCATTTCGTACCATGACCGTGGGTGCTCTCATACAAGTAGATTTAGCTTCCCATGGACCTGTGAAGTGGGGTAATTCTTGTAAAGAATTAGACTCAAAGTCTAGTCTTTCCTGAGAGTGGGTGCTCTCCTGCTCCTCATAAATGGATGAGATGTCTTGTGGGAATTGGTCGTGTGCATCATCCACCAGTTCAATGGGAGGAGATACCTCACTTTCTTTAGCCCATTTGTCTTCTTGAATCTCTCATAGGAATTCTGGTGTGAATCGATTCATAGAAGATGATGTGTCTGGCTCCGTAGAGTTAGGCACATAAGCTTCAGGCACATAGGCTTTAGGCACATAGGCTTTCCGGGCAGGAAGACTCACAGCTTCACTTGCCTTGTCCTTGTGTTGAGAGGCGGGTTCCTTTTTTGATTGTGCAATCAGCTGCTCTATTCTTTCCAATAGTCCATCAAAGTGCAATTGTGTCTTTGCTGAACTAGAGATGTTAAAGAGGCGACTGGCATCAAACATGGTCTGAGCCAATTCCACCATCTTAGCACAAATTTTGGTTCTTTCTAGCTCTAGTTCTGTTCTAGGGTAACACTTTTCATGATCAGTTACGTTTGGCCCTTCTTGGATTCTGGCCTGATAGGCTTTAAGCATCATATTAAGGTCCTCGGGAGTGGGATCTGCTAGGACTGATCCTACTCTAGGGGGTGGTGGTATTAGTTGAGGCGGGTTGGAAGGTGGCGGGTCGGATGGAGTTGGGACTGGTGGAGGTGGGGTAGTGTGAGAGGGAGTTTGAGATGTGAGTTCAGTTATCCTGGCCTTTGTTTCGTTGAGGCTTTCCTCGAGTTCACTCATCTTTTTTGCCCATTGCCTTTTCATTCTTTCACGACTATCTCGCCAAGCTCTAGTCCTTTTCTTGGTTATGCTCTCAGTTTCACTAGCCTCTGGGCTTTTTTCTTGACCTACCCCTTGGTTTTGCTGCAATGCTTGAGCTCTAGTGACTACCTGTACTGGAGCAGTGGAAGTCACGCTCCCTGAGGAGTCTACTACTAACCCAATAACGTTAATAGGAGTGATTTTTGGCATATTATTAGGATTCTTAGGGCAATCTCGTAAGAGGTGCTCCTTTCCAAACTCTTGACAATAGCCTTGGATCGTTACTGACTGGGGTTGTGTAGGTGGAGGCAAGGGGCAATCACGAATGAGATGATCTCCTTGACATCTGTAGCATGGTCCTCTAGGGAATGGGGGTCTTACTTGTCTAGATTGAGGTCTAGGGTTGGGGTTTGCATACATGACATTTGTGTAATCTGATTCCCAACTAGGTTCATTTGGCTCTTCACTATAGTAAGACTCACCATGTTCAGGAGACTGCATGTAGTAAGCCTGGGGACTATCAACATGTGTAGAATCGAAGCTATGGTCACTGGGATCACTTTCTGAAAGCAATGGTGTTACAGGGACTATAGCTCTATTCAGGTTTTCTTCTGCAGTTGCATACTTTACAGGGATCACGTTGGATGGAGCTGGAGGTTGTTGGGCTAATACAGGCTGAGGCCAATGCTGGGCTTGGTAATGTGTGTGGTAGGTTTGTTGAGGCCTAGCATACTGTTGTGGTGGGTACTGGTTCTGGTATCTGCCTTGTTGAGGGTATGGCTGAGGGTAGGTTTGCCTAACGGTTTGCTTATTGTAGGGGCAATCTTGCGTGGTGTGATTGGTGTACCTCCGTTTTATGGTGCAGTACTAGCTACTAGGATTTACTTGGGGTTGGGCCATAATGGGACATACATTCGCCATGTGGTCGCCACCACAAGTGTAGCATCTCTTCACAGAGGCAAACCTTGGGATCTGTTTACTAGTGACACCTAATTTCTGAGCTACTTTCTCTGCAAGTTCCTCAATTGATGTGGATTGCGTGGAAGAGAGGCTAGAGGCACTATCTGAATCTTTGTATATCTTGGAAAGCTCTAACTCCTCCCCTAGGTTGTCCTCGATGTCAATGCACATGCGTACACACTCTTCTATGGTCCTAGGGTCCTTCAAGTACACATAGGATCTTAACTTTGTACTCAGCAATCCATCCAAGAATAAAGCCACTTGCTTGGCTGGTGTGGGGAGCTCCGAAACAGGGCATCTTTCAAGATATTGCCTGAATCTTCGTCCTGCAAGTCTCACAGTCTCTTGAGGGGTTTGCTTGAAGCTGTGAATTAATGAGGAGGTATTATGTCTTATTCCACTCTTCGAGACTTCAATAATGAAAGCCTCCAGGAGTTGGTCTATGCTCCTAAACTGCCTCTCATTCAATGGTTGGAACCACGTAAGGGCTGTGTTCCTAAGGGTTAGACCAAAGGCATTATATTGTGTGAATAGGTCCTCCACTTGTTCTGCTCTCAGGACTTGCCTAAACTCTGCCACATGATCGTATGGGTCTCCTGTGCCATCAAAGTAATTTTTCATGGACTTAACTAGCTGAGTTGGTCTTAAAGTCCTTGTGTGCTCTCTAGGTCGGGGTAGAGGGAACTCATCCGCATTTCTTTGATTCCTGTGAGCTCTATGTATCTCAGATTCCATCCTATTTGTTTCCATCCTTGTTCTTTCTCTGCCCCTTGGGTTAGCAAAGCTTACTTCTGGCCTATCTCTACTTCTGTCTCTTTGAGTTCCATGAGCTTGGGATGTTCCCGCTCCAGGGTGACCGTAGGACACATTTGATCTTGGTTGGGGGAAAATAATTTCACCTTTCCAAGTGTAAGCATGTGTTGAAGCTCAAGATCAAGGACAAAGAATGGAAGTGCATCAAGGAAGTGGACACACAAGAAGAAGGAGCAAGTAGGGAGCTCCAAGAAGCACCTGTCAAATTTTCAGATGAAATCCGTATAAAAATAGTGATTATTATCACTAAAAACCATTGTAAATACCATTGTCCATTTTTGTAACTCCATTTTGTTCAAGCCGAGGAGTCCTCGAGCTTGAGGAATATTAGAACTACCATCCTACCAATTTTCATAATTTTTAGACTCCGTTTGAGCCCCCAAATAAGCCCTGGAACCTATTTTTTAACTAGGCCGGACACTAGGCCTGGACAGGGCCAAAACCACTCAAAAACTATAAAAAGGGCTGGGGAGCTCATTTTTGGGGGTTATCTTGTTGTAGATTTCAGCTTTGTAAGAGAGCTCTTGTATAATCGAAGATCTTCCATTTTTCCACTCCTTGCTCTTACTTTATGCGTGTGTGTGTGTATGTGTGTGCATGCTTGTGTGCTTTCACTCACGCACTTGTGCCATCACTTGCTCACGGTCTTCATACCGGTCCTCACGTCTCCACGGATTGACATTTATGAGGTGTATCTCCTCACGTTGGTACTCACCATTGTGCTAGAGTGACACCAAATTTGGCGCCATTGCCGGGGAGAGAGCTTGGAGGACGAGCGTGTGATGGTAAGACGTAGAGTAGCGACGTTGGAAGGTAAAAAAATCATCATTTTCAGTTCAGTTTTTGAATTTTCCTTCTTCTTCATCTTCATCACCATCACCATCTCCAGCAAGTTCAGCAGGTACAGAATTCTTCTGCACAGTCCCCGAGGCGTCGAGCTCGAGGTATCGCGACACTCCGAAAACTTCGACTAATCGTGTTTCTGAGTACACCACGACACTGTGCAGGCTGAGAGCTCCTAGGATCTTTAGACAGAACTGAAAAATTCACCATATCCCGAGCTATCGCGACACCTCGAGGTATCGCGACACTTCACGACCTATCGCGACACCTCACGACCTATCGCGACACTTCACGAGCTATCGCGACACTTCACGACCTATCGCGACACCTCACGACCTATCGCGACACTTCGACCCGACCTATCGCGATACATGGGCTTAACGCATGAAAATTTAGAGTAATTTAATTGACTGAATTAAGGTATCCTTGGGCTTAATCTTGGACACATTGGGAGGATATAAGAGCCTTAGGAGTGGGCAAAAGACCTAGAAACCAGGAAGGAATTTCCTGAACCCTGAGAGCTTGTTTGGACCCCTAAGTGCCTGAATGGTCATAACTTCACCATACGAACTCCGATTAATGAGATTTTGGTCTCGTTTGAAAGCTTGTTGAAAATCATACGTGGACTTTTAGAACATGTATTTCCAAGTTGGCCTTTAGGTGAGACTAGGTGGTCCTAAGATTGAGGGGGTACAGTGAGTTACTCCAGGGGGGCTGAAAATATTGATGTGTGTCTTTCAAACACTTGTGGTAATAGAGCTATACTGACTGGTGAGCTTTTGCAGGAACATTGTGTGCACTCAAGGCAATCCAAAGCAAGCTAGCAAGGGTGAGTACCAAGCTTGGGAGAAGGATTCCTCGGCTTGTGTAGCAGTTTGGTCAACCAGCTAATTGAGGTTGGAAGATCTCTCAACCCTCCTTTGTCAATTCCTAGCCTAGGCTAAGTACGACTTAGGTGTGGTAATTAATTAGGGCAACGTTAGGCACGAATCAAGTCCAAGAGTATTAATCAACCAAGTGCAAGAATTAAGTAGGTCTTAAGTGCGAAAACTCTAAGGGACAAAAGGTAAACTGGAGTCGATCACTCATCAAGTGCGGAAATTCACTTAAGTACTCCTGACGACGCGATTTCAGACAAGACCATAAACATAATATTCAACTCAAAAGAACAAAGTGATTGGTGCAAATTAACCTGCAATGAGAGTGTGCTTAGGTCCAAGGGGGTAGATAAATCAGGCATATGAACCTTAGATCAGGCAGACACTTGGGCCGAGACAGACAAAGCCTCAGATCTTCTGAAGCTAGTGTCAATCACACTGCCAAGTCTTGGGCTCAACAGCTTAGTGGTTATCCTTACACACGAAGTTCAGAAACCAGTGACTCGGAAATGTCTTTTAGCATGGAAAGACCCACACGTAGCTCAGGCCCTGCCTGTTTACAGACACCAGAAGGTCCCTATAAGACCCAATTGGAGTATATCAGGACCAACCAACTAGGTGCTCGCATCTATGAGGATGGTCTAAGACGATCAGTGGTTCAACTTAAGAATCCTGACCAACCCTTTGGACTTGAACACCCAGTGGTCAAGTTTGAAGAGGGTGCTTACATTGATAAGGAAGGAACAATGTATGTGGTTACCAACTTACCAGATAGGACAGATGAGTTTGGAAATATCATTCCTGAGAATGAGATAGGAGACCTAGAGAAAGGGAACCTAGGAGGAGAACCCAAGACCCCTAGAGGTAATTCAGTCTTGACTAGAGTGATCACTCCAGAATGGATTCCTCAAGATAACAAAAGCATAGAACTATTCGTGAATAGAGAAATGGAGGAAGCCTTTTGGAGATTTAGGTCAGATCAACCCAGCCCAGTAGTCACCATCTATGAATTCAAGGACCCAGAGACACGAGGGGAAGCTGTCTATCTAGATCACACATCTAAGAAATTATTCTTGGTATCAGATCATGACAGACATGCTTACACTTGGCGAGGTGAATCAATTTTCCCTCCACCAAGATCTAATGTTTCCCAGGGCCTCCAAGGAGCCGGATCATCCAAGGCTCATGAAACCCAGAGGGAAAGAACTAGAGAGAGACCGGAGGTAAGCTTGGCAGACACTGTAGGCAGAGACAGATCAGGATATGGAACGGAAAGACCTGATAGGGAGAAACATAGAGTTTATAGGCATCAAAGAGATGATCATGATTTCCCATTGCCTAGACCACGAGAGCACTCAAGAACCCTTAGACCCTCTCAAGTGGTTAAGACAATGAAGAATTACTTTGATGGATTTGGAGATCCTTATGATCATGTGGCGGAGTTCAAACAAGTGCTAAGAGCTGAACAGGTTGAAGACTTATTCACCCAGTTCGAGGCATTTGGTTTGACTCTTAAGGGTACTGCCTTAGCTTGGTTTCAACCTCTAACCAGTCGCAACTATAGAGAGATAGGTCAGCTGCTAGTAGAATTCATTGTGGAATTTTCCAAAAGTGGTATCAGGCATAACACATCATCCTTGATCCACAGCTTCAAGCAGACACCCCAAGAAACAGTGCGACTTGCAGGAAGAAGGTTTAGACAGTACTTGGAAAGATGCCCGTGTACCAGAATTACCCACATCAGCCAAACAGGTGGCACTATTTTTAGATGGTCTATTGAGCACAAAATTAAGGTCATATGTATACTTGAAAGAGCCTAGATCCATAGAAGAGTGTGTACGGATATGCATTGACATAGAAGACAACTTGGGTGAGGAGTTAGGAGTATCCAAACTCTATAAGGACTCTGATAGTTCTACAAGTCATACCTCTAGAACCTCCACTGAGATAGATGAGATAGCTGAGCAAGTGGCCAAAAAGCTAGGAGTTCAAAATAGACAAATGCCAAGGGTCACTTTAGTGAAGCGATGTTATACATGTGGAGGAGATCACATGGCTAATGTTTGCCCGTTGACGACTCAACCCCAAGGAAACCCTAATGCTCTATATTGCACCATTGAGAGGAAATATACAAATCATACGACCCAAGATTGTCCCTATAACAGGCAGGTTGTTAGACAAAATTATCAGCAACCTTACCAGCAGGGTAGGTATCAGAATCAGTACCAACAGCCATATTATAGGCCACAACAATATCAACCTCAATACCAACAGCAATATCAGGCACCATATAGGCCACAACCAGTCCTAGGAAACCAACCGCCAGCTCCTGCCAATGTGATCCCAGTTAAATATACGATGGCGGAGGAGAACCCTAATAGAGCATTGGTGCCACTAACCCCATTGGTCTCAGAAAATGATTCTCACGCTCATGGTTCAGACTACTTCCATGAAGATAGTCCACATGCTTATTATATAGAGTCACCTGAGCAAAGCGAGACTTCTCAGTATCAATATGAGACACCACCTATGGAACAAAATTGGGAGCCAGAATACTCCAACGTCATGTATACGAATCCAAATCCTAGGCCCCAATTGAGACAAGTAAGACCACAAGCCCCTAGAGGACCATGCTTTAGATGTCAGGGCGACCATTTCATTCGTGAATGCCCCCACCAACCAGCTCTGGGACAAGGGCAAAACATTACAATACAAGGCTTTTGTCCTGAGTGTGGCCAGGAACATCTTCCTAGAGAGTGTCCGAGAAACCCCTCTAGTGCACCCAAGGTTACACCCATCAACGTGGTAGGCTTAGTGGCAGATTCAAGTTCAAGTAGCAGTAATGTGGCTCCTGTACAGGCAGTTACTAGGGCACAGGCTGCACAACAAACAAAACCATCCAAGCAATCGGAGTCAAGTGAGTCAGGAGAGCCTAGTAACAGGAAGCCAAGAACATGGAAGGATACCAGAGAGAAGGCTAATCGCAAGTGGAACAAAAAGCTATCCGAGCTAGAAGAAAGCCTAAGGGATACCAAAACAAAAATAGAAGACATTGCATCTCAAAGCCCCTCACATACCAAAGCTCCATCCACTCCACCTCATTCCACCCCACCACCCAGTGTAAATAACCCACAACCAGGGTCTGTTCTTGCAAATCCAACCCCAGAAGGCTTGGACATGATGTTCAAGGCCTACCAGGCTCGTCTTCAAGAAGGGCCAACAACCGCAAACTTGGACAAGAGTTACCCGAGAGCAGATTTAGAGATTGAACCGATGAAAATGTGCATGAAAATGGTAGAACAAGCTCAAGCTATACTTGAGACTAGTCAAAAGTTCAATCAGATAAACTCTGTCAAACCGGATTTGCATTTCCAGGGCTTACTAGAAAGATTAGAGCAGTTGGTAAACAAACCACAAGTTTCTTTACCTCCACAAGCTCAACCAGTTATTGAGAGAGGAAGCTCACCACCAATGGGAGCTTATGTTCCTAATTCCACGGATGCTGGAATACCTCCTTCAATTCAACAGTACTCTCAAGAGTTCTTGCGGGAAATACAAGAAGAGAAACGGGCCAAGGAGAAGGGTAACTCCCCTCCTATTCTTGAGATTGATGATCTTCATGATCAATTTCCCCAAGACATCCCGTCTATCTATGGAGATCAAACAGAGCAGCAAGAGGATGAGAGATTAGATTTTGAATCTAATTCTTTACAAGAGTTGCCTCATTTCACAGGCCCATGGGAATCTGAATCTATCCAGATCAGAGCTCCCACAATATTGGTAAGAAATGAAGACTCAGTGATTCCAAGAAACACTGATGTTGTCAAGAACACTAAGGTTCAATGTCATCTCACTATGGAAGAGCTGCTCAAAGCAAAACCTGAGCTCTGGAATCATGTGAAGGATCAAGTTCCAGAACTTGAATCCAATATGCCAAAAGTAGGCTCTAAGCAAAAAGTTCCAGAGATACCTCTCGACAAGATAGGAGACATGAGCGAAGGTGAAGAAGGTAACACTTATCTTCTGATCACCTATCAAGGTTACACAACCAAATCAATTGTAGATTCGGGTGCTGGTGTTGCTATTGCGACCACCTCCTTGTGGAAGCGATGGGGCAAACCCACATTAAGACCAACAAGAATGAAGCTTCAAATGGCAGATGGTCATTTTGAAAGACCTCTAGGATTGCTCGAAGGGATAACTCTAACCACTTGTGGTGTAGAGTTTGAACATACATTTGCTATATGTGACTTTGAAAAAAATAATGTCTACGAGATGATCCTAGGAAGACCCTTCCTACGACAATTGCAAATAGTACAGGATTGGGGAACCAACTCCTTGTACGTACAACACTTAGGGGTCACCACCAAGGTCAATTTGAAGGATTACACCTTCCGAGATGTACCACCCCTACAGTGGAATCCTATCCACAAAGCAAAAGAAGATTCTATCTCTGTGCATTCTGGGAGTTCACCTGATCCATCCTGGCTGCATGAAGATACTCACTTGTGGATGTGCAAGGTCGCAGAGGAAGAGGAAAAGCGTCTAAAAGCAAGAGAAGATGGAACTCCCCCAGGAGATAGACCAATAAAAGACCCAACCTATACACCGATGATATTTCCAGATGAGGAATTTGAGCCTCATGGTTGGGCAGAAATCTTAGCTACCATGGACATTGCAGTCAATGAAGAACAATGGACACCTCATTGTGATGAGGAGGGTTATGATATTTTAGTGTTCATGTGTCAGCCCCTGTTGGAAGAGTGTGATCCTAGTGAGTTCATAGAAGAAGAAGAGAATGACGATGATCTAGAATCCATTGTGATGGATACTTACTTTGACTTAGAGGAACACTATTTAGAAGACATAGGAGTGTTAACCCAAAAAGAAGAAGAACCCCTCACGAGTATTAAAACGATAAATTCAAAGGAAAAAAGTGAAGGAGGTCAAAAGAAAAAGAAAAGAAAAGCAGTGAAACAAGAAGAGGAAGAATCATTGTTTGAAGTACCAGAAAATTTCAAGAAATATGAAGTGGAAGACCGAAAAATTTTGGTACGGATGCCTAAGAGAGAGTCCATTATAGGAGAAGCATATGACAATAAAGAAAAGACCAAAAAAATTGTAGTGACCATTGAAGGGAACGAAGAACGATGTACGTACATAGGAGATGACCTAAGTGCAAAAGAAGAAGCAGAGCTTGTAGCTCTATTAAGGGAATATAGGGATGTGTTCGCATGGCACTATAGAGACTTGAAAGGAGTAGATCCAAAGATTTTCTCTCATACGATTCCGATGACCGCTGATGCCAAGCCCACCAAACAAAAGCCCTACACATATAATGACAATTATGCAGCCAAAATAAAGGAGGAAATTGACAGGCTGATTGAAGCTGGATTCATCTATGAGATTGAGCACACTGAATGGGTGTCCCCCATTGTGGTGGTGCCCAAGAAGAATGGGAAATTGCGAGTGTGCATTAACCTTAAAAAAGTTAATGCCGCTACAATCGGAGATAGTTATCCACTTCCAATCACCGAACATCTATTGGAGCGTGTTGCAGGCAAGGAAGTTTATAGCTTCCTTGATGGATTTTCAGGTTACAACCAAGTAGCCATTGCCCCCGAAGATCAACACAAAACGGCATTTGCCACAGAATGGGGAATCTTTGCATTTCGTGTGATGCCATTTGGGCTCACCAATGCACCTGCAAAATTCCAAAGGCTCATGTGTCATGTCTTCAAAGAGTTCTTGCGAAAGAGTTTAGAAGTATATGTGGATGATTTATGCGCTCATTCCCAAGAAAGAAGTTACCACATCCCTGAGCTCAGACAAATCTTCAACAAGTGTAGAGATTATCGAGTGTGTCTGAACCCAGAGAAGTGTGTGTTCATGGTACGATAAGGTAAGATCTTAGGTCACATTGTTTCTAAGAATGGAATTTCAACAGATGAAGACAAGATAAGAGCGATAGCAGAGCTGCCAAGACCAAGGAATGTTAAAGAGGTACAAGCCTTTATGGGCCATTGTGGATATTACCGTAGGTTTATCCACATGTATGCCATCATATCTAAACCTCTTTATGGGTTGTTAACAAATTTTGAGTGGAACGGGGAATGCGAGAATTCCTTCAACGAGCTGAAAAGACGTTTGTGCACAGCACCAATATTGACTACTCCGGATTGGAGCAAAACCCTTTCATGTCCATGTAGATGCCTCCAATCATGCAATAGGATGTGTGCTAGCACAACCCACAGGTGAAGGAAACCTAGATTTGCCGATAGCATATGCTAGTAGGCAATTAAATGCAGCTGAACGAAATTATACCACAACGGAGAGAGAAGGCTTAGGCATGGTATACGCTGTGAAAAAGTTTAGACACTATTTATTGGCCAATAAGTTCAAGTTTTTCACTGATCATCAAGCTTTACTATATTTGGTCAATAAACCTTGCAATACAGGCCGCTTGGTGAGATGGTTCCTCTTACTAATGGAATACGACTTTGAAGTTGTTGTCAGGAAAGGTAGAACCCATCTTAGGGCAGACCATCTTTCTCGTATCACTTCAGGAGAGCCACCGCAAGGAGTGTCTGATGAATTGCCCGATGCTTATCTGTTCAATTTAGAAGTTATTCCTAAATGGGCAAATAAGTTGGTACCAGTCCTAACCTTCGGGCCTGCAAATAAAAATGTGAAGACAAGCAAAGAAGAAATTGTAAAATCACAAAAGTATCAAATATTGGCCGGAAGTATGTACAAGCAAGATACCGAGGGCGTATTAGCTTGTTGTGTCGAGGACGATGAACATACTAGTTGGTTGCAACAAGCCCATGAGGGACTGCTAGGAAATCACTACCCTAAACAACGAACATTGCAGAATCTAAAACGTTTAGAAGTGTATTGGCCTAGCATGGACAAAGAAATACAGGGGTGGATCCAGAATTGTCCAGTGTGCGAGAAGAGACCCCCAGTGGAGCATGCCACTCTTTATCATGTGTCATTAATCCCAGATTGGAGTGCTCCATTGGTTGAATTCATGAGATCGGGAACATTACCCAATCAGGCTAGTCTTGCAAGAAAACGGAGCATGGAGCAAGAGGCTCAAGACTATGCCTTAGTAGGAGACAACCTATATCGAAGAGGCAAGGATGGTTACCTAAGACTGTGCGTTCATGAATCAGACTATTTGAAAGTCTTAGAAACTGCACACAGCGGTGCTGCAGGTGGACACTTTGGGCCTGACAGAGTAATTAAGACCATTCTATTCTCAGGACTTTGGTGGCCCACTCTTCATATGGATGCACATACTTATGTGAAGAAATGTGACACATGCCAACGTGCCCAATATTCGATAAGAAAAGACGAGATGCCTTTAAGGCCAATGATGGGGGGACGTGCATTTTCAAAGTGGGGTATAGACTTTGTAGGTCCCATCAACCCCCCAGCTAGAAACTCCCATGCAGAATACATTATTGTAGCCACAGATTACCTTACAAAGTGGGTGGAAGTAAAAGCCACGACAAAGAATGATGCTCAAACGACGGCTAAGTTCTTATTCGAAAATGTGTTCACTAGATATGGGTTACCAATAGAGTTGGTTAGTGATAGAGGTACGCACTTCTTGAATGAGGTCATTGAAAATCTCCTTCAAGAATTCATGGTGATACATAAGAAGTCTGCCCCCTATCACCCACAAGCTAACGGACAAGCCGAGAGCACGAATAAGATCCTATGTAACGTATTGACGAAACTTGTAAATAATAAACGCTCTGATTGGGACAAACAACTTCATCATGTTGTTTGGGCATACCGAGTTGCCTACAAAACAGTACTCAATGCTACCCCATTTCAGATGGTCTTTGGACAGAATGCCGTGCTACCATTGGACTTCCTAATCCCAGCCTTGAAAGTAGCACAAGAGCATGAGTGGAATGGACATGAGTTATCTTCCAGGATCTTTGATCTAGAACGCTTAGGTGAGATGAGGCTATGGGCAGCAGCAGGCATTTATGCTGCAAAGAAAAGGCAAAAGGCATACTTTGATGCCCATGTAAAGGATAAAGGATTGAAGGAAGGAGATCTAGTGCTGGTTTATACGCTAAAGCAACATGCCCGCAAATTGGAGAAACGAGGATATGGACCCATGATCATTAATAGACTCTCCACTAGCGGTGCAGTTCAATTGGCCACTTTAGAAGGTGATATCCTACCAAACTATATTAGTGGATGCCGAGTCAAGTTATATCAAGAACCTCTTATAGAGGAAATGCTCATGAGACTCAACACTGCTAAGAAGCGAAAAGAAGAGGAGTTAAGGGTTAGAGAAGAAGCACAAGCAGAGGCGAGAGAGCGCATCAGAAGAAATAAGCTACGGCGGCTAGGCCTAGATATCAACACAAAAGCTCCAAAATATCACATGGACATGTGCCAAAAATCGGGCATAACTACTTCTCAAATAATTGATCGACGGCCCTTTGTGACTATAGAGGTAGGACAAGGAAAGAGTGTAAAGACCGTGAGAGCATTAGTTGATTCAGGTGCAGCAACTAGTGCAGTTCGACTTTCATACTGCCAAGACCTGCAATTGGACATCAAGCCCATAGAAGCCTATCTCATAGGATTGGGAGGTGTGGAAACCTCTTGTTTGGGAGAGGTGGAACTTCCCATCTACCTTCAAGATGTTCCAATAAAAGTCAAAATGCTAGTGTGTCATGATGAGGACCTCACAGAGCCACTTGTCTTGGGTCAAGATTGGATTTACGATCATGCTGTCAATTTGAACCTAAGAAGTCAACTTCTTCAAGTTTGGGTATATAATCAATGTATTACATTAGAATTGGAGAATCGCATGCCCACTGACACTGACACCACACACTCTCTTTGTTTCTCTAAGGCTAATCTTCTCGAACAAGATGTTGTAGATGTCAAAAGCTCTATGATCCAGACGGACGCAATCACGGAAGGACAGTCGCAAAGGCAAGATGAACCTTCTTCTTTTTTTTCAAAGAGTAAAGCATCTATGGTAGTTCAACCTCAGAAGCAAGCAAAACAGTGCAAGACAACCAATCTATCAAATAGACAAGGAGCCTTCAAGAGGAAAGAAGTGTTGGGCATGACACAGATCTGGGTAAAGAAAGGAGTACAACCATCGATGTTGCCTCAAAGACTCCCACCCAACCAGATCGACCATGACAACAGAAGGACCAAGCACCCACGACAAGCTCAAGCACGAAGACTCCAACAAATTTGGGTACCGAAGCTATCAATGAAGGCCGACCACAATCAGGTACAAATTTGGGTGCCTAAAAAATTAGCTACTGCTCAACAAGGGCAATTACAGATATGGGTACCTAAGAAGCTCTTACATGCACAACGGCTTTTGCTCCCCACCATGTAAAAGGTCTCAACAAAGACGCCACGGAGAGGAAAGGGTAAGAACAATGCACAAAGACCCTTAGAAGATAAACTCAACCCTTCTGAAAAAATAAGCAGGCAATCATCAAGGATATGGGTTTGGAAGCCAAAAGCACCAACAACATCCTCGGAACCAAAAGGCCAACCACACGGGATACCAAAGTTTGGAAAGCATCCACAGATGAGGTGGCCTGAGGTGATCTCTACAGTACCAAACCCTATTCCAAAATGGATCCCAACCCGGAGGATTACATCATTTCGAGATCCAATCGACACCTCCAATCAAAGAATTCATCCAGCATGCAAGTAACATCAAAGCCTCGACCAACAGCAACCATGTACCTTTGGCATAACCCAGTCTTTTGCACCATTCAGGTCATGCATTTCCAAAGTATGCATCAACATAGGGCCACATTACACGGCCGTGCATAGACACAATTGAAAAATCCCAGGCACATGAGACACAAATTTTCACATGTAAAATATTTTATTGATACTAACCTCTTTCTTCTTGTTTGATGCCATCGTGTGCAAAAAAAAATAAAAAAAAAAAAAGCATAGAAGAGACTATGTGTTTGAAAATGCTCATCAGCGAACTTCCAGCAAGGACATCCCTCAACAAAAAGGACAAGCTGACGGTCAAACACCATGATGGAACTACAACACGAAGAGATGAAGATCAACGGACCCTTCACCATGGTAAGATGTGCATGCTTCAACAACACTATAACCATGATAGAGTAGGAAACCTCTTCGTCAGCATACCCTTGAGCACTTAGCTCGAGACCCAATCTCTTGCACCATACTTCTTGTCATTCATTTTCCAAGTATGCATACATAGGGCCACATTACAAGGCCATGCACAAGGCACATATTTTGTTCAACGCATGCACTAATGCACTTACCCATCATCCATTATGGGTTACAAGTACTTGGCATGAAAACTATGAAAGCCATCTTTGGAAGAATCAGAGGACATCACGGGGACCACTACAAGAGCAAGGAAGCCATCCACCATCGAGAGTTGCTCATGAGCACCATTGACCACCTCCTTTGAGCAACCAGCCATTTTGGACAGCTCACAAAAGCACTATGAAGATGGAATACAAGGCAGAAGTACGTACAAAGGGACTACAAACTGCAAGAGATAACAGTGGCAAAGTGAAGAACCAGACAAACGACCAGGATACATTGCGAAGAGGGATCGCCCTTGTTGGACGCAAAGGACGCTACCTCTCAACGTACTACATGGAACGACCACTACAACAAGGGTCTGTCAGGGACGACAGACTCAAGAGGGGGGGGAGTGTTGAAGCTCAAGATCAAGGACAAAGAATGGAAGTGCATCAAGGAAGTGGACACACAAGAAGAAGGAGCAAGTAGGGAGCTCCAAGAAGCACCTGTCAAATTTTCAGATGAAATCCGTATAAAAATAGTGATTATTATCACTAAAAACCATTGTAAATACCATTGTCCATTTTTGTAACTCCATTTTGTTCAAGCCGAGGAGTCCTCGAGATTGAGGAGTATTAGAACTACCATCCTACCAATTTTCATAATTTTTAGACTCCGTTTGAGCCCCCAAATAAGCCCTGGAACCTATTTTTTAACTAGGCCGGACACTAGGTCTGGACAGGGCCAAAACCACTCAAAAACTATAAAAAGGGCTGGGGAGCTCATTTTTGGGGGTTGGCTTGTTGTAGATTTCAGCTTTGTAAGAGAGCTCTTGTATAATCGAAGATCTTCCATTGTTCCACTCCTTGCTCTTACTTTATGCGCGTGTGTGTGTATGTGTGTGCATGCTTGTGTGCTTTCACTCACGCACTTGTGCCATCACTTGCTCACGGTCTTCATACCGGTCCTCACGTCTCCACGGATTGACATTTATGAGGTGTATCTCCTCACGTTGGTACTCACCATTGTGCTAGAGTGACACCAGCATGCCTATCATTTTCTGTCACCACAAAGATCCTCTCTGAGGCGTGATCTAAGTAGGTCACTCTGCCTGGGCTATCAGGATCCTTAAACTCATAGATCATGACTGTTCCTATATCAAATGGCCGATCAGATTTATATCTCCAAAAGGCTTCTTCAGTTTCTCGGTTCAGAAGAAGATCTATGCTCTTATTATCTTGGGGAATCCACTCTGGTGTGATAATCCTCGTAAGAACAGATTTCCCTCGAGGGGTCCTCGGTTCTACTCCCATGTTTCCTTGCTCTAGGTCATCTAAGTCCAATTCTGGGAATACATTCCCAAATTCATCAGTCCTATCGGGATGACTGGTGACTACATATATTGTCCCTTCCTTGTCTAAGTACGCCCCGTTTTCGAACTTGACCGCTGGGCACTCTAGTCCAATGGATTGATCAGGATTTTTAATCTGGACCACGGATCTTCCTAGACCGTCCTCATAGATGCTAGCACCCAATCGGTTGGTCCTAAGGTATTCCAATTGCGTTTTGTAAGGGCCTTCTACCCTGTGCAAGTATGGCATTCCTGAACTTCCCGTAGGTCTATCCATGCTTTGAGACATCTCTGATTCACTTGTCTCAGAGCTAGGGTAGTACGAGTGGTGGCTCAACTGCTGGGCCCAAGACCTAGCAGTATGGTTGACGCTAGCCTCTGAAGACCTAAGACTTTGTTTTTCTCTCCCTAGATGTCGCCCTGATCTAAGGTTCATAAGCCTAATTGAATAACCCAAATTTTCCCAAGTACAACCTCGTTGCGGAGTTCTTTGGTATCAGTTACTTGATTCTTTTTAGTTGATTACCGTGTTAACCTTCTTGTTTGATATCACGTCGTAAGGTATACTTGAGTGTAGTTTCGCACCTAAGGTTGATCATTCCACGTTAAGTTCTTTCCCCTTAAAGTTCTCGACTGTACAAAGATTATGTCCTTAGTTTGAACTTGGAAGTTAAGGTATTCTTCAATTGGATAATTGCCTATCGTCGCCCTGGCCTACTCCTATCACTAGTCGTTCTTAGCCTAGGCTAGGAATTGACAGAGGGTGTTGCGGGTTTTCCAACCTTGAGTTCCTTTCCTTGAGTTGTTGCCCTGGTGTGCCCAGGACGCGTGTTCCCAAGCCTACACTTACTCTTGCTTTGCGTACTCTTCGATGCTCTCAAAGGACCTGTAAAAGTCCCAAGATTAGCTCAAGACTTAAATTCAAAAGACAACCCCAAGCACTTCCATTCATGTAACTCAAACACCAATTTAGCCCTTTGGTTTTATGGAAAATAATTCTAGGAATCCCTGAATTTTGTTCCCCCTAGATATGGTCAACTTCAAAATACCCTATCTGGAAATCAATGCATTATTCTTATAAAAAACAGTTGAGGGCGTGTAGTATATGCCACGAGCTTTCTGACAAGCCCTAGAGCTCAAAAAATGGATTTCGTACGAAAAAGTTATGACCGTTCAAGGTTCTGGTGCTAAAACAAGGTTCAACAGGCTAACAAGTCACATGATTTTTCTCAAAATTACATGTGTAGGGGCCTCACAATTCACTAATTGCTAGACCAATATGCCCAAAAACTATCCCCAAAGCTTAGAATAAAAACCCTAATTTTTTTATTTTTTTTTTGGCCGAAAAGCCTGTCAATCGCGATCGACAGGTCTGTCAATCGCGGTTGACAGAGGTGTCCATCGGGGCCTGTCGGTCGCGATCGACACGTCAGTCGCGATTGACAGTGTCAATCGCGATCGACAGAGTCGGTCGTGAGTTCTGTCAATCGTGATCGACACTTTTTATGGGTTTTTCGCCATGATTTCAGTCAATCAGGGATGTGTCCGTCGCGATGGACACGTGGCTACGCGTAAAAGTCAATCAATCGTGAAAATTCTGTCGGTCGCGATCGACGGTGTCAATCGCGATTGATAGAGGTGTCGGTTGTGGCTGTCGATCGCGATCGACGGTGTCAATCGCGATTGACAGGGTCCTACGTGGCAGTCAGTCGATCGTGGGGTCTGTCGGTCGCGATTGACAGGGTCTGTCGGTCGCGATTGACAGGGTCTGTCGGTCGCGATTGACATGGTCTGTCGATTGCGATTGACAGGGTCTGTCGGTCGCGATTGACAGGGTCTGTCGGTCGTGATTGACAGGGTCTGTCGGTCGCGATTTACAGGGTCTGTCGGTCACGATTGACAGGGTCTGTCGGTCGCGATTGATAGAGAAACACGGAAGTTTTCTACTGTTTTAGGTGATTTGGGATGTGCTCATCATGCTTGTGCTAGTGGTGCACTTTGTTTTACCAAATGATCGAATTTTCTGTCGATCGCGATCGACAGAGGTCGGCGACTGCGAGACAGTTTTTGAGTATTCCGTACCTGCGCAACGTGCTGGGGTTGATGATTCAGCAATAACCTGCAAAAGGCTCAAAGAACATGCAAAAACTGTGCAAGCAATATCGCTCTCTCGCTCTCTCTCACAAGTAGAATGAAGGAAATGAGGTGGAGATGGTGATATGATCAAAACTGAAAATTTTCGCGATGATGGAGAGGGAGGTGGGAGATGGTGATGATGATGATGGTGATGAAGATGGTGAAGAAAATAGATGAAAGTGAAGAAAATACCTACAACTCCAACGCATCAACTCTACGTCATACCATCACACGCTCGTCCTCAAAGCTCGATCCCCGGCAACGGCGCCAAAATTTGGTGTAGCTTAGTGATGAGTAGCACCTCCTTTAATGTCAATCCGGGAAGACGTGAGGATGGTATGAAGACCTCGAGCAAGTGGAGGCACAAGTGCGTGAGTGAGAAGCACACAAACATGCACACACATACACACACACGCGCACACACGGCAAGACAAAGAGTGAGTAGCAATAGAGTTCTTAGATTACTTTCAAAAAACTCTTACAAGCTCAAATCACTTACAAGCTCCCCCCAAAAATGAGCTCTCTAGCTCTATTTATAGTTTTTGACTAGGTTTTGGCCCTGTCCAGACCTAGTGTCCGGCCTAGTTAAAAATTAGGTTCCAGGGCTTATTTGAGAGTTCAAATGAGATCTAAAAAATACGAAAATTGGTAAGCAACTACTTCTAAGGCTCCTCAAGCTCGAGGACTCCTCGGCTTGCACAAAATGGAGCCACAAAAAGGTGAACATGGTATTTACAGGGGTTGTTAGTGATGAGAACCACTTTTGATTGGTGTAAGGGTTTTGAAAAATTAAAGGTTGCCTTAGTGCTAGATCTGCGTGAATGCTCGTACTTGCTTCGCCATGAAGAAAATTATTGGCCTACTTGCCAGATCGTCGTTGACTCCCTTGTCTGCTTGTGCCTTCTCTTCTCTCTGACTCCCTTCTTAAGCTTCCTTGCCTAGTGAGTCCTTCAGTTCCAACAGTAGGTACTTCTAACACTCCTAAAGCTTGAGGAATCCTTGGCTTGAACAGAATGGTGTTGGAATTATCAAAAATGATTTTTACTGTTGTTTGAAAAGAAATTTTGGAAATTTTAGTTAGTCCTACTCATCAGATCTTCTTTGACTACTCTATTTGTTGGTCCCTCTTGGGCATTCTCTCTACCCTTGATCCCTCGAGCTCCCTTTTCTCATGTTCCTTTGGCATGTAAGTCCTCATTGGTTGTTAACATCCCCTTTCTCATGTTTGTCATCCCTTACAGACCCTTGTTGTGAAGGGCATGTTGTATAGTATTGAGCTACATTAGCTATTACTTCATGTTCTTTCAGCCTAAGGTCACGGGCTAAATATTTCATTAGTCTATCCCAATCTATGGGTGTTGGAACCTCAGGATGTGGCATACATTGATATGGATGTAGAGCTTGTTCCATTACAAAGAGATGTGTTGGTCTAGGGATGAAGATTTTTGAATGGTACTCCCAGAATCTTATTGAACATATCTCTACAAACAACTACTTATAGTAGACGGGCATGTATTTGATTCATGTGTGCCACATCTAAATAGTGTTGACCCATAGGGGTCCATGTTGGGGATGTAAGGATCATGTGACCTTACCCCTATGTTCATATATATACACCATGTATAGAGCATTGCCTCAATAGAGATCATTATGTGGGTTTCAAGGCTCCCACACGTGTGTGCATCTCTCCTCTTCTCTCTCTCCTTCCATCTCCTCCTCGCTCCTCTTGTCTACACACCAAAGCCCTACATTGGTATCAGAGCATGCTGAAGGCTAGTGTGCAAGAAGCTTCAATGGAAGCTTAAGTCACAAGAGGTGAATGTGCAGGTCGCCCCTTCTCAATAGCTATTTGGTATTTTGGCCATAGCTTGAGCTAGAAAGCTCGGATTGATTTGTTTTAAAGTTCTATGTGTAGGTAGCATAGAGAGATTCTATGTGTAGGTAGCATAGAGAGATACAAGTTCGCAGAGGGTCATAGAACTTGCTTTGAAGTTTTAGGGTGTTGAAAGATCAAAAAATGCAGACTGATGTAGAAGACGAATCTACAATCACTTGAACAACATGTTAGTTTTTGAGCCATAACTTGAGTTTTACAAGTCCGATTCAGTGATTCAACTTGCTATGCATAGCTTAGAGAAGAAGCTACAAGTTTCATTGAAAAGATAGTCCAGATTCTGAGTGTTAGGTTACGGAAATTGCAAAATACAGAGCAATAGTGCCATAGGTGAAGGTGAAATTGATAGCAGATTATTTTTTTGTGTATATCTTGAGCTACACACCTCTGATTGAGGTGTTCTATATATTGTTACATAGCAAAAACGAGTTCTTGAAGTATGTTGAAGAGCAAAAGTCTAAATTCGGAGGTTATCATCTCTGAAATAGCAAAACACAGAGTAGCATATTTTCATCACAAGAACCCTAATTGCTTTTGGAGGTTCATTTTGTTATGGAACTTCTTCGAGAGAGATTTTTTGGCATACGAGCTCTTACTTTTTAGAGCTTGAAAGCATTGTCCATCTATGATCACTATGGTAGCTCCTCCATATGAGATTAGAGCATAATTTTATCACATGTTTGGCATGTGAGATGACATTGTCGTATATCTTTTTTTGAGGTTTATGTCATCATGAGTTTGATCATAGCATTGTCAGTGGATGTATAGTGGCATTGTGGTTTATATCTTGCTTATGAAGCTTGGTTATGGATTTACTTGCTGGTTGCACACATTTTATGAGAGTTGACTTTGGATCTTGGCTATTGCTTGTATTCTTGTTTTTATGCACGTACATGATCCAAATTAGAGCCTCAGTTGCACACCCATTTGTCACCTTGATTGGCTATTCTATTAGAATATGATCATTGATTTGATATCTATTTGCCAGTGTGATTCTTGGCATATGTGGATGGTGATTCTCACATGGTTATTTTGATTCTAGAGTCCATTTTACAAAGGAGATGCTGCCAAAATTTTGTTGGCTTTTATGCTAGAAGAGTACTCTAGTAGATCCTTTATGCTTGTGTGATAGCTTTGGATCATTAATTATCTCCATTAATTTGGACTTTACTTATCTCTATTCATTTGGACTTGGTTGCAAGTTATCCGTGACAGGTTGGACCATCTTGTAGGATTTATTCTTGGGTGTACCATCATTGTATTGGCATGTATTGCTATCAGTTTTTGGCATGTATATTTGCCATTATCTTTGGTTGGATCAGTGATAGGTTACTCATTATTCTTTCATTATTGGTTATCTTGTTATGATTGCTCAGTTTACAGGGGATACTCTGTCAAATTTTTCATAGGATTCTTTCACATCTACTTGATTAGTTTGGAGACTTGGTGAGCAGGCTTATGCTCATGGTTTTATATACATGCTAGATGCATGGTTATGTGACATGTGGTTCACATGGTTTCTTCTCCATCAAGATATTTGTGATGTGAGTTATGTATATGGATATGCAAGTGTGATCCTAGTGGTGATAGATTATTGTTTCTAGTCTCTTGTTATATTTATAGTCTCTTTGATTGCCAACACGGTGTCTTCTCGGTTTGATGGCACTGACTTTTCGAGATGGAAAGATCAAATGTGGCATACATTGGTTCGTGCACAGTTACACATGTATGTGCATAGAGATGCAGAGAGGCCTCATGAAATGCCCAACCACATATGGATAGATATGGATGCATTGGCCAGCTCCACTATCCGATTACAACTTGTGGATTCTATATATGAGTCTGTTATGTATGAGGAAACGAGTAGTGCATTGTGGAGGAGACTACATGATATGTATGCGAGTCCATTGCCTCATGTAAGACATAGATCACGTCGATGACATCAATGTTTGCATTGTGTTGGTGAGGGCCATATTCGACAACGTTGCTTCAAGCAAATGTGATGATGATGTCAGAGATATGCATGTGATGCAGGTCAGGTAGCGTTTTCAGGAGAGTCTATGGTAGTTGATTATGCTAGTGATGGTGATATCACTTTCTCCTACAGTTCATCTCAGGATTCCTCTTGCTCATTGGATAGCACACATATGGCTTGGTTGATTGATGCATTAGCCACTTTTCATGTTAGTCCACATCGTGAGTGGTTTTGTCAATTCTCATGTGAGAGTCGTGGATGTGTGCATATGCCTGATGGTATGACATATGACATTGAGGGTGCAGGAGATGTTTGTTTTATGCTACCTAGTGGAGCATCACTTAGACATGTATGCTATGTGCCTTCATTCCCTATGAGCTTGATTTTAGTTAGTTAGTTATAGAAGAGTAGATGTTATGCATTCCTTGGTGAGCATCATTTTCATTTGTAGTAGGGATAGCGTATGCTTGTCAGAGGTTCCAAGGTTGGACAAAGGTATCCACTACACGTACTCCGTGTGAGAGACAGTCTCCTCTCAGTAGGAGTTCAGCCTTATGTGCAATGTGAGACTCGTCATGTATCATTTTTGAAGTGTTTCAATGGCAATGCACCACAGTGCGCTCTCCTTCTCTAGAGCTCCACGACGATATGCTCGGAGTAGAAAGCCGAGCTCCTGAGGAAGCACACAGTACTCCGCACAGAGACTGTAGAATACGCAGAAAACACAATACACAGGAAGCACGAAGACAGACTTCTTAGGTCTTACAAATGTGGTCGAACTTACAGTCTGTGACTGACCAGGCCACTATATGTTTTATTAAAGAACATATACAAAGAAGTGTCCGGTGGCCATTTGGCCTTTCACATGGACACTAACGGTAACAATCTCCCACTAAAGGCCAATATGGCCAGAGTAACTATGGGAGAAAAAATAATGAATGATAAAGAATACCTGAGTGTAAGTATACAAACTCCCACTAAAGGCCAATATGGCCAGAGTAACTATGGGAGAAAAAATAATGAATGATAAAGAATACCTGAGTGTAAGTATACAAACTATACCTCCCACCTGATGGGCATGTTACACAGTATACAAGTGACTGCGTAAGATCAAGAATCAAGTAACCCCCATCAAGTGACAATAGTGTTGAAAGCTATCCTGTGGTAGAGCTTTAGTCAAAGCATCTGCAGCATTATCTCGAGTGTGAACCTTCTCAAGAATAATGCTCTCAGTGGCTAAGCAATCTCTAATGAAGTGATACCTCACCTCAATGTGCTTGGTCTTTGCATGATAGACTGGATTCTTAGCCAAAGCAATGGCACTCTGACTATCACTGAGCAAGTGAGGTACATGCTGAGGTAAACCCATATCACAAGCAAGACGAGAAAGCCACAATGCTTCCTTACATGCCTCGCTACAACATACTCTGCTTCTGTGGTGGAAACAGCTGTACAAGACGAGATCTCCAAGAGATAGCACCTCCAGCAAAATGAAAAATATACCCTGATGTAGACTTACGATTGTCTACACAACCAGCATAGCCAGAATCTGTGTAACCAATAATGGATGCTTTCCCTCTACCTAAGCATAGACACTTGTCCTTAGTGCCACTCAGATATCTCAAAATCATTTTGACCGCTTCCCAATGTTTCTTGCCTGGATTAGACATATATCTGCTCACAACTCCCACTGCAAATGCAATGTCTGGTCTCGTAGCTACCATAGCATACATGAGACTGCCAACAGCAGACTGATAGGGAATTTTGGTCATGAATTCCTTTTCCTCATCTGATTTGGGGCAATCATCCTTGCTCAATTTCACATATGTGGGTAAAGGTGTACTCAATGCCTTTCCATCCTGCATATTGAATCGGTGAAGTAATTTGGATATGTACTCACTTTGAGACAAGTATATGCATCTTTTACTCCTATCACGAGTAATGCGCATGCCAAGAATATGTTTGGCATCCCCCAAATCCTTCATATCAAATGTCTGACTCAACTTCTTTTTGAGAAGTGAAAAATCATAAGAGGACTTCCCAACAATCAACATATCATCAACGTAAAGTATCAAGCATATCAAGCTGCCATCAGAACATCTCTTTGTGTAGAGACAATGATCCTCATTGCTCCAAGAATAGCCTTTGGACTTCATAAAAGCATCAAACTTTTGGTACCATTGTCTAGGAGACTGTTTAAGTCCATACAAGCTCTTCTTGAGCTTACAAACTAGACTTTCCTTGCCAAGAACTACATACCCCTCTGGTTGTTCCATATAGATCTCATCTGTAAGATCTCCATGCAAGAAAGTTGTTTTCACATCCATTTGGACTAGCTCTAAGTCCTCCATTGCAACGAATCCAAGCAACATGCACAAAGTAGTCATCTTGACCACTGGAGAGAAGATTTCCTCAAAATCAACACCATGTTGTTGCTTAAAACCCTTTGCAAAAAGTCGTGCTTTATATTTTGGAGAAGCACTATCTGATGTGAATTTCAGCTTATATACCCATTTACATGGTAAAGCTTTTCTGCCCTTTGGCAAAGGTACTAAGTCCCAAGTACCATTCTTGTGTATAGAATCCAACTCACTCTTCGTGGCACGCTCCCACTTGACATGATCCTCTGTCGGCATAGCCTCTTTGTAGCAAGAAGGCTCACCGGCATCTGTTAGCATAACAAAATCTAAACCTGGAACATATCTATCAGGTGGGTATGAGACATGTGCAGAACGTCTCAATGGTTGCTGAACAAGAACATGTGCAGACTGATCTGAATGGACATTCTCTTGAACATCCCTATGTGCAACATTTTTATGCATGCTAATCGGAGGACTACTATCCTCAAACACCACTCTTCTCACTTCAACCTCCTTAATGGGTTGTTTATGCATCTTAGACTCATTAAAAATGACATCACTACTTCTGATCACTGACCGTGTTTCAGGATCCCATAAGCGATATCCAAATTGTCCTTCTCGACCATATCCAAGAAAAATGCATTTCTTTGACTTATGGTCCAACTTTTGTCTAAGATTCTTGGGTATATGAACATATGATTCACACCCAAAAACTCAAAGATGATCATAATATGGTGGTTTCCCTGTCCTTAACTCTTGTGCCACTTTCAGACCTTTGGCAGTACTAGGTGAAAGGTTAATCACATGAACTGCAGTCAATACTGCTTCTGCCCAAAAACCTTGTGAGAGGTTTGCATGATGCAACATAGAGACTACTCTATCTTGAATAGTTCTATTCATCCTCTCAGCTACACCATTC
The DNA here is from genome assembly GCA_020310875.1 of Ceratopteris richardii. Classification (NCBI taxonomy): domain Eukaryota; kingdom Viridiplantae; phylum Streptophyta; class Polypodiopsida; order Polypodiales; family Pteridaceae; genus Ceratopteris; species Ceratopteris richardii. The sequence continues at coordinate 152,389,083 of CM035410.1, read as the reverse complement.
TGTATTGGGGTATAAGGAGTTGTAAACTCTCTACGAATCCCTCTAGACTTACAGAAAAGGCTGAATTCATGTGAGGTATACTCACCCCCATTATCTGAACGTAAAGCCTTAAGCTTAGTTCCTTTTTCAGTCTCAACTGAAGCAAGCCATTTTCTGAAAGTAGGGAATACATCATCCTTTGATTTGATAGGATATACCCAGACTTTTCTAGTAGTATCATCTATGAAAGTGACAAAGTAAAGAGAACCACCTAAGGACCTAGTGGGCATAGGACCACACACATCTGTATGAACGAGATCTAAAGGCTGAATTGAAGAGTCAATGTGCATTCTATGCACATTTCTGGTTTGCTTTCCATATTGACAATGCTCACAAAATGAAAAATCAGAGAAAGATAACACAGGTAACTAGCCAGAACGAGAAAGATTTTCCATTCCACTACGAGATATATGGCCCAAACGAACATGCCAAATACAAGCCATAGGCTGTTCAGTAACAGCTAACAAGTGTTCTTTCTGTGATACAAATAAAGGATAAAGTGAGCCAACTTTTCTTCCTTTTGCAATAACCATATTGCCCTTTGATATACAAAAGGACTGAGCATAGAAGACCACCTTGTAACCAAGGTCATCAAGTTGACCAAGTGACATCAAACTGCATGATAACTGAGGTACATGGCATACATTATGCATAGTAAATTTTGAACCATCAATGAACTGCACAACCACATCTCCAATCCCCACAACATCACACTGGTAAGAGTCACCAAGTCTCACGGTACCAAGAGACTTTGCTGCATAATTAGAGAACCATTCTCTATGTGGTGTCACATGGAAAGAAGCACTAGAATCTAGTAGCCAGGTGTGGGAAAGAGAATCAGCCATAAGTGCCTCAGATGGCACAGTACTATCAAGTGTCAACACATCAGCATCATCAGAAATAGCATTAATTTCTTCAATCTTCACAGTCGAAGTAGATGGTGCAGGTAACTGTTTAACATGCCCATCAACATTCTGTCCTTTACCTTTAGCATTCTTTAATGCATAACAATCTTTCTTCATGTGTCCTTTCTTATGACAAAAATGGCATTCGATATCCCTCTTCCTTGATTTACTTCTACTCTTATTCCGTTGAACATTCTTTTCCTTGTTCTTGCTCCTGCCACGTTGTTGATTCTTTCCTTGGTAAGAATCACGAACATTATATGCATCTCCACTCTGAGTGCCAACCATAGATTTTCTATGAATCTCCTCACTCAAGAGTGCTCCACATATGTCATCATAGACAAGTTTACCGCCAGGTGCACTGTTGCTAATAGCTGTGCAAAACGTATCCCATGATGATGGCAGGGTGCATAACAGCAATACTGCTTTCATTTCATTATCCATATCCATTTTTTGAGCCTGTAACTGGGAGAATATAGCATCAAACTCATTTAGATGAGCAGCAACACTATCTGTGCCCTTCATACGAAGGTCATATAATTTTCTCATCAGATACACTTTATTTGATGCCGTCTCTTTTTCATATGTATTGCATAACTTCTTCCAAAGCTCCTCTGCACTTTCATAGTCTAATACTGTAAAGTAAACATTATCTGCCAAGTGCAAGCGAATGGTAGACCTGGCCATTTCATCTAACTCATCCCAATCATCTTCATCCATGTCAGCAGGCTTCTTTGAAATCCCATTTACTGGCTTCCATTGCCTCGTTTGAATCAGCACATCTTTAATCTGATTCTTCCATAGAGCAAAGTTTGTGCCATCAAATTTTCAGATCTCAAAATGGTCTTTGCCCTGCAAGTTATAGCTCCTCCTCGGAACACTAGCACTAGACCCTGATCCACCGGATGTGCTTGAGACCTCTGATGCCATTATCGTACATAACTGAATAGAATGATAATGGAGCTAGAAGAGTCCAAACACCAACAAATAAGTGTATCAAGGAGTAAATCGACCACTGTGTAGTTGACTAAACCAGAAATCTGGAAAAATTTTGCTAGAGTATCCTCTGCAAAATTAGCATATGACCAGTGTCAAAGTATCATAAAACTGCAAGTACTGACATGTCTACCTGCATAGTGAATCACTGACTCCATTGCATATAATCAGTTACCCAATAGAAGCCAACTAGGCTTATCGAGCACCTATGAACAACTATCATACATCTCCTATGGCGAGGCTGGGTAAGTCTTCCACCTGCATCACCGAAGAGACCCCAACATCTAGGTGTCTCCTAGTTAAGAAAACCTCACCACGACCCTCTTTATCAAACGTAAAAGGCTTTATGCAAAGAACGTAACCGCTATATCAATGACCACATGGGCGTACATAAGCGGTATCCACAGAAGCGTACATGGTGTGTATGTGCTCAATATATGCAGTAAAATGACACTAAAAGGCTGAGTACATAGCCCAAAAATTAGCCAATAACACCTGCAAGTGTCTGTCAACTCTGATGTTTTAGGCTTTAAAAACTTGCATAAATTTGTAGTGACTGCTCCCACCAAAACTGAAAACCCCTCGAGAAACCTGTAGTTTTACGAGTGTGGCTGAAACTACAGCCCCAAAGGTTGATATTTATTGTCTCAGAAGTACAAGGAACACTCTTCTTGATGTTCTTGGACCTGTGCGAAGAGAACTATGTGCAAAAGTACTCCGAAATGGCTCCAAAGACACCCCAAAATTGCTTCAGAAATAGGCTTTGAAAGCAAAAAATGAATCTTTGAGGGACCAAAACTTGTTCAAGGTAATGTCAATCTTAGTCTTTCCCCTTCTTCAAACACCACAAGAGTGTAGCTTAGTGGCAAGAGATTGCCACGGTTAAGCGAGCTCTGGGGGGAACTGTACTGGGATGGGTGACCACCCGGGAAGTACCGGGAACCTCTATATTCCTTGATCGTTGAGGTCCTCCCTCGCGTGCAGCCAACGGTGCCAACAGTGACTTCGGTGACTCGGATGACAAGGTATGCCAAGGTCTATGCCTTGGTCGCCGCCTTAGTCGTAAGCCTGGGAGAAGGCCTGGGGTAGCACCTCCTTTAATGTCAATCCGGGAAGACAAGAGGATGGTATGAAGACCTTGTTGGAAGTGAGGTAGGCCCTTAGGCTCATGTCACAGGTCCATGGTTCCATAGGTCCAGTATATACAACATTAATTTAGCAATCTTCCATATTGACAAAACATGAACATACCACAACTTAATCATACAAATGATGAGATAAAGATAGAGAAAGAATAGACATCATGTGTAAGGTGTTACGTAAGCCAGCGCTTACTCATAGTATCATATATACCAATGTTCAATGTACAATGTGGGAGCATATCTCTCAACCACTCTATGTGATGAGAAATGGATGAATGAGTGAATGTACAATGTAACAAACATATTCAGATGTGTGGGCAGTAATCTGAATATACATGAGATGTGTGACCTTATAGGTTATAGAAGAGTGAATATGAGTGACTGAAAGAGGAAGGATCAGTGTGAAACTGATGGTCAACAAACCTACATCTAAACTTAGGCTATGGAAGACCCTAAGTCAGATACGTGTGTGAAAAGATCACATACTTATAAAGTAGCATAGAATGCTAACAAGATTGTTGCCGGAAATCCTCAAACTCATGTGAACACACCTTCTCAAACACCTCATAAAAATATGCATAAAGCATATAAGTACTGATTCTCTTGTACCTATGCCGAATAGGACTCCTTCTGATATGAACGCCACAGCCTCCATAAACTTCAAGTAGTACCTGTGTGCATAAAGAGAATATGTACCTGAATACTTAACATAAGATGTGAATCTTATGTTAATCACCATCTAATGTCTTTGAAGTAGCCCGACATCTTCTTGTAGAAGACAATCTTCAACCTAATATCTTCCTGTAGAAGATAATCTTCAAAATCATGTAGATGGTCCCATCCAATGTCTTTGAAGTAGCTAGACATCTTCTTGTAGAAGATAATCTTCAACCTAACATCTTCTTGTAGAAGATGATCTTCAAATACATCATGTAGATGGGCGATCCTCACCATCAAGCTGCTAATAATCAAGTCTTCTTGCCATGAACAAGAGATAACCTTCTCTCCATGAGCTAGAGTGTGAGCACACCCTTCATCTTCTCCAAGAAGAATCATTAAGAAGAACTCCATAGCTGCTCCTCAACATGCTTCAAGTTAGCACCATGGCTGCCCCATGTGCTAGAAGAAACACCACCTCTACTGAGGTCCAAGCTCCAAAGCTTGTGTTGATCCTAGGTGAAGGATGATTACAATGAGCCCAAGGTGCTTCTTATATAGTATTTGTTCTCCTCCAAAAGCATCTTTAATAAAGCAAAAGCTATGCGATCGCTATCACTAAGCGAAGGAGAAAAAACACACATCTGCTAAAAGCTGTTAACGTGCGCTGCCCGTTTCTTGTGTAAAGCTGAAAAGCTTTTATTTAAAAAAACTCTCTCATGCTGCCGCTAGCGGGGATCGAACCCACGTGAGCTCATTGAGAGTACACCATGATAACCACGGCGCCCAACGTTCTTGTGTGTAGAATAGGTCGTAAGAACATTTACACATTCTCTGTCCGCCCGTCGGTTCCTCAAGAAAACTTGAGTAAAATGGACCAAGAGGATATCTTTAGAGATTTTATACTTGTTGTATTCTCTGAGCAAGAATGACAAGCTTTGACCACTTTCCAACCAATGAGACATTGTTTTCCAACAATCCCCCCTCCAATGGCATATTGGTACAACCTGGTCTGAATCTGCAAATTATCAAAGCTGCAAAGTACCACAAGCTTCAAATAGCTTGTCATAAGCTTCAAGCTTGTACTTCTGACATTTCAGAACTTTTCCTTCAAAAGTCTTCTTCAAAACTGAATTTGACTTTCTTCAAAAATTTGAACTTGCTGAATATGAACCATAATACTTGAGAAAATATGCAAACTAGATATCCAATAGTGTACACATCAAGCAATCACTGCTTGACAACAAATGTAGCATGTACTGACTTTGAACCTGCTATCTCTTGTCTTCAAAAACCTGAAAACATACACTGGGATCCACATATTTGCATTTACCTTCCAAAAAAGTTTTCTCAATGTACTTCTGTTGCGTCATGTAAATACACTAAACAAATCAAGAACTGAATCCTGGAACCTGTGACTGTCAACTCACAACTTAGTGTATTATGAACACTGCTGGTTCATCTCTGACTGTACTCAAGTCAAATTAACTCAACTCAATTGCAATCAACTGAAAGATGAGTCAAAAAATCTATGATGTCACCATGTCTTCATCCTTTAAATCCTTCATACCTCTTTCCTTCAGAACTTGGTATAAACATATATGTGCGCACTTTTGAAATATACCTCTCTGAAATATCAAGCTTCTCTTCAATAGAATTCTGGAACCTTCTCCTGAATAGGAACATCCTAACAGGAACTTTCTCCAAACATTCTTCTTCTTCCTTCTTCTTTCAAAGATGGAGTATAAAGAGAACCTGACAAAGGAAATATAGGAATACCTGAAATAAGAATACCTGTAGGTATGAATCTGCATTCTTTCACATATGGCTGAAAATAAGTCTTTATGTTTAATCACCCCCCTGGATGACTTAACACTAGTATCCAAAATTCTTCAAATATATCAGACTTTATGAAATATGGAACGTCTTCCTTCTTTCAATAAATCTGATGTTCAGTGAACAATACCTGTATCTGGAACAAAATCTCGGAATCCTTTTTATTAGCACTGTACACATGCCAATAGCTTTCCATGTCATTCCTCAGCTTTCCAAATTATAGAATAAGGTTAGCTGATCCTAACATAACAAAACCTTGCTGAAAGCTTTATAGGATTCATAAGCTTCAGTAACATAACAAGTATCTTCTATCTCTCTGCAACACAAATCTGATAGAATCTGAATCTTTGACTTATTTCTCCATTGTTAAGAATCTTTACTAACAAAGGATAGAGAACTGAATCATAATTACTCAAGATCATACAAGATCATTCAAGATCAATGATCTCTCTTGTGTAGAATCTGCTCTTATCAAACCTTCATGACTGAATGTTTGATTTGCTACCTGAATGTCTCTAAGTGTCCATGCTTCTTAAAAAGTTGTAAAACTTTTCTTCAAACAAATCCTTTCCAAGAATCTGCAATTCTTACTTGAAACATAAGTGGACAAACTTCTCACCTTGAGAACTCCAAAAGCTGCAAGTTGATACTTCATAACTTTCATATTTTGCCCGGGTGAAATGTGATAGTACCTGCTTGATTTTCTTTTGGCTAACTCCACTTTCAATCAAGTGTTAGGATTTGATGGAACACCTTTTTGAATACAAACATGTATCCAAAAGTCTAGACAATCATAAAAAGTAGATTCTTCAACTGACTGGTACATCAACAAGTCTGAATTTTCTGAAGTTTCTGAAAGTATTGAATATGAGGTAACCTTTTCCAAACATAAAACCTCAACCCAAGTCTTCAACATCTGCTACAAAAAACTCTTTTACCTCAAGAGTTAGATAAAGAAGAAATATACTTGTCTGCAACTTGACATTCCAAGAATTCTTTGAGGGAACATATAAGCTGCCTGCTTAAAAGCTTCATAACTCATATACATATGAGTCAAAACATATATCTGCTGCTTTTCTTTCTCTCAATGCAATTCTTTGTCAAATCTACTAAATCATGACCAAGTGTAATGCAAAACAAGAAACTGCTTCTTCTTTAAACAAGATGTTCTCGTAGACTTGTCTTTGGGTGTAGAGGATAATATAGGAAAAGTATATGGAAAATATATGAGAAAAGGAAGTCTTACTTTTCTTTTGGAAATGATGGACTTTCTTCTTCTGCATCTTTTTTCCACCTGATGATGTCAACATCTTCAAACTTCTCTTCCATACCTTTTGTTCTCTTCATCTTGAAGTAGCAAACACTCTTGACTTCTTCAAATGAACTTTTCTCTTCCTCTAATGTAAGAGTAAGAGATAAAACAAACATGGTGTATAAATGGAAGTGAATATAGAAACATGTTTTACCATCTCCTCATATCTCTGAATCAAAATTCTGCTTCAAATGTCTGAAACGACTAAATTCACCAATCTTTTGTCTGAATGATGAATTGCCCTTCTAGAGTTACCTTCTCTAGATACATTTGTACCTTGATATCCAACCAACTTACAACAAAAAATTGGCTGAAAAAACTCATCTCATCTCTGCGCTTGTCTTCTTAGATGAACTTTCTTGCCATGAAAGAGATCTTCTCAAAACTCTCTAGAAAAACCTCTAGATACCTGTTTTGATGTAGCTAGTGCTTTAACTTTCAAATGATGAAAGCGTATAAAAGCACTCCTTGAAACCTTCAAAATCTCTTCATAACTGCTCTTCTAAGATATGACCTGCAAATGATAATCTGATAGTAGAAACTGATACCTGTGATTTGATGTCGATCTGATTCCTTCATCTTCTCTAAACCATTGTTCTTCCTTGAATTTGAAGTAGTCTTCTCTTCATCAAGTCTGGGTCTTCAAACAATACTTTTGTAAAGTATTTGCATACTCTTCCAAAAATATTCGGCTACTAACAGATCATCAACTTCATACTCCACACTGATGAATACATATGTAACTGAATTGTCTAATTCTCAAATCTCTACTCATCTAGATTAAGTGTGTATGTCAAATGTCAAATATTAGAAGATGCTTTCAAATCATATGTTGTAATACTGGAAGTCTGGGAACCTGGGACATGAATGAGCCTTAATGCATTGATGCCAAAGATCTAAAGTTCTGAAACCAAAACCTTAGTGCTCTGATACCAAATGTTGGAAGTGAGGTAGGCCCTTAGGCTCATGTCACAGGTCCATGGTTCCATAGGTCCAGTATATACAACATTAATTTAGCAATCTTCCATATTGACAAAACATGAACATACCACAACTTAATCATACAAATGATGAGATAAAGATAGAGAAAGAATAGATATCATGTGTAAGGTGTTACGTAAGCCAGCGCTTACTCATAGTATCATATATACCAATGTTCAATGTACAATGTGGGAGCATATCTCTCAACCACTCTATGTGATGAGAAATGGATGAATGAGTGAATGTACAATGTAACAAACATATTCAGATGTGTGGGCAGTAATCTGAATATACATGAGATGTGTGACCTTATAGGTTATAGAAGAGTGAATATGAGTGACTGAAAGAGGAAGGATCAGTGTGAAACTGATGGTCAACAAACCTACATCTAAACTTAGGCTATGGAAGACCCTAAGTCAGATACATGTGTGAAAAGATCACATACTTATAAAGTAGCATAGAATGCTAACAAGATTGTTGCCGGAAATCCTCAAACTCATGTGAACACACCTTCTCAAACACCTCATAAAAATATGCATAAAGCATATAAGTACTGATTCTCTTGTACCTATGCCGAGTAGGACTCCTTCTGATATGAACGCCACAGCCTCCATAAACTTCAAGTAGTACCTGTGTGCATAAAGAGAATATGTACTTCAATACTTAACATAAGATGTGAATCTTATGTTAATCACCATCTAATGTCTTTGAAGTAGCCCGACATCTTCTTGTAGAAGACAATCTTCAACCTAATATCTTCCTGTAGAAGATAATCTTCAAAATCATGTAGATGGTCCCATCCAATGTCTTTGAAGTAGCTAGACATCTTCTTGTAGAAGATAATCTTCAACCTAACATCTTCTTGTAGAAGATGATCTTCAAATACATCATGTAGATGGGCGATCCTCACCATCAAGCTGCTAATAATCAAGTCTTCTTGCCATGAACAAGAGATAACCTTCTCTCCATGAGCTAGAGTGTGAGCACACCCTTCATCTTCTACAAGAAGAATCATTAAGAAGAACTCCATAGCTGCTCCTCAACATGCTTCAAGTTAGCACCATGGCTGCCCCATGTGCTAGAAGAAACACCACCTCTACTGAGGTCCAAGCTCCAAAGCTTGTGTTGATCCTAGGTGAAGGATGATTACAATGAGCCCAAGGTGCTTCTTATATAGTATTTGTTCTCCTCCAAAAGCATCTTTAATAAAGCAAAAGCTATGCGATCGCTATCACTAAGCGAAGGAGAAAAAACACACATCTGCTAAAAGCCGTTAACGTGCGCTGCCCATTTCTTGTGTAAAGCTGAAAAGCTTTTATTTAAAAAAACTCTCTCATGCTGCCGCTAGCGGGGATCGAACCCACGTGAGCTCATTGAGAGTACGCCATGATAACCACGGCGCCCAACGTTCTTGTGTGTAGAATAGGTCGTAAGCACATTTACACATTCTCTGTCCGCCCGTCGGTTCCTCAAGAAAACTTGAGTAAAATGGACCAAGAGGATATCTTTAGAGATTTTATACTTGTTGTATTCTCTGAGCAAGAATGACAAGCTTTGACCACTTTCCAACCAATGAGACATTGTTTTCCAACAGACCTTGAGCAAGTGAAGGCACATGTGCGTGAGTGAGAAGCACACAAACATGCACACACATACACACACACACACACACACGGTAAGACAAAGAGTGAGAAGCAATGGAGTTCTTAGATTACTTTCAAAAAGCTCATACAAGTTCAATTCAATTACAAGCTGCCCCCAAAAATGAGCTCTCTAGCTCTATTTATAGTTTTTGACTAGGTTTTGGCCGTGTCCAGACCTAGTGTCCGGCCTAGTTAAAAATTAGGTTCTCTACCCTATTCGGAGGTTCAAACGAAGTCTAAAAAATGTGAAAACTGACAGGTAGGTACTTCTAAAGCTCCTCAAGCTCAAGGACTCCTTGGCTTGCACAAAATGGAGCTACAAAAATATGAAATGGTATTTACAATGGTTTTTAGTGATGAAAATCACTATTTTTGTAGGGGTTTCTATTAACATTTTGACATACATTTCCTGGAGCTCCCTACTTGCTCCTTCTCATTGTGTGTCCACCTCTTGAATATGTGTTAGTCTCCTGAAAAAACATTGGCCTACTTGCCAGATCGTCGTTGACTGCTCTGTCTGCTTGTACTTTCTCTTCTCTCTGACTCCCTTCGTAAGCTTCCTTGCCTTGTGAGTCCTTCAGTTCCAACACCCCCCCCTCTCTCGCGTCTGTCGTCCCTGACAGACCCTTGTTGGGTGGGTCGTTGGATGTAGTACTCTACAACGTCTTGTGCTAAGTGATGTTTTGCAATCCGCAACCCTTTGGCCAAGTCCGTGAGTAGAGCATCCCAATCTACCGGCCCGGGAACCTCTGGATGTGGTATACGTAACTTTTCTGAATGGAGAGCTTGTTCCACTGCAAACAACTGCAATAAATGTGATGGTCTGGGAATGAATATCTCTGAATGATATTCCCAGAATCCCGTGACAAACATTTCTTCAAACGTCTGTTTGAAGCGGGCTGGTAGATACTTGATATGCGCGTGCCATGCATATACAACATTAATAGATGGTGTTGCGCTCATGTCCTAGACAAGGTCCTGATTACCTTCATTAAATCTAAGAGCTGACAGATGAGGTTCCTTGACATTCTTGAAAGTCCTGAAGGTGACCAACATGAGTTCAAAAATTTTAAGGCACATTTGGGCCATGACATCTGGTACATTTTTGAACCGGACCCCCCAGTGTCGAATCGTTGAAATCATATATCCTATGGTAGGTTGGCCTTTAGGTGGTGCTAAGTAGACATAATTGAGCCATTTCTCGCATCCTTTGGTTGTCAGCACAGTTTTTGTGTATTCCGGCCACGACCTTCTTTGAAATACAGGGTAGTAGTATGGGTTGTATTTGATATACAAAGGCATGTTATTCCATGTCCTGACCATCTCAGGGTAGGTTTCCAGCAGACGAATCCTCCACGTAGGTTGGCGTATATTTCCCTGCTTGGCACTTGCTGGGATGTCGTCCGGTGCAAACTGTGTAGCCGAGGTTGGTTCTTTTGAGGTGTGGTGCTTGATTTCGGCATTGTAGTCCGCCATTAAGACACAGAAAGGAACATACAAATCGTCGGATGTGCCGATCCACCTATGATGGGAGAGGTTTCAAAAGTACTCCGATTTTATAACTACCTCTTCCAAATGTGACATTGATGCTATCTGAATTGCCACTCTATCATCATGGGTTGTGGCCACTTTCTCTAACCTCTGCATCCATTCAGGAGCCTCTATCTCGATGGTGCGCATGCCCTCTTCTGTTTGCTTGCCCCCTGGTGCAGGCATGGGAACGTATGGATCTTCAAATGTTTCCTCGATTTCAATTTGCACTAAGTCCTCAGGCTCGGGCTCTACAAGGGGAGAGGGTTGACGCTCGTATTGCATGACTTTACTGCGTAATTCTTCGAGTTCTGCTCTGAGTTTTGTGACTTCTTCAGATGTGTCGTCTGCGACTGTGACTTTGCTTGGTGACTCCTGCTGAGTTGCCAGTTGCTTCAGTAGTTCATCCCTTTCTCATTCTAATGCTGCATAGGCCTCCAGGAGGTCGGCATGGGTTTCTAGCACAATTTGCATATTCTCTGAGGGAATGGCCTTGAATTTCTCTGGGTCGATTTCCTGCGGGGAACCCTCCATTGCTGCTTCCAAGTTTTCTTCATTCTGTTTCTGCAGCCGATTATTCTCTTCGAGTGCTGTAGACATGTGTTTTCGTAGGAGGGCCAGGTTGCGTCTAAGCTTGAGATTCTCCGTTATCTAGGAGTGTAGCAAATCATCCATATGTTGCCTTTCTTCTGCATCTGACTGGGGTGGATTGGCTACTAACTGTTCATGTTGTTCCTATAAAGTGGCATACTGTTGTTGTAGTAGCCGCTTTTCCCTTTCGAGATCAATGAATCGTACTTGAAGTTCTTCATGGCTTCAAAAGAGTCGCGTATGTTGGTTATCAAGATGCTGGTAGTGCTGTTGTAGTTGCGACATACACTGATACATATTATTAAATACATTATTAATAGGGGTGGATGCGGGAAGGGTGTTGAATGCAGAAGGGAAGGGAAAGGGGAAGGGGAAGGGGAATGGAAGTGTGGATGCGGTGCTGGAAAATGGTGAAGTGGGAGGTGGGGGAATGGGAGATGGTGGGTGTATGGGGGGAGGGAGAGGTGCGGAGGTGGGTGATATGTCCATAAAATCAACAGTGGATGCAGTGGTGGGAGTGATTGTGAATATTGGAATTGTGGGTGCGGTGATAGTGGTGAAAGTGTACAGTGGTGTGTGCAATTGTGAATACGAACTGCCCGGAAGTGTGATCGGGGGAATGAGATTTTCTGTGGTTGGAGTTAGAATTACTGTTTCAGTGGCCATATAGACAAGAGAGGTGGAGATAGGGTGTGTGGGTTGTGTGGGTTGACTGACGGTCTGTGCTTCGGTATGGGTAGTGGACTTGGAGGCGGTGACAGTAGTGGTTACACTGGTAGTGGGAGGTGAATGTGGTGGAGTTGGAGGCAGGGGTGGCAAAGGGGGTGACGGAGGTGCACTTGATATATGGGTTTCCTCAGTATCATGAACGGTGTGTGCGGTGCCCGTGGTTGTGGATGTGCCTTGTGGTTCTGATACTAATACATTCATCTGCTTTCCTGATCAAGGGGGGCGTCTGTCGTATCGTCGCTCCGTTCTTCGTGATTGTGCAAGGGCGGTATGAATCGTCTCAGGTACTCCTAAAGCATCAAATATCATGTCAAGAGTGGTGCGGTATTGCTCGTCTATGCCTTCCTCCTCAAGGATTTGATTCATGAGGGCTTTGCCTGCTGCTAGGGACAATCTATGTTGCTCTTGAACTCTGTTCATGGTATCATAGAGCTTTTTCAATGCCTTCGTATAAGCTGGAGCACCTTCAAGTACCTGTAGAGCTTCTTGATCATTTTCCTGCTCTTCTTCCTCGGATTGTCCATCATGTTCCTCCTCTTGTTCTTCTTCTTCTTCACCCTCCACTTCGATGACCTCTGGTTGTCTGGGATGAGGTTGGTCTGTAGCAGTTTGTTGTCCACTAGCTTGCTCTACCTCGACTTCCGCGTTAACAACCTCGATGATTCTGGCTACCTCCTCATCAGTTAGGTCTTCTAAACTGAATTCGTGAGGGAACTCTAGGTCGATTGGTACAGGTGGAAACACTAGATTTGGTCCCTCAGTGTTGTGTCTTGGTAATCTAATAGTAAAGGGTTGTACCCGCCTCGGGAGTCGTGGAGTTGTCTTTGGTGTCAGTGTCGCACTGCGGGCTTGTGCACAGGGCATCTGAACGGCGCCTCTCATTTTCTTGGAGGGTGGCCCTGCGGTGGATAATCTGCATTGAAACTCCTATACCCTGGTCCAAATAAGTGCCCTTTGCACTGGCACATCATACACCAGACATCTATACACAATCCTAGTGAGGGCACAGCATCCATACAGTATAGACTTTTGTTTCTTATACCACCTTTGATGAGCCAAGTGGATTTGGTCGATAATCCAGTGGGGCATGTTGATTGTCAAATCAAAGGCATCACCCAAGTATAGACTAAACCATATCTTCTTAGGTGGCATTGTGAACCTCTCTTGAGTGGGAAATGCAAAATGTTGCATGACCATTCACAAGTGAATGGCAATTGTAGGTGTCATTGCCACCATGTCCTTTAATTTCGTCAGATTCGTGTTCTTCATATTGTCGGGGACCATAGTCTCTTTCTCCGTAGGAATGTGCATACCTTTCACGTCTAGAGCTTCCCTTACCAAATTGATAGTCAACCTGAAACGCTTCAGTTCATTGCCCCTTGTGAGAGATGGGAGGACAAAGGAGCTGTATCCCTTTTTGTCTTTGCTCGGAGTGAGGGTGCTAATCAAATAAGAGCACCTTAGAAAATCGGGCTTTGGCAATTGGAATTTGAAGTAATCGTAGAGTCCCGCCTTCTTACATATAGGTTTCAGTCCTTCATTTTTTGCAGTTTCTCAAATTCCCTGGTGAAAAAGTGATATCTGCCCCAGCGCCCATTGAATTCTATCTCGGCCTCCCACATGTAAGTGCCTTCACCCAGGGGTCCTACCACATCACTGAACCAATGTGAGTTTTTGCTGACCGGCATTGTGTGCCCCTGTGGAAGATTCTGAACTGGTATGGTGTGTAATTTCCTCAATGCCACTGGGCGTTCCTTCAATTCCTCCTCAATGGGAAGACTTTCAATGTCCACGATTTGGGGGATGGTGCCTGCCTGGGAGCTAGTTCCTGCCGTATCTGCCATGTTACTTCTTGCCTCCTGATTTTGTGAGAATATAGAAACATGTGTTAACATTGTAAAGGACAAGATAGAACCATTTTTGTCCCCATTACAACATTAACATGAGGTTCGGGAGAGATTAGGAGGTTATTAAGTGCTCGGTGCTTGTGTGTGTAGTTAGGAATTGGGTAGACCTAAAAGCTAGGTGGAATGATGTAGTGTGAGAGTGACGTAGTTAGTAGGTGGGCATGGATTTACAACTGGGGTCCGGGGGTTTATTACAAGTTTTAGGTTGCCAAATGCAATGGATGGGTTTTGATCTTGACTTTGTGGAGACTCTGGAGAGTTTGTTAGGAGTATCGGCTTGGAAATGAGGCTTTTTCGGGGCCCATTTACGAGTGATTCTACATGTGCTCATGGAAGAATATGTGTTTGTGCGTGATGTGTAAGAATGGGCATCGGATGTTCGAGTGAGTGAAACGTGTTGTACCGGGTGTGGCCTTGGTGTAGCTATTTGAGCCCGCAAGCAAGCCTTAGGCACCCAGATTTGTCGTGATTGTGGGCTGGCCTTCATTGACTTCTTGGGTACCCAAATAGACTTTACTTTCGCAGAAGAATTTATGAAAGACTTCTTATTAGTATCGTGTTGTTGATTACTAATAAGAGGTTTCCGCCGTGGGGTTGGCATGGTCGCAACAGGGTGTTCGCCTTTCCGCACCCACGCTCATTTCAACGGCTGAGACATTCTGCTTCACACGTGTTTCTGGCCTCCAGTATAGGTTGTACGCTGCTCCTCCTGTATTTGATCTGCCTTTGGTTGCTGCATCCCTCTGGTCTTTGGGAAAGAAGGGAGTGTCGTCTTATCCTTGACTACGTTGTTGAGACAATCCTCGTTCTGCATCATACAGTTTTGGACAAGAATAGCAATGTCAACTTCATGTGCACCCCTGGAAGGACCAGGCATTCGTGCCTTACTTAGTTCCTTGAGTGCCTCATTTTCCAATTCAACTGTAATTCGACTATGATTTACCCATACCTGAAGAAGTCCACTTCTTAGGTTTAGGTTGACTGCATGATCATAGATCTAGTCCTGACCCAAGACAAGAGGCTCAGTGAGGTCCTCATCTTGACACACTAGTACTTTGACTGTCATTGCTTCGTCTTGAATATAGAGGGGAAGTTCCACCTCGCCCATGCAAGGGGTTTCCACACCTCCCAATCCTATGAGATATGCTTCTATAGGATTGATGGTTAATTTCAACTTTTGACAATGTGAAAATTTAACAGCACTAGTGGCTGCACCTGAGTCAATCAAGGCTCTTATAGTCCTTGCACCCTTTCCTTGTCCTATCTCTAAGGTTATAAAAGGACGTCGATCAATTATCCTATGAGAGTTGATATCTGAAACTTCACACATAGCCACATGATATCCTTGATCTGCATATGCATCTAGCCTAGGTTGCTCTCTGCCCTGTCTTCTTAATTTCATTCTCCGTATGCACTCTAAAGCTTTTGCTTGAGCTTCTTCTCGAACTCGCTTTTCTTCTTCTTTGCGTTTCTTAGCAGTATTGAGTCGACTTAGCATTTCCTCTGTGAGAGGTTCCTGATATAACTTGACCCTGCATCCGCTTATGTAGCTCGGGAGAACATCGCCTTCCAATGTGGCTAGTTGCACTGCTCGACTTGTTGAGATTCTATTAATGATCATGGGTCCATAGCCTCTCTTCTCTAGTTTCCTTGCATGTTGTTTCAACGTGTATACTAGTACTAGGTCGCCTGCCTTCAAACCTTTATCCTTAACGTGGGCATCAAAGTATGCCTTCTGTCGTTTCTTAGCTGCATATATCCCTGCAGCCTCCTTCAGTCTTGTTTCTCCTAATCGTTCAAGGTCAAAAAGTCTAGAGGAGAGTGCATGACCCATCCATTCATGCTCTTGTGCTACTTTCAATGTAGGTATTAAGAAGTCCAACGGTAGCACTGCATTTTGGCCAAATACCATCTGAAAGGGGGTGGCTTGGAGTACCATTTTGTAGGCGACTCGGTATGCCCAAACAGTGTGGTGTAGCTGTTTGTCCCAATCAGAGCGTTTATTGTTCACTAATTTCGTCAGTACATTGCATAGGATCTTATTGGTGCTCTCAGCCTGGCCATTAGCTTGAGGGTGATAGGGGGCAGACTTCTTATGTACTACCAAGAATTCTTGGAGCAGATTTTTAATAACTTCATTCAAGAAGTGAGTCCCTCTATCACTTACTAGCTCTATAGGGAGCCCGTATCTGGTGAACACATTCTCAAACAAGAATTTAGCAGTTGTCTGAGCATCGTTCTTTGTCGTAGCTTTTACCTCTACCCATTTGGTTAGATAGTCCATGGCAACAATGATATACTCAGCATGGGAACCCTTAGCTGGGGGATTAATAGGACCAACAAAGTCTATTCCCCACTTAGAGAATGCTCGTCCACCCATCATGGCTTTCAGTGGCATCTCATCTTTGCATATAGGAGGCTGAGCTCGCTGACAGACATCACACCTCTTCACATAGGTATAGGCGTCCATGTGAAGAGTCGGCCACCAAAGTCCTGCAAATAATATTGCCTTGATCACTCGATCTGGGCCAAAGTGTCCTCCTTCTACACCCTGGTGAGCAGTTTCCAATATCTTGAGATATTCACTCTCATGGGCGCATAGTCTGAGGTACCCATCTTTACCACGTTTGAATAGATTATCACCAATGAGTGAGTAATCCAGGGCTTCTTGTTCTAAACTCCTTTTCCTAGCCAGGGTCATGTCTGGAGGGAATGTTTTCGTCCTCAGGAAGGATACTAGTGGTTCACTCCAATCTGGCACTATGGACACTTGATAAAGAGTGGCATGTTCCACAGGTGGTTTAGTGGAGGAGATTGGGCATTCTTTGCATAACTTTTGGACATCAGCTTCCATAGTCGGCCAATGCACTCCGAGTCTCCTTAGTGTCTGTAGGGTTCATTGCTTTGAGTAGTGTTGCTCTAATGCACCTACATGTGCTAATTGAAACCATTTAGTGTACTCATCCTCTTCCACACAACACGCCAAGATCCCTTGATCCGTGTGCTTGTACATACTTCCTGCCATGATGTGATACTTTTGGGCTTTTACTACCTCTCTATCCTGTGTGTTTATTAGTGGGTGGTTAGGCCCGTATGTCAATACTGGCACTAGTGGCTTAGCCCACTGCGGCACCACTTCCAAATTAAACAAGTAAGCATCAGGAAGGTCATCTGACACTCCTTGTGGGGCTTCTCCAGATGTGAGCCTAGAGAGATGGTCTGCTCTCAAGTGAGTCTTCCCTTTTCTCACCACTACCTCGAAATCATATTCCATTAGCAAGAGAAACCACCTTACTAATCTTCCTGTATTGCATGGCTTGTTCACGAGATATAGCAGTGCCTGATGGTCAGTAAAAAATTGAAACCTATTTGCAAGCAAGTAATGTCTAAACTTTTTAACCGCGTAGACCATGCCTAGTCCTTCTCTCTCAGTAGTGGTATAATTTCGTTCAGCTGCATTCAATTGTCTACTAGCATAGGCAATTGGAAGATCCATATTACCTTCACTGGTAGGTTTCGCGAGTACACACCCAATAGCATAATTGGATGCATCCACATGAACATGGAAAGGCTTATTCCAATCTGCTGTGGTTAAGATTGGTGCTGAACATAATCGCCGTTTAAGCTCATTGAAGGAATTCTCACATTCATCAGTCCACTCAAAGTTAGTCAAAAGTCCATACAGGGGCTTTGCTATGATGGCATACATGTGTATAAACCGTCCGTAATAACAACAATGCCCCATGAAGGCTTGTACTTCCTTGACATTCTTTGGCCTAGGTAACTCGGCTATGGCTCTCACTTTCTCTTCATCAGTGGATATGCCATTCTTTGACACTATGTGTCCGAGAATCTTGTCTTGCCTGACCATAAAAACGCACTTTTCTGGGTTCAGGCAGACTTGATAGTCTCTACATTTGTCAAAGATTTGTCTGGCTTCAGGAATATGGGTTTGTCTAATGTTGGAATGAGCACAAAGATCATCAACATAGACTTCTAAGTTCTTCCTCAGGAACTCTTTAAATACATGGCACATCAGCCTCTAGAAGGTAGCTGGTGCATTGGTAAGCCCAAATGGCATTACTCTAAAGGAAAAAATGCCCCATTCAGTGGCAAAAGCCGTCTTATGCTGATCTTCTGGAGCTATGGATACTTGATTGTAGCCCAAAAATCCATCAAGGAAGCTGTACACTTCCTTGCCTGCTACTCTTTCTAAGAGATGCTCTGTGATAGGAAGCGGATAGTTATCTCGAATTGTGGCTGCATTGACCTTCTTTAAGTTAATGCATACATGCAGCTTTCCATTTTTCTTGGGCACCACTACGATGGGGGATACCCACTCAGTGTGCTCAATTTCGTAGATGAATCCAGCTTCAACCAGTCTATCTATCTCCTCTTTGATCTTAGCAGCATAATTATCATTATATGTGTATGGCTTTTGCTTAGAAGGTTTGGCATCTGAGGTCATGGGGATAGTGTGTGAGCATATGTCAGGGTCCACTCCTTTCAAATCCTTGTAACTCCAAGCGAATACATCTCGATATTCTCTTAGCAAGGCTATTAGCTCTTGTTCTTCCTCTTCTGTCAGGTCATGGCCTATGTACGTGCATCTCTCTTCTCCTTCTTCCATGGCTACCACTATTTTCTTGGTGGTTTCTTTGTTATTATAGGCCTCCCCTGATTGTGCCTCTCGTTTAGGCATTCTGATCATGACTCTCCTGTCATCTATCTCATACTTCTTAAAATTTTATGGGACCTCAAACAAAGATTCCTCCTCTTCTGGTGTGATTTCTCTCTTCTTCCTTTTCTTTCCTTCTTCCTTCGGGGTCACATGTGTGACTAGCCTTACATCATTTGTAAGCTCTCCATGCCTCTGGGGTTGAAATTCTACTTCATAGAAGTATTCTTCATCTGATGCAAAGGGTGGGTCCATAATGATTGACTCTAGATCGGAGTCACGTGCATCCTCAAATGCATCAGGGCTAGGTTCACACTCTTCTAACACTGCCTCCCCCTTGATTGGCTCTATGGAGAAGACTGAAATGTCATAGCCATCTTCATCACAGTGAGGTGTCCATTGTTCTTCATTGATGGCTACATCCATTGTTGCTAGGATTTCTGCGCAGCCGTGGGGTTCAAATTCCTCGTCAGGAAAGACTACAGGTGTATAGGCTGGGTCTTGAATTGATCTATGTGTTTCTTTTGCACCTATATCTCTGGCCTTTTCTCTCTTCTCTTCTTCTATTGCTACTTTGCACATCCATAAGTGGGTGTCTTCCTGCATCCATGAGGATCCTGATCCTATGGAATGCACCGATTCTGTATCATCTTTGGCTCTATGGATGGGATTCCATTGGATAGGAGGGACATCTCTATGAGAGTAATCTTTGAGATTCACTTTGGTCGTGACACCTAAGTGTTGCAAGTACAAGGAGTTGGTTCCCCAATCCTATACCACTTGCAACTGTCGCATAAAGGGTCTTCCCAAGATCATTTCATAGGCATGATTTTTGCTAAAATCACATATAGAAAATGTATGCTCGAACGACACCACAAGTGGTGAGAGTTACTCCTTCTAACAGCCCTAAGGGTCTCTCTAGATGACCATCGGCCATTTGCAATTTCATCCTCGTGGGCCTGAGTGCTGGCTTGCCCGAACGCTTCCATAGGGAAGTGGTGGCAATTGCAACACCTGCGCCTGAGTCTAGAATGGCCTTGGTGGTGTATCCCTGATGGGTGATAGGAAGATATGTGTTTCCTTCTTTGCCCTCACTCATGTCTCCTATCTTGTCCAATGGTATTTCTGGCACTGTTCTCTGGGATCCTACCTCGGAACGAGGTTTTGCTATCTCTGGTACTTGTTTGGCTACATGTTTCCATAGCTCTGACCTTACTTTGAGTAGCTCTTCTAAGGTGAGGTTGCACTGTACTTTAGTGTTTTTCACTACCTCTGTGTTCCTAGGTATGACTGAGTCCTCATTTCGTACCATGACCATGGGTGCTCTCATACAAGTAGAGTTAGCTTCCCATGGGCCTGTGAAGTGGGGTAATTCTTGTAGAGAGTTAGACTCAAAGTCTAATCTTTCCTGGGATTGGGTGCTCTCTTGCTCCTCATAAATGGATGGGATGTCTTGTGGGAATTGGTCGTGTGCATCATCCACAAGTTCAATGGGAGGAGGGATTTCACTTTCTTTCGCCCATTTGTCCTCTTGAATCTCTCATAGGAATTCTGGTGTGAACCGATTCATGGAGGATGATGTGTCTAGCTCCGTAGAGTTAGGCACATAGGCTTCCTGGGCAGGAGGACCTGCACTTTCACTTGCCTTGTCCTTATCTTGAGAGGCGAGTTCCTTTTTTGACTGTGCAATTAGCCTCTCTATTCTTTCTAACAGTCCTTCAAAGTGCAGCTGTGTCTTAGCTGAACTAGATATGTTAAAGAGGCGGCTGGCTTCAAACATGGTTTGAGCCAACTCCACCATCTTAGCACAAATTTTGGTTCGTTCTAGCTCTAGTTCTGCTCTAGGGTAACACTTTTCATGATCAGTTACGTTTGGCCCTCCTTGGATTCTGGCCTGATATGCTTTAAGCATCATATTAAGGTCCTCGGGAGTGGGATCTGCTAGGACTAATCCTACTCTTGGGGGTGGTTGAATTGTGTGAGGTGGGTTGGAAGGTGGCGGGTTGGATGGAGTTGGGAATGGTGGAGGTGAGGTGGTGTGAGAGGGAGTTTGAGATGTGAGTTCGGTTATCCTAGCTTTCGTTTCTCTTAGGCTTTCCTCAAGTTCACTCAGTTTCTTCGCCCATTGCCTTTTCATTCTTTCACGACTATCTCTCCAAGCTGTAGTCCTTTTTTTGGTTGTACTCTCCGTTTCACTAACATCTGGGGTCTTTTCCTGGCCTACGCCTGGTTTCTGTTGTAAGGCTTGGGCTCTAGTGACCACTTGTATTGGTGCAGTGGACATTACACTTCCTGTGGAGTCTACAACTAACCCTACGACATTGATAGGAGTGATCTTCGGCATATTATTAGGATTCTTAGGGCAGTCTCGTAAGAGATGCTCCTTTCCACATTCTTGGCAAAAGCCCTAGATCGTCACTGATTGGGGTTGTGTAGGTGCAGGCATGGGGCAATCACGAATGAGGTGATCTCCCTGACATCTATAGCATGGTCCTCTAGGGAATGGGGGTCTTACTTGCCTAGGTTGAGGTCTAGGGTTGGGGTTTGCATACATGACGTTTGTGTAATCTGACTCCCAACTAGGTTCATTTGGCTCTTCACTATAGTATTTGAAGAACTTGTTAATCAAGTTTAAAATGGATGATTGCAGGGTAGCACCTACACCAATGGAGGTGAATCACAAATTGAGTAAGTTTGGAGGTGAAGAATTCAAGGAAATGAGACAATATCAGAGTTTGGTTGGTAGTCTTATCTATGCTACTTTAACTAGACCTGATTTATCATATGCAGTAGGGGTTTTGTCTCAATTCATGCATTGCCCAAGGAAAGAACATTGGATTGCAGGACAAAGAGTGTTGAGGTACATTAAGGGTACACTCAATGAAGGTTTGTATTATGGGTTTACATCAGATACAAATATCAAAATTTATAGTGATGCAGATTGGGCAGGTAATCCAGATGACAGAAGGTCAACCTATGGATACATGTGTTATGTGGGAGATAAACTTATCTCATGGTGTTCCAAGAAGCAACATACAGTTGCTTTGTCTTCTACAGAAGCTGAATATAAAGGCATGGTTGAAGATGCAAAGGAAGTGATTTGGCTCAAGACCTTGATGAAGAGTTTTGACATTGTGCATGGGATACCAATTATATATGGAGATAACATGAGTTCATTGTATTTAGCTGCTAATCCTGTTTTTCATGCCAGGACTAAACACATTGAGATTCAGTATCACTTTCTGAGAGAGAAAGGGATGGACAAGGAGATTGAAGTCATACATACTTCAACTAAAGATCAGATAGCTGATATGCTTACAAAGAGTTTGGATGGACCAAAGCTACAGAAGTTTAAAGACATGGCAGGTATAAAGAAAGTAAGAGAAACCTCAATTGATGATTGAGGGGGAGCTGTTGGTGCAGACCAATCACCAATTGAATGTTTGGAAGATTAAAGAATGAAGGAAGATTCAATTCATGAAGCTTGGAAGAAGGATACATTCAGAGGATGTGAGGAATGTACACATATGTACATTAGTATAGTTATAGTTCACTTAGATCTTTGATTAGTCATAGACTTGTACAAATTTCTCTATAAATATTTTGAAAATATCGAGGCGTGATATGAGAGCATATGAAGAATAGATGAGTGAGCATAGAAGTCAAAAAAGGAGAAGTTAGATGTCATGAGACATGTGAAATGTTAGTTGAGTTTTTCCTCTCATCACTCAACTGTAATTTTCTGAGTAATCAAGAAAATATTGCGCCCGATCTTTCTGTGACTGCTCCGTCTATGTTAGATCATTTGTCAAATCCTTTTGAGGATATCTAAGTTCATAGTTAATGAGTCTATGACTTGAGTTTCAGAGTCTAATTGTAAACAGGCTAGGAGAATTGTTAAGAGGAACATTCATATGTGTTGAGTGTTCACAGTTCTCTGAAACAGGCGCAAATTTCGATTTTGATCTTTTGGTCTGTTCTCACTCCACAGTTTAAAGTTTTGTGCAAGCAAGCACTTAATCCTTAAGTTGGAAGGTAAGCTTCTCGTGGCTAGAAGCATTTGCTTAAACGGGTTTTATACTGGAGAACTGAAGTTAAGAAGTTAGGGGTGTCAAAATCGACTTCTCAGAAGTGCAGATTTAGACATAGGTAACTTGTGAAGTTGATTTCTCAAGTTATACTAAACCTTTTGAAGAAATTTAACTTGGAGGAGGTGCACAACTTTTAGGCGACACTCCTTACAAAATTTCATAGAAAACTTTACATGTTTGATAGGTCAATGAGAAGAAATTGTGCAGCAGACTTTCTGTGTTTTATCTTCTTCACAGAATTTTTCAACTTTTGATAATTTGGAGATTGAACCTCTAATTTGGTGAAGGTTTTGACTTACTCTTGGTATAGAGGTGCTCTAATCACAAGAGTAGGTTGTTCTTTTGGAGATTAACACTCTCCATCAGTGGTATCAGAGCAGGAGACATCAAAATCAAGGAAAGGAGGATCCCGACTGCTGCAGATTCAAGAAATTCAACAACAGAAGAACTAGAAGGTGAAAGCTTGAAGGTAAAGCTTGTGGAGGAGACCATACGACATCAAGAAAGACAAAAGGAGTCTAATTCGAAGCAAAGGTACATATATCATTTATAAAGCTTGAAGATTTCAATATACAGGTAGAAGAAAGATGGGAGATTCTCTTCAGATAGAGAAATTGGATAGGGAAAACTATCCTGCATGGTCCATGAGGATGGAAGCTCATCTTATGAGCAAAGATTTAATAGCTTACATCACAGGAGAAGAAGAGAAGCCAGTTTTCAGAGATCCTAGTGTTCCAACTAGGGAAGAGTTAGCAGATTTGAAAAATTGGATGAAAAGAGATGCTCAAGCTAGGAGCATTATATATATGGCAGTCAATGATTACTTGTTACCTCATATTCGAGGTCTTGAAAGTGCAACTGATATTTGGAATGCTTTGGAGGAGCATTTCCAGAATACTACTAAGTCAAGGAAGGCATCCTTATGGGCAGAGTTTACCACCTTTAAGAAGAAGGCTTCTCAATCCATTTCAGACTATGTGACAAGAATGAAAGATATTGCAGATGCTTTAGGAGCTGTTGATGAAGACATTGAGGAAGATAAATTGGTAAGGCAAATTCTTACAAGTTTAAGAGGTGATGACAAATGGAAGCCATTCATTTTGTCTACAGAGTTATCACTTGATCATTTCACTCCTGATTTAAATCAGTTGTTAGGTAATATGCTAACATTTGATCAGGATGTTAAAGGAGATGGTGACAAGAGTGCAGGTCATGCAATGTACTCAAAGGACAAGAAGAAGAATAGCAAAGGAAAGCAACAAGCAAATGAAGATGAAGGAACAACTAGTCAAGCCAACTTCCTAAGAGGAAGAGGAGGTGGCAAAGGTAGAGGAAGAGGCAGGAATAACAAAGATGGAGGCAAAGCTTGCTGGATTTGTGGTAAGACAAATCACTTAGCTAATGATTGTTGGCATAATACGCAGAGTAATAATGGATACAGTCAAAACTATAATGCAAGAGGAAGAGGTGGCAGAAATCAAAGAGGTAATTTCAGAGGTAGAGATAGTAGGGGTTACTTTGGAAGAAATGCAGGTAGAGGATTTCAAAGTCAACAATACAACAATACCTACTACAATTATGCTTCAGATCAAAAGGAGGATTCAACATTGATAATGAATGCAACTTGTGAAAGGCAGAGTGAAGATCAAAGAGTCTTCTACATTGACTCAGGGTGTAGCAATCACCTAAGTGGTAATATAGCTTTGATGACTGATTTGGAGAATAAGGTTTTTAATCATGTTGTTCAAACAGGTGACAACACAAAGCACAATGTGAATTCAATTGGATCAGTGAAGGCTAAGGATGGTAGTACCTTATTGAGTAAGGTTCTGTATGTTCCTACAATTCCTAAGAATTTGATAAGTGTAGGACAAATTGTTGAAAAGGGATATGAAGTAAGGTTCACTAATGATGGAGTATATGTGGAAGACCCTAGTCAAGGGTATAAACAGATTGTTTCAGGGAAGAAAGAAGGAAGACTATTTACATTGAAGATTCAAGGCAATATTGGTCATGCTATGTTCACATATGGAGGACATAAGATCTCTGAGTTAGATCTTTGGCACAAGAGGCTTGGACATTTCAATGAAAGAGGTATTAAAGACATGATTAACAATGGTTCAGTGCTTGGTTTGCCTAATGTTGCAGGTCAACATATGACATACAAATGTGAGGCATGTCAATTAGGTAAGGCTCACAAGCTTTCCTACTCCAAGCATGGTTTTATGTACTCAGAGAAGCTTGAGTTGGTACACACAGATGTGTGGGGGCCATCAAAGGATTTCAATATAAATGGGTCAAGGTATTATGTGATTTATGTTGATGATGCTACTAGGTGGATCACTATTTATGTGATCAAAGATAAGTCAGAAGTGTTTAATACATTTAAACACTATCATGCATATGCAGAAAGAATTATAGGACACAAGTTGAAAAGACTAAGGTCAGATGGAGGGGGAGAGTATTTCTCTAATGAGTTCAGTGATTACTTGTGGAATGCAAGTATAAAAAGAGAGGTTACTTGCAGGTACTCTCCTCAACAGAATGGTGTAGCAGAAAGGAGAAATAGGACTCTTGTTGAGTTTGCAAGATCCATGATGAAGGAGAAAAATTGCCCTAATTATTTGTGGGCTGAGGCTGTAAATACAGCTACTTATTTGGTCAATAGGTTACCATGTAAAGCCTTGCAGGGTATGACACCATATGAGGCTTGGTGGGGTAAGAGACCTACCTTGGATCATTGCAGAGTTTTTGGATGTGTGGCATATGCATATGTGCCATCACAATTAAGGCACAAATTGGAACCTAAAGCTGAAAAATATGTTTTCATTGGTTATGATGATAAGCAGATGGGTTACATAGTGTGGAGTCCATCTACAAAACAATTCATGGTTTCTAAGGATGTTACATTTGATGAGCAAAGTACTTGGTATGCAGGTACAATCAATATCAATACAGGTGATGAAGAAGAAGTGAGTCAAAAGAAAGGTAAGACAAAGATTCAAATAATTGATGAAGAAGAGAATAATGAAGTGCAGGGTGAAGTTGAAGAGATGCCAAGATTTGATCCTGAGTGTGAAGAGCCAGAAACCTCAAGGAGTGGAGAACTCAGAAGATCATCAAGAAATAGGTGGCAACCTACAAGGTATAGTTATGATACTTCTTTTTTGGCCACAAAAGATTATGCTTATATGATGAAAACAGATGAAGATCCTTCTACATATGAAGAGGCAAAAGGTAAGGAAAAATGGGAGAAAGCTATGCAGGAAGAATATGATGCACTAATGGAAAATCAAACATGGGATTTGGTTCCAAAATCAAATAGTCAGAAGATCATTGGATGCAAGTGGGTTTACAAGACCAAGAGGTTTGCAGATGGAAGTGTGTCTAGATACAAAGCTAGACTTGTTGTCAAAGGGTTTGCTCAGACATATGGTGTTGACTATGATGAGACTTATAGTCCTGTGGCAAAGATGACAACCATCAGGACACTTATAGCTATTGCTGCATGTAAAGGTTGGAAGTTATGTCAACTTGATGTGAAAAATGCTTTTTTGAATGGTTATATTTCAGATGATGTGTTCATGGAGCAACCTCAAGGGTTTAGAGATAAAAAGTATCCAGATCATGTGTGCAAGTTCAAGAGAGCTTTGTATGGCTTGAAGCAGGCCCCAAGGGCATGGAACTATAGACTTGTAAAGTTCTTGAAAGAACTTGGATTTCAGGTGTCTAAAGCAGATAGTAGCTTGCTTGTCAAAGCAAGTGATAATGGTTTCATATACATGTGCATATATGTTGATGATATAATCGTTACAGGTACACATGAAGAAGGAATACAAAGACTAAAGAAGCAGATGGAAAAGGAATTCAAAATAAGTGACTTGGGAGACTTGTCATACTTCTTGGGCATGGAGATTACATATACTCAACATGGAGTATTTGTGACCCAAGAAAGGTATTTGAAGAACTTGTTAATCAAGTTTAAAATGGATGATTGCAGGGTAGCACCTACACCAATGGAGGTGAATCACAAATTGAGTAAGTTTGGAGGTGAAGAATTCAAGGAAATGAGACAATATCAGAGTTTGGTTGGTAGTCTTATCTATGCTACTTTAACTAGACCTGATTTATCATATGCAGTAGGGGTTTTGTCTTAATTCATGCATTGCCCAAGGAAAGAACATTGGATTGCAGGACAAAGAGTGTTGAGGTACATTAAGGGTACACTCAATGAAGGTTTGTATTATGGGTTTACATCAGATACAAATATCAAAATTTATAGTGATGCAGATTGGGCAGGTAATCCAGATGACAGAAGGTCAACCTATGGATACATGTGTTATGTGGGAGATAAACTTATCTCATGGTGTTCCAAGAAGCAACATACAGTTGCTTTGTCTTCTACAGAAGCTGAATATAAAGGCATGGTTGAAGATGCAAAGGAAGTGATTTGGCTCAAGACCTTGATGAAGAGTTTTGACATTGTGCATGGGATACCAATTATATATGGAGATAACATGAGTTCATTGTATTTAGCTGCTAATCCTGTTTTTCATGCCAGGACTAAACACATTGAGATTCAGTATCACTTTCTGAGAGAGAAAGGGATGGACAAGGAGATTGAAGTCATACATACTTCAACTAAAGATCAGATAGCTGATATGCTTACAAAGAGTTTGGATGGACCAAAGCTACAGAAGTTTAAAGACATGGCAGGTATAAAGAAAGTAAGAGAAACCTCAATTGATGATTGAGGGGGAGCTGTTGGTGCAGACCAATC
This sequence comes from Ceratopteris richardii, assembly GCA_020310875.1. NCBI lineage: Eukaryota > Viridiplantae > Streptophyta > Polypodiopsida > Polypodiales > Pteridaceae > Ceratopteris > Ceratopteris richardii. The sequence continues at coordinate 152,361,266 of CM035410.1, read as the reverse complement.
ACCAATTGAATGTTTGGAAGATTAAAGAATGAAGGAGATTCAATTCATGAAGCTTGGAAGAAGGATACATTCAGAGGATGTGAGGAATGTACACATATGTACATTAGTATAGTTATAGTTCACTTAGATCTTTGATTAGTCATAGACTTGTACAAATTTCTCTATAAATATTTTGAAAATATCGAGGCGTGATATGAGAGCATATGAAGAATAGATGAGTGAGCATAGAAGTCAAAAAAGGAGAAGTTAGATGTCATGAGACATGTGAAATGTTAGTTGAGTTTTTCCTCTCATCACTCAACTGTAATTTTCTGAGTAATCAAGAAAATATTGCGCCCGATCTTTCTGTGACTGCTCCGTCTATGTTAGATCATTTGTCAAATCCTTTTGAGGATATCTAAGTTCATAGTTAATGAGTCTATGACTTGAGTTTCAGAGTCTAATTGTAAACAGGCTAGGAGAATTGTTAAGAGGAACATTCATATGTGTTGAGTGTTCACAGTTCTCTGAAACAGGCGCAAATTTCGATTTTGATCTTTTGGTCTGTTCTCACTCCACAGTTTAAAGTTTTGTGCAAGCAAGCACTTAATCCTTAAGTTGGAAGGTAAGCTTCTCGTGGCTAGAAGCATTTGCTTAAACGGGTTTTATACTGAGAGAACTGAAGTTAAGAAGTTAGGGGTGTCAAAATCGACTTCTCAGAAGTGCAGATTTAGACATAGGTAACTTGTGAAGTTGATTTCTCAAGTTATACTAAACCTTTTGAAGAAATTTAACTTGGAGGAGGTGCGCAACTTTTAGGCGACACTCCATACAAAATTTCATAGAAAACTTTACATGTTTGATAGGTCAATGAGAAGAAATTGTGCAGCAGACTTTCTGTGTTTTATCTTCTTCACAGAATTTTTCAACTTTTGATAATTTGGAGATTGAACCTCTAATTTGGTGAAGGTTTTGACTTACTCTTGGTATAGAGGTGCTCTAATCACAAGAGTAGGTTGTTCTTTTGGAGATTAACACTCTCCATCATGATTTGTGTATCTCCGTTCTATGGTGCAGTATTGGCTACTTGGATTTACTTGGGGTTGAGCCATAATGGGACACACGCTCGCCATATGGTCACCACCGCAAGTATAGCACCTCTTTACTGGGGCAAACCTTGGGATTTGTTTGATAGAGACACCTAGTTTTTGTGCCACTTTCTCAGCGAGTTCCTCAATTGATGTGGATTGCGTGGAAGAGAGGCTAGAGGCACTATCTGAATCTTTGTATATTTTGGAAAGCTCTAACTCCTCCCCTAGGTTATCCTCGATGTCAATGCACATGTGTACACACTCTTCTATGGTCCTAGGGTCCTTCAAGTACACATATGATCTCAATTTGGTACTTAGCAATCCATCCCAGAATAAAGCCACTTGTTTGGCTGGTGTGGGTAACTCGAGAACATGGCATCTCTCAAGGTATTGCCTAAATCTTCTTCCTGCAAGTCTCACGTTCTCTTGAGGGGTTTGCTTGAAGCTATGAATCAATGAGGAGGTATTATACCTTATGCCACTCTTAGAGAATTCAATAATGAAAGCCTCTAGGAGTTTTTCTATGCTCCTGAACTGTCTCTCATTCAATGGTTGAAACCACATAAGGGCGGTGTTCCGAAGGGTTAGACCAAAGGCATTGTACTGCGTGAATAGATCCTCCACTTGTTCAGCTCTCAAGACTTGTCTGAACTCAGCCACATGGTCATAGGGGTCTCCCATGCCATCGAAGTGGTTCTTCATGGACTTAACTAGTTGGGTCGGTCTCAAGGTCCTTGTGTGCTCTCTCGGTCTTGGCAAAGGAAAATCATCGGCATTTCTTCTGTTTCCTGGGACTCTATGACCCTTAGGTTCCACTCTATTTGTTTCCGTTCTCGTTCTTTCTCTTCACACTGGGTTGGCAAAGCTTACCTCAGGTTTATCCCTATGTCTGTCTCTTTGAGCTCCATGAGCTTGGGATGTTCCAGCCCCTGGGTGACCAAAGGATACATTAGACCTTGGTTGGGGGAAAATAAATTCACCCTTCCAAGTGTAAGCATGCCTATCATGTTCTGTAACCACAAAGATCCTCTCTGAAGTGTGATCTAAGTAGGTCACTCTGCCTGGGCTATCCGGATCTTTGAACTCATAGATCATGATTGACCCTACATCATTTGGCTTATCAGATTTGTACCTCCAAAAGGCTTCATCTGTCTCTTGGTTTAGGAGCAGATCTATACTCTTATTGTCCTGGGGAACCCACTCAGGATTGAGGATTCTAGTAAGAACCGATTTCCCTCGAGGGGTCCTAGGCTCTCCTCCTACGTTCCCTTGTTCTAGGTCATCTATGTCCGTCTCAGGGATCACATTCCCGAACTCATCTGTCCTATCTGGGTGACTGGTGACTACGTATATGGTTCCTTCTTTATCCAGGTATGCTCCATTTTCGAACTTGACAGCTGGGCGTTCTAGTCCAATGGATTGGTCCGGGTTTTTAATCTGGACCACGGGTCTTCCTAGGCCGTCCTCATAGGTTCTAGCACCTAATCGGTTGGTCCTAAGGTATTCCAGCTGCATCTTGTAGAGGCCTTCCACCCTATACAAATATGGCACACCTGAACTTCCTATGGGTCTGTCCATGCCTTGAGACATCTCTGATTCACTAGTCTCAGAGCTAGGGTAATGCGAGTGGTGACTCAACTACTGGGCCCACGACCTAGCAGTATGATTAACACTAGCCTCTGAAGACCTAAGACTTTTTCTATCTCTCCCTAGATGTCACCCTGATCTAAGGTTCATAAGCCTAATTGAATAGCCCAAATTTGCCCAAGTACAACCTCGTTGTTGAGTTCTTTTGTATCAGTTACTTGATTCCTTTTTAGTTGATTACCGTGTTTATGGTCTTGTCTGATATCCTGTTGTCAGGTATACTTGAGTGTATTTCCGCACTTGAAGTTGATCATTCCACGTTAAGTTACTTTCCTTTAAAGTTCTCGACCGTACAAAGATTATGTCGTTAGCTTGAACTTGAGTGTTTAGGTAGTCTTCAACTTGATAAATGCCTATCGCCGCCCTGGCCTACTCCTATCACTAGTCGTTCTTAACCTAAGCTAGGAATTGACAGAGGGAGTTGAGAATATTCCGACCTTTCTTGTTGATCCCTTGCTTTATGATGCTCTCAATTGCTCGCAATGGACCTGTGAAAGTCCCAAAATTAGCTCAAGACTTAAATTCAGTTGACAGACAGATCATGTTCATGCATGTAGTTTAGTTATCAATTATGTTCCCTGTCTCTATTGCAAACAATTCTAGATGTCCCTTGATTTTGATCCCTCTAGGTATGGCGGTTGATGCACATGATTTTTCTCCAGACACACTTGTATGGACCTCACAAATCACCTATTGCTAGACCAATTATGCCTAAAACTATCCCCAAATCTTGAAAAAAAACCCTAAATTTTTTGGCCGAAAAGCCTATCAATCGCGATCGACAAGTCTGTCAATCTCGATTGACAGAGGTGTCCGTCGAGGCCTGTCGGTCGCGATCAACATGTCAATCGCAATCGACAGCGTCAATCGTGGGTTTTTTTGGGTTTTTCATCGTAAATTCAGTCGATCGGGGCTGTGTCCGTCGTGATGGACACGTGGCTATGCGAAAAAGTCAATCAATAGTTGAAATTTAGTCGGTCGCGATCGACGGTGTCAATCGCGACAGAGTGAGGTGTCGGTCGTGGCTGTCGATCGCGGTCGACGGTGTCAATCGTGATTGATAGGGTCCTATGTGGCAGTCAGTCGGTCGTCGGGTCTGTCGGTCGCGATCGACAGGGTCTGTCGATCATGGTTGTCGATCGCGATTGATGGTCGGCCGCGATTGATAGAGAAACACGTAATTTTTCAATTTTGTTTAGTGATTTGGAATGTGCTCTGTGTGCTTGTCCTAGTGGTGCACTTAGTTTTACCAATTGGTCGAATTTTTTATCGATCGCGATCGACAGAGGTCGGCGACACACAGACAATTTCTGAGTTTTTCGTACCTGTGCAACGTGCTGGAGGGGATGATACTGCTGGATCCTGCAAGAAAACTCAACAAGCATGCAAAAACAAGGCACACAATATTGCTCTCTCGCTCTCTCTCACAAGTGGAATGAGGGAAATGAGGTGGAGAAGGTGATATGATCAAAAACTGAAAGTTTTCGCGATGATGGAGATGGAGGTGGGAGATGGTGATGATGATGATGGTGATGATGATGATGAGGTAAGAAAAAGAAAAATAAGAAGAGTGAAGAAATTACCTACAACGCCAACGTCTCAAATCTACGTCTTACCATCACACGCTCGTCCTCAAAGCTCGTTCCCCGGCAACGGCACCAAAATTTGGTGTAGCTCAGTGATGAGTAGCACCTCCTTTAATGTCAATCCGGGAAGACAAGAGGATGGTATGAAGACCTCGAGCAAGTGAAGGCACATGTGCGTGAGTGAGAAGCACACAAACATGCACACACATACACACACACGCACACACGGTAAGACAAAGAGTGAGAAGCAATGGAGTTCTTAGATTACTTTCAAAAAGCTCATACAAGTTCAATTCAATTACAAGCTGCCTCCAAAAATGAGCTCTCTAGCTCTATTTATAGTTTTTGACTAGGTTTTGGCCGTGTCCAGACCTAGTGTCTGGCCTAGTTAAAAATTAGGTTCTCTACCCTATTCGGAGGTTCAAAGGAAGTCTAAAAAATGTGAAAACTGACAGGTAGGTACTTCTAAAGCTCCTCAGGCTCAAGGACTCCTTGGCTTGCACAAAATGGAGTAGAAAAATATGAAATGGTATTTACAATGGTTTTTAGTGATGAAAATCACTATTTTTGTAGGGGTTTCTATTAACATTTTGACATACATTTCTTGGAGCTCCCTACTTGCTCCTTCTCCTTGTGTGTCCACCTCTTGTATATGCATTAGTGTCCTGAAAAAACATTGGCCTACTTGCCAGATCGTCGTTGACTGCTCTGTCTGCTTGTACTTTCTCTTCTCTCTGACTCCCTTCGTAAGCTTCCTTGCCTTGTGAGTCCTTCAGTTCCAACAATGAGTCAAGAGTAGTTTGAGGTGCATGGATACACCTTGTTTGAGGGAGTTGGTGTAGGCTAATCAGTATGGGTAGAGATCCAGACTCTTCTTGTACATTATTGTATAGTCCTACATCATTCTTTGTATATGTTACCACTTATGGTCACATTGACCCTTAAGTGGTAGATTGTTGAGGATGTAAGGATCATGTGACCTTACCCCTATGTTCAAATATATACATCATTTATAGAGCATTGCCTCAAGAGAGATCATTATGTGGGTTTCGATGCTCCCACGCATGTGCGTGCATCTCTTCTCTTCTCTCTCTCCTTCCATCTCCTCCTTGCTCCTCTTTTCTACACACCAAAACCCTTTAGTCCAATGTCGGATAGTTGACACCATGTATGCAACCATAGGGGGAACTCTTTGTGGATCCAAGTATGGATAAATTTACCAAATATAAAGATAAAGGAAAAGTAGAAGAAAAAAGGAAAAAATAATAAAAGAAAAAGTCTAGTCAAAACTTCATGATGAGTAAGAGATACAATATCTTGCCTTGTAGTTAGTAGCATGTAGTGGAGAAAGTGGTGAGTTAAGAAGAAGGCACAAACTTCTTCACATGTTCATTGGTTATAAAAGTGAAGTGGGAGCACATTCAAAACAAGGAGAGAAAGAGGCAAGAGCTCCCAGTAGTCAGATCTAGCCATTTTGTCATTTTGGTTTTCCCTTAGACTCCTTCCAGCCGCACGTCAGTTTGTACACAGCTCTGTTGCAGAGCCCATATCTCAGTGCATATATAACCATTTTGTGCGTTTAAACATTCATTGGAAAGCTTATCTTGTGTTTTTCTGCACATCATATATCTTTTTGAAAGCTTATGTAGTTTGTGAGATATCAGTGAAAGAATGAAGTCTAGTTTTTCACTATACCTGTGTAGATAGGTAGTCTATTTTGGTCAGTTCAGTTTCCCAACCAAACATATCAGAATTGTGTGATTTGTGTCTTCTTGGAAAGCCTTTGGCATCTACTTTCATTGTCTCAAATATCGCATTCAGATCATGCATACTCTGTGAGATATCTGTCAGAGAGTAAAGTCCAGTTTTATAGTGTACTTATGTGTGCACGTGGTCCATCTTGATGAGTTGAGTTTCCTGATCAAAACTCATCCAAATTACTTGAGTTTTAGCTTGTTGGAAAGCTATTTGTGTCTACTTTCTCTGTACCAAATATATTTCTCAAAGGATATATATTCAGAGAGCTATCAGTCCGAGAGTGAAGCTCAGTTCTTCAGCATACCTGTGTGGACAGGTAGTTCAACTTTGATAGTCGTGTTTCCTAATCAAAACTTGTCCAAATTAAGTCATTTATAGCTTGTTAGAAAGCTCTCTTTGTCTACTTTGATTGACTAAAGTATCAAGTCCATTTGAGTTTTTTCTTGAGAGCAACAAGCTATCTAAGGTGAAGATGTTTGTCAAAGTGCTGGACATACAAGGGTTCACTACACACTTCCGTTGCGCATAGGAGAACTCATTCTCCACAAAGGACTGTTGCTTCATATGTTTCTTGCCCTTCCTCAATGACTCAACCACTTGGTACTGGTTGTGGCTCATAAGCATCTTCAAACATCTCTTCCATTGAAATTTCCACCAATTCTTCAGGTTTTGGCACTGCCTATGGAGATGGGTGCCTCTCATATAGTGATAGCTTTGCATGTAGCTCTTCTATCTATTTCTAAAGTGCTTCGATCTCTTGTGTGTTGGCAAGGAGTGGTATGGCCTCGATCACTTGTATGTTGGTTGAGGGTTGCTTCTTGCGTAACTCATTGAGTTCTTCTTCTAACTACTCATAAGAGTCAATCAAATTTGCATGTTCTTCCAATAGAATCCAGATGTGCTTGAACGGTAAAACTTGAAATTTTGTGGGACTAATGCTTGCTCCTAGTGTACTTTCCATAGAAGCCTCCAGATTATCTTGGTTCTACTGTTGAAGATGCTTATTTTTCTTCCATTGCGGCTGCCATATAGCACCATGTTTCTTTGAAGCTTTGCATTTCACTCCATCTATCCATGCAACATGACTCCCAGATTCTTGATGGATTCATGATCAATGTTGTATAGCTTAGAGTCAAGTTCCTCATGCACTTGTTGTAGAGTATCGTACAATCCTTGTAGGGTCATATTATTCTCTTCTAAAGCAACCAATCATTCTTTAAATCAAAGACATTCAGTTGAGAGGGCTTTGTTTTGCTCTTCAAGAAGCTTATACTCATGCCATATTTTATTGGCACACTAACCATGGTTTTTAATGCATTGTTTACACTACTGGATGCAATGGCTATAGTGGAGAATGCATGGGGTTGGGAAATGGGAAAGGGAGTAGTGAATGAACTTTTTGATGGTGTGTTTGGTGTTGGTGATGTTGGTGGAGGGAGAAAAGGGATTGTGGAACTATGGGGGATGGGGGTGGTGCTATGGTTGGTGAGATATCCATAGGATTGGTGATAAGTGTGTGTCCTTTCTACCATAAAAATAGGTATTGTGGGTGCAATTCTCATGGTATTAGTGAATATTGATGATGTTGCAAATGAAGAAGGGCCCCATGAAGAAGATGGTGCTTAGGTTCCATGTATGGCTTCCTTAAAGGTTTTCCAAAATGGTGGTAGGATTGTTGCAGGTGCTTGAGGTCGATGTAAGGAAGAAAATAAAGGAGAATAGGGGTTCATGGTAAGATGGACATAGGAGGGAGGATATGATAAGAATCCTAGAATGCCTTCAGTTGGGGGTAGGTTTCCTAGATCAAGGTGCTTGTGTGGGTGGCCTAGGGTGGGTTCGAGTGGTTCTGAGGAAATTCTGTATAATGGGTTGGTGATGGAGGAGAACAATTATGTGTAAGAGACAAGGGTGCGAAAACTGAAGGAAGGTGTTGATGTGGTGGCATTAGTGGTAGTTACCACTACTTCGATATGAGGCGGGAAAAGGGTAGGGAGTAAAAAATTGGTTCTTTTTCTTGAGTGGTTTCGATGATTGTGGTTTTGATTTCTTGGGTTTGGGGTGCGGAGGTGAGATAGGTGAGGTTTGTACAAATGTTTTTGCAATGAGATCGATTCTTGCTATCAATGTTGCTTGTTGAATGGTGATTGCTTCCCTTTGTGAAACAAGTATGTGTATATTTTTGCATGGTCGTGGCCTAGTGTCATGCATCACTGGTTATATTGAGGCCTTGGTCACAGCACAATGGTGTGGATGGATTTCATAACTCCACGAGTTTCTAACGTGATTTATAGGGTCTCAATGAAATCCAAACCCATGCCTTCTTTGCCCAAAATCTGATTAACTAGCAATTGGTCCATGTGGAACAAAAGCTTACCTCTTTTCTGTACACTTGAGATTGTGTCATATAACATTTGTAGTTGCATGATGTAGGCTGGGGCACTATCATCTTCTTGGTCCTCTTTGTCTTCTTCTTCCTCTTGATCGTGTTCCTATTTTTGCTTATCATGTTGCTCCTCTTCTTGCTGATTTTGTTGATGGTCATCTGGTGCCTCTTGTTCTTCAAAACCTACCTCCATGTCTTGGAGGAGTTGTTCAAAGTCGACATTTCCTAGTTCTTCTAGACCAATTCCTCTAGGAAAGTCTAAATGTGATGGTACAGGTGGGACTATGAGTCAGGGACCACCAATGCTTCTCCTTGGTAATCTAAGTGTGAATGGATGTATTGATCTTTTCAGTGTTGGACAGATATCAAGAGTCAATGTATCCCCTTGTGGTTGGGCACATGGAATTGACCCTCTCATTCTTTTGGATGGAGGTGTGGAGGCCTTTCTACCTTTGAGCTATTGAAATGTGTTCCAAGATAGGGCTCTCTGAATAGGGATGTCATAATCCAAGCACCTATAAGCAATACATGTAGGATGGTCTTGCAAGGCCATCTCTTGTTGGCTATGTGAATTATGGTCAATGATCAAATGTGGGAGCTTGATGGTTAAATTTTGAGTGTCGGGCAAGTACAAGCTAAACCAAATTTTCTTATGGGGTTGTGTGAACTTGTCCTACCGTGGAAAAGTGAAATGTTGCATGCACATTCTAAGGTGGACAACTATATTAGGGGTCATGGCTACCATACCTTTAAGTTTGGTTAGAATTCTATTCTTCATGATATTTGGAACTAGCATCTCCTTTTCTGTGGGGATGTGCATACCTTGCATATCCAAAGATTCTTGTACTAGGTTATTTGCGAGTAAAAAATTCTTTAATTCATTCCCATGTGTAAGGGATGGAATGGCAAAAGTATTGGATGCCCTAGTTTTCTTGTTACACCTTGTGCCAGACGCTGAAGTTCTTCAACATTCTATAATCTCTCAAAATCATGTGTAAAGAACTGATAGTTTCCCCATACATTATTAAATTGGCACTTTGCTTCCTAGATATGTGCTACATCTCCTAAGGGTCCTCCAATCTCGTTGAACCCATGAGAGTGGGAATTGACTTTTGTTGTATGCCCTATAGGGGATCCTAAATTGGTATTGTTTGCACGTGTAGTAGAGCTTCAGGTCGCTCCTTGGGTGTTTCCAAAATAGGCAAAGCATCGATATCTATCATTTGTTGGCTAGTGCATACCTAAGAGCTAGTACCTACCTAAGAGCTAGTCCCTACAACTTTGGACATGATGTCAAAGGTAGTCAATGTCGCATGAATCTGCTAGAAGAAGAGAATCACAATTAGTATTTTAATAGAAACTCAATGAGGCCTAGTTCCCTTTACAATACCAACATGATTTTTGTGACCATTATTGAGTTAGTGGGCATGATGTGTAACGTGAATGTGGGCATTTATTAGTAAGGTTACAAGATGCATAATTAGGGTATGCAATGTTCTTGAAATGCATCTACTAATATGCATGGATATTTACACAGTTGGAGATGAGATTCTTGTTCTAATGTGCTCGAAGTGGATTCTTTTTCTGAGTGCAGTATGCACTATGTGCTGCTTTGCACACTCAGTAGTCCGATAGAAGATAAATTAGATAGATCAATAGTTCACAAGGTAAATAAGTCACATTAGCTGCAAAAATAGACTACAAGCTCACAGAAGCATCTCTCCATTAATGGCAGCATGGAAGTGTACAAAAAGACGATTTAAGTGGACAAATAATCACTTCACTCACTTCTCTGTGACTAACTCTCGGATACAACAAACTGGCTCTCAAATGCTAAGGCTTCTCAGAGTACTGGAAGTATACTAGCCCCTTCGAGCACTCAGTTTAGTGACTTACTCTGCTTGTCCTCGACGACAAGACCAGAGCCTCTTGTCCACTGAGCTGCTCCACAAAGGTTAGACTCCCTTCCCTAGTACCTTCACTTGTCTATGTCTTCTATCTCTCTTGTATCGTATATCCTCTTCCGTGTATAGCTTCTCACGTGTATATCCTCTCATGTGTCCAAGTGTATCCAAAAGGGTTCTTTATATAGGCATCTATCACGAGCGGTTACTCCACCACTCCTTTACTCCTCCACTCCTTCCACTTTTCTGGTACTCTGGCAAGTCCGGTTCTCTGCAACCTACAAAGTCCGGTACTCTGTCACCTGCAGAGTTCTGCCAAGCTGCCCACTCTCTAACTCTTTGCTTTCAGCTTCATTCTCTCATAAGATTCAAAGGACGAACCGAGAGATAGGTCCCACCAGTAGTAAAAAGACCAATTTGCCAATTCTTCTTTCAAGCTGAGTTAAAAAAAAAGACAAACCGAGTTTGTAAGTGGACGAATGCTAGAAAGACCAATTTTGTAAAAAGACCAAGACCAGCTTGTAAGTGGACGAAGACCAATTTTGTAAAAAGACCAATTGCTGGAATGACTTCTTCTTTATACTATATGCTGGTTCCAAGACTAGTCTCCTTCATTTTCAGCTATACAACAGTGGGGTTAGGGAGTTTGTTACATGATATGACTCTCCATACTCCCTTTATGGGATTACAAATTTAGGTGTGATTGCACTTGAGTGCATGTTGCAGAGCAAAGAGGCACAAAAGGGGAGCCCCAAAATTTTCAAATTAATGGGCATATTTTTCTTCTTCCAAAATCCTAGGAAATTCCCTCAAAGCCATGTAAATGCACTAGAGGAGTCCTCTAGATGCATAATCCCAAATCATTGTAATATATTTCTTGCAAAATAGTAGGAGAATAGAGATTAATCAATAAAGTGTCGGTCACTTGTAGGAAAGGACCATTTTTTAGGGCACATGTATATAAGTCACTTTGTGACTCTTTGTAAGCACCTTTTTGCCATTGTGAAGAAGGAGAGCTCCTGAATTTCGAATTCGCTTCTTTCCTGCAGATTTTCATCTTCTCTATGATCTTTTGTGTGTGTGTGGAGTTTGGAATGTGTGTGTAGGACTTTTGTCTACCCTTCCCCATCACTTTTGAGCTACTGTAGTGTGTGTGTGTGTGAGCAAGTATGAGTTGTGGAGTGAGTGTGTGTGTTTCCCACCATTCACTGTTTTGGTCATAACTTGAAGAGCGGTTGTCAGATTCGAGGGAAAATACCACCAATAGATGCCTCTCGTCCAGAGCTTCGAAACAAACTTTGGCCATATTCGGAGTTAGGAGCTAGGAGAAACATTCGAATTTGTAATTACTGTTGAAAGTGGTATCGCGGCATACACTTTCAGAGGTTAATTGAGTTGGAGAGGTAGATTAGTCTTTTCTCATGCATATTGGCTGAACCACTTCAATTTCCATCATCTGCACACAAGTCCTCATACACTTGGCTAGGTCGGTTCATCGGATTGATAATTAAGCGTGTGTCAATCCACCACTATATGCACTTGTGTGGCAAATGAGATTTAGTCTCTTTGACACAAGTCCCTAAGACTTCGTGACTTAGGTACACACGTTTTTGGCACTGTTGCCGGGGGACACACCCAACCAAGGTGTCTTCGTGATGGTTATAGCTTTGGAGTGAAGAAATCATACTCGTATAAGTGAATTTATTCAGTGGCAAGTAGTCAGACACTTCAGCACTTGTTACTTCACATCTGAGAGGTGTGTGTAATGAGTTTTTATGTTTAGGGTTAGGAGAGAGGGAGAGAAGAAAGAGTTAAGGTTAGGTCAAGAAGAGAATTGGAGTAGAAGTAAGTGGAAAGGTACCAAGAAAATCCCAAAAAAAATCTTTTTGCCAAGTTAGTGTAGGATAGGCCTCAGTCCTCAGAAACTATAAAAACCAAAAAAAGTAGTTCATTTGATACTTGCTCCGAGAGTGGTATCATCTGCAGACAGCAACCAATATCGCCAGTGTGGTATCATGCAAACCAAGCCTCCAAAGCTACCTAGTGCACTCAAGAATCAAGTGGGGTATCACAAAGGTAAGCTACCTCAAGATTTCAATATCAAAAACACTGTAGAAGTGCATTAACATGTGATTAGAAGCACATTCAGTATCGCGGGGTGGGATAGAGAGTTTTTAGAGATTTCTTGTGTAAGACAGAAGGTGAGGAGTGAGAGAGAAACCAGGGGGTGAAAAAATTTTTACATTTGGAGCTATTTTGGTTGTAGTATCGCGATCGGTTGAGTTTTGGTATCGCGATACCAAAATTCCCTTGTATCGTGATACTCGCCGAAGTATCATATCGTCGCATACCACTTGAGGTATCGTGATACCATTTTTGGTATCGTATTGTCAAGTTGGTATCGCGATCGTGATCTGCCAGTGGTATCGTATCGTGATCCACTTGGTATCGTATCGCCCCGGTCACGGTATCGTATCGTCGACCGAGCGGTATCGTATCACGTACAAACCCAGTATCGTATCGTTACCCTCGTGGTATCGTATCGTGTGTCTCGGGAGTATCGTATCGCATAGGACTCAAGTATCGTATTGTGCATTGTTGCGGTATCGTACCGCGACAGAGCACCGGTATTGTATCGTGAGTAGCCTTGGTATCATATCGTGATGAATTTTGGGATCGTATCATGTGGATTTGTGGTATCGTATCGGTAACTGCACTGGTATCGTATCATTAGGATTTCCAGTATCGTATCGTGCTCTACAGTAGTATCATATCGTGTCTTCGAGTGGTATCGTATCGAGTAAAAAGTAGTATCATATCATTGACTACCAAAGTATCGTATCGTGACAGGTAGTGGTATCGTATTGTCGACAAACTGGTATCGCCTAATGCAGTATCGCCTAGTGTAGTATCGCCAAGGTGGTATCCTCCAGAACATTTTCAGCATTTTTAAGGGTAAACTTGAGGCATTTGAGGAGCCACATAGGGAGAGAATTATAGCCCAAGAAATCCCCAGGAGGGTGGATGAACTTGAGGTCTCGAAGGGTTCTAAGTAGTCGAAGAAGTGTCATATCATCGATAGGAAGTACCGCTCAGGTCAGTCACCGCTCTACCTATTCCGACACCTCTAGTGGTTCAGAGGAGGAGATACCCATGGCTTCAGAAGACATGCAAGTTCATGTTCCCGAGAGAAACTTCATGTCTACTGTAGAAGGGGAGTACCGCACCTCTCTGCAAATGTGTCCACTAATGCCCAGGAGATTCCTATCTACCTAGATGGTTTAAATAGATCAGTTGCCCAGATGGTGACCCCCACCAATTCCACAATTGTGCCCAGACCAGCTGTCAAGTATGAAGGAGGGGCATACATGGATAAGTTGGGTCACATCTATGTGGTGACAGAACACCCAGAATTCATCAATGAGAGAGGAGGATTGGAAGGACAAGAACATTCAGGAAGACCAAACCGTGAGGAGTTGGTAACCACTCTGAGAGGCAAATCAGTGGTAACTAAAATCTTGAGAGGGGATTTGATACCTCAAGATGACTATTTACTGGAAGTCTATTTGGTCCATGGATCAGATTTATTGCCACAAACTGATTCACCTGCATGCGGACACGAGGAAAATCCTATGACCTTTTACAAGGTAAAAGACCCGGAAGACGAGACTAGAGTAACATACCTAGACAAAAACCAAAGAAGGTATTGGCTTGTCGATGCCTTAGATAGAGCTCAACTGAAGTATATGGGCTTGTCTGTATTCCCCCAGCAAGAGCAGGCAACTACCTCTCAGAACCCGTTTGGGACACAACAAGAGTCGGAACATACTATGTCGGGACAAACAAGCCATCGGAGTATTCCAAATAGAACCCATGTACAATTTACAATGCCCAGAATGCAAGCACACAATTAAACACACCCTGGAGTAGGCAACCTACATAGGCCACCAGTAAGACCAAGACCATCAATAGGAGCTCAGCCCGGAATGCATCCAATCAGACCAGCAATCCCTGTAATGCCTAGACAGCCAAAGCCCATAAGAAGATTAATACCGATTCAGGTGGCCAAATGTATGAGAAATCATTACGATGGATTGGGAGAACCTTACGACCACATTGCTGAATTTAAACAAGTTCTAAGAGCTGAACAAGTGGATGACTTCTTTGTGCAGTATGAGTCCTTTGGACTCACTCTGACAGGAACGGCTCTGACGTGGTTCCAGCCACTAGACCCCAATCAATTTGGAGACATTAAACAGTTCTTTCAAGAATTCATAGGGGAATTCACTAAAAGAGGGATTAAACACAACTCCTCATCTTTAATCCATAGCTTTAAACAGAACCCCAATGAAACTATAAAAACAACTGCCCAAAGATTTAATCAGTATGTTGATAGATGCCCAGTAACAAAAAGACCAGCGCAAAAAAAATTGATATCTTTATTCTTGGATGGACTAACGAACGGAACTTTAAGAACCTTAGTCTATGTAAAGGGATTACAGACGTTGAGTGAATGTCTTCAAGAATGTATAACTACCTCCTTGGTCCAATCCCAAGCTTTGGAAAGTGTCAAAGAAGTAATCAGAAGACACTTGGAGTACGGTTACATCCAACTCTAGTAACGTAGAAGAATTAGCAGAGCTAGTGGCGAAGAAGCTAGGAGTTCAAGGACAAAGGAACTACCAGCACCCTTCACTAAAAATACCCATGTTGTGAAGATGCAACTTAGGTGGATGTGATCATCCCACTCACATGTGTGTGCGAGGAGGAACAGGTCTACCTCAAGCTTACCCTTATAATAGGCAACCCCATCAAGGAACCACCTTGTATTGCCACATAGAACAGAAATACAACAACCATACTATAGAGAATTGCCCATTCAATAGGCAGACACGACCTTTACACCCACCTTAGTATCGGCCATATGGATATCCACTTAGGGAGCCAGGCAGGGAGATGCCCAAGTACAATCCCTACCCAGCACCACCAGGAGCACCTAGACCATATGACCAAGTACAATTTGGAAACCCTCAGCTAGTGTTAGGACCACAACCACCATTTCCCCAACATGTGGTACCAGTCAAGTATGCCCAACCAAAGGAAAACCTAGAAAGAGCCATAGTGTCAACATCACCGATAGCTAGTGTAGAGTCAACAAACTCAGGATACGAGCAATCCCAAGGAGAGTACTATTCCTATGATGCTAGTATAATGGAGTACGAGCAAGCTTATGACCCGCAATACTATGGATACGAAGGATATGACAATCCCTATGGACCAGAGGTGGCAACATCAATGTACACCGCACCTAAAGGCCAGGTGCCCGTAAGACCCCCCATCGGACCACCTGTGCCAAGAGGACCGTGTTATAGATGCGGAGGAGACCACTTTATCAGAGAATGCACTCAGCCATACAACCAACCACCTCCTAGGACTTGGGAAGGGTATTGCAGTGATTGTGGAAAGGAACATCTCTTCAGAGATTGCCGAAAAAATCCCAATAAGGCTCCAGACGTTGCACCTATTAATTTGATCGAAGTGATAGAAGCGTCGGGAAGTGACAAGGAATACACGGTACCATTAAAGGCCATTACACGAGCACAAAAGAAGGAACAAGAAGGAAAAATAACGGACCTTGAACAAGGGAACAGTAAAACCCTAGACCCCAGAATTCAAATAGTGGAAGATTCAGAAGACCCACGCGAGAGTACTCAAGCAACTAAAAGCCAAAAGTGGAAGGAAAGGAGAGAAAATCTCAAAGAGAAATTGATGAAAAACAAAAACTAGGAAGACAAGAAACATACTCGTAGCAATAAGAAACCTAAAGAGCCAGAGATTCGGGAAGAAGTTCCTATTCCATCGCCTATCCGAAACTCAGAGAAACCAATGTCAATTCTAGCCGACCCAAAAACGGACGATTTGGATATGTGGTTGAAAGCTTACCAAGCTAGAATAAAGAATGGACCGAATGTGGAGCAACATGAAAGATTTTACCCACAAGGAGAGTTAGAAAAGGAGAGGTTAGCGGTATGTAGGAAACTCATAGAGGTAGCTCAGGCCACTCTAGAGAAGACTATCCCAGCTCTACCTGAGATGAGAATATCAGGAGATCAATACAAGGATTGTATTAAAGCTAAGGATAGGGAACCAAAAGCAAAAGATGATAAAGCAGAACTGTTGAAAACCCAGGACAAACCTATGCCCACAGTTCCGGATCTAGAGGCTGACTGGCCAAAGGAGTTGTGGAATAGAATTTGAGAAGATCAATGGAAAAAGAATGGAGTCGCAAAACCTCCTTTTGAGGAATTAGAGGTGGAAGATCACCAACCAGGGCCTAACATGGAAGAAATATATGAGGAAGTTTTGAGACTAGACAAAAATAGGGAGGAGGCCCAGAGTATTTCTACCTTACCAAACTACACGGGAGAATACGAAGGAGAATCCATAATCTTCTGTGCGCCCACAGTACGAGGGAAAGTAAAAGGAAACTCAGATAAGAACTCACACAATCTAATAGAACTTAAAAAGACCAAAGTACTGCCAATTGACCGTGGAAGAACTACTTTGTGTTAGACCACAATTATGGAAACAATTAGCAAGGCAATTGGAGTTAGAGCAAGAGAGGAATGAAAAAGAGAGAAAGAAAAATGAAAAACCATCTAACGTACAAATCCCAGTGGATAAGGTTGGAGAATTTAGTGAAGGAGACGAAGGTAAAATGTGTTTACCGATCGCCTACAATGGCTATATGACCAATTGTAGTTCAGTGATGAGTAGCACCTCCTTTAATGTCAATCCGGGAGCCAAGTGCGTGAAATATTCAGATTTGAGTATGGTCTCCTCAATGGTTTTCATGGCCAGCATCTGAGTTGCTATGCGCTCTTCGTGGGTGTGGCCCATCTCTTCTACCTGCTTCATCCAAGCAGCAGGGGGTTCTTCGTAAGTGTCCTGTCCCTCGTCAGTGATTCTGCCTCCTGGAAGAGGTTGAGGCTCATAATTATCTTCAAATGTATCTTCCACTGGAATGACAATGGCCTCCTCTTCTATTGGTTGATCGGGTGGAGAGGGGGGTCATTCATATTGTAATAGCTTAATCTTTAATTCTGCAACTTGCTGGCGTAGTTGAAGTACCTCATTGGCCGTTGAAGATTCGGGCTCTGGTGAAGTAGCAGAATTGACCATCTCTTTAGGTTCTGATGGGTGTGGTGGGGGCACTTGGGATCTCTGTAGTCCCTTTACCTGATCTGCCAATTGGTCATGTGCCTCCAAGAGGGTCGCATAATCTTCTAACACCTGTTGAATGTGTTCTGAGGGAATAGCTTGGAATTTGGCAGGGTCTATAGGTGCCCCTGGGGTGTTTTCAATGGTTGCTTCTAAGTTATCCTGGTTTTGTTGCTGTAGTCTTCTGTTTTCTTCTTGAGCAGCTACTAAGTGGCGGCGAAGTAAGTCCATGTTTCTTTGTAGTCTAGCATTGCGGGGGAGCTAGTCTCTGAGTTGTTCTTCCATAGCCTTACTTGTCTCTGCATACTTGGCTTCAAGCTCTGCATTCGATTGTTGGAGGGTGGTAACTTCTTGTTGTAATGCTACATTACTCAACTCCAAGGCATTGACATGTGCCTGGACGTGAGCCGACAATTTGCAAAGCTCATTGTTATTCTCTTCCAATAATCTATACTCTTGCTTAAGTTGTGTGGCAGCTTCGAACATAGTGTCTAGTGCATGACTAAATGAGGTGGATGCAGGGGTAGAGGTGGAAAATGCAAGGGTTCGGGAAATGGGGAAGGGAAAAGTGGATGATGTGCCTACAGTGATTGGAAATGGTGATGTGAGTGAAGTGAAATGTGATGATGTTGGAACAACAGTGGTGGTGGGTGGTCTGGTGGATGGTGAAATGTCCATGGGATCGGACGTGATTGTGTGTGAAGTGTGAATCATGAATATTGGAATGGTGGGTGGTGTGTTAGTGGTGGCCGTGAATGTGGGGGAGGTGGGTTGGGAAAGGGACTTTCTATTATGATTCTCAATTTGTTGCACTATATTTACAAGGTTTGCCAAGAATGGAGGTAGGGTGGTGTGTGTAGGTTCTGAGGAGGTTGAGAGGGGTACGGTGGGTAGGGGTTGGTAAGTCGGAAATGTGGTGGTGAAGGGAAATGGGTGTGTTAGTGTTTGGGTAGGGACATGTGGCTATCCAAGAGCTGGTTGAAAAGAAGGGTGACCTATGATGGTTTGATGGGTGGCAGGATGACCTAAATGAGGTTGGGAAGATGGACCCGCAATGATAGGGGTAGAGACAGGTAAGGACGACAAGATGGTGGTGTGCGATATAGGTTCACTATGGGTGGACACTGGTTGTTCAGGAAGGCTAGTGGTGAGGGGTTCTGAGGGCTGGATGGGAGGTGACGGTGGAGATGGTATCTATATATTTACATCTGGTTCATCTCTGTTAGTTGGGCTGGCCATGTGAACATCTTCTTGAGTGGTGGTAGGGAGTGAGGTAGGGACTTCCATTTGAATCATCTTTCCCCTTCGCGATCGCGTATCGATCCTTCGTTGGTCATATTGAGGGGTATTACGATATACCATGGTCCTCATGGCTTTCACGATTCCACAGGTATCTGCCAAAAGATTCAATGATTCTACAAAATGAGGGTCTACATTTTCCGCTTGCAACATCTGGTTCACCAGTGCTCTATTTGCCTCTTCGGACATCTTATGCCTTTTCAACACTTGCTTCATCGTTTTGTAGAGTCGTTTGAGTTGTGCAGTATAGGCAGGGGCTGCCTCCTCACTCTCCTCTGATTCATTCCTCTGCATCTCCTCTTGTTCATGTGTGCCTCCTGTCTGAGTGTGTTGTGCCTCATCTTCCCAATGTACTCTTTGTGCTTCACCATGTGATCGTCCTCTCTGGGATGATGATCCAGGTCCGTCGGTCTCTGAGAAAAACTCACTCTCAGATAATTGGGTTGTTTGCAAGAAGCTTTCAAAGTCAAAAGATGGATCCTCTGCCAAAGTAGCCATGGATGCAAGCTCAGCATCCAGGGGTAGTGGAGGGGCTGATGGAGTGGGTTGTACCACGCCCTCTGATTGTGGTCCTTGGAGATGGATTGTGAATGGGGCTACTTGTTCTTCTTCTCTACAGGAGGTTGGATGCAAGCTCAGCATCCGAGAGTAGTGGAGGGGCTGATGGAGTGGGTTGTACCACGCCCTCTGATTGTGGTCATTGGAGATGGATTGTGAATGGGGCTACTTGTTCTTCTTCTCTACAGGAGGCTTCTATGGTGACCTTGCAAGGAATTAGAACCTGTGAAAGAGATCCACACATTCTTTTCGCGGGTTGAACCCTTGACTTCCACCCCTGGAAGAATTCCAACTGTGAGTACTTAAGGGCCCGTGCGATCGGCACATCATAGGCAAGGCATCTGTAGATAATTCTTGTAATAGCACAGCAACCATGCAAAGTAGGCTTCCTCATGCCTCTTTTGCCTGCTTCATATAACTGGTCAAGGATCCACACTGGCATTTTGATAGGTAAGCTCCTAGTCTCCGCTAGGTATAACCCATACCAGATCTTCTTATGAGGCTGTGTGAATCGGTCTTGTGCTGGAAATGCAAAATGTTGAAGACACATTCGCAATGGTATAGCAATGTTCGGGGTGAGAGCACACATTTCTTTCAATTTCTTGAGTTTATTGTTCTTCATAGACTCCGGTATCAAAGGATCTCGATCGGAGGGTACATGGGTGCCATACATCTGAAGGGCCTCCCTGATTAAGGTGACATTCAACTCAAACTTTTTCATTTCCTCCTGGTTTGATAAAGAGGGCACCAGGAATGTGCCTGAATGATCTTTGTCTCCTGTCACTTTCAAAGTGGCAATCAAGTAATAGCACCTAAGGAAATCAGGTTTAGGCAGAGATGCACTAAAATAATCCTGTAACCCCGCCTTCTGCCAGATATCTTGAAGAGAAGCTACATTTTGTAATGCTTCAAATTCTAGTGTGAAGAACTGAAAGGTCCACCAAACTCCTCCAAATTCCAACTTGGACTCCCAGATATGATCTGCATCTCCCAAATCTCCTGGCATCTCATTGAACCAATGAGAATGTCCTTTTACTCTCTCTGTTAGGCCACTCGGTGGATCCGAGATGGGAATTCTTCGCACATTCAGTAACTCTTCAGGCCTCGCTGTCAGTGGAGCCTCCACAAGCATGGTATCCCAATTTCCTTGAGTACTAGTGCCCGCTTGGGAGCTTGTTCCTGCTGCTGCTGCCATGAGACTTCTGATGCTTATCTGCTAGAAGAAGAAGGGCACATTAGTGTTGCATAGGAAACAGGATGTAATGGTGTTCCCTCCACAATACTAACATGACAATCCAGATGGTTAGTGGTTAGAGGTGAAGTGTTTGTGATAGGTGTGAGTGGTGGTTAGTGGTTAGTGTCATCCTAGATGCATGCTTTGGATATGCAATGTACTCAGAATGCACCTACATCAGAGTGGATGGATTTACAAAATTGGGTCAGGGGGTTTGATACATGGTTTATGCCTTCAAACTTTGATAGAGGATTCGTAGCTCTTAGAGCTAATGACAGGTAAAGATTTATGAACTAGATTATGCTGGATTTGGGACCTTTTGGGCACCCATTTCCAGACATGTCTAGGTTCGACTGAAGGTGTAGCAGTGTGAGGTGTAGGTATCTTCCTTGAGTTATTTGTCAAGGGTACTTGTGAGTGTTGATTCACGCTAGTGATTGGAGGTGAAGTTATTTGGGCTTGTAAGCAGGCCTTGGGCACCCAAATCCGTCTAGCATTAGGGCTAGCCTTCATTGACTGCTTAGGGACCCAAATAGAAATGGTATAGCTAGGGTGTTGCCTAGGGAACTCCTTCGTTTTGGTCCTTGATGGTGTGGCTCCTGATGCCTTTTTGAGAACCTGCCTTTGGAGCCGGGTTTTTTTCCCCCTTGCGTATCCAGACCTGATTCATGCCTCGAGGTACTTCATAATGTGGAGGTTGGTGCTCATGCTTCTTGATCATCGGTCTCCTCCGTGTTGGGTGTTACTGAGCCTTCCCCTTTAGATTCTTCTTTGGAATAGATGGGAACTCCTTCTTGACTTCTGTACCTTCGGCGAGAGTGACAATCCTCTGCACCATAGAACTTTGGACAAGAACAGCATTGTTATCTTTATGTGGGTTCCTGGAGGGACCAGGAGTTGGTGCATGTTCTAATGGTTTGACTGCTTGATTTTCTAATTCAATCATAAGGCGGCTTTGGCCTGCCCAAACCTGAAGAAGTCCACTTCTTAGGTTGAGGTTGACTATGTGATCATAGATCCAGTCTTGGCCCAAGACAAGAGGTTCGGTAAGATCCTCGTCTTCACACACTAGCACTTTTGCTGGCATTAGGACCTCTTGAATGTAGAGGGGAAGTTTCACCTCTCCCATGCAAGGGGTTTCAACTCCTCCTAATCCTATCAGATATGCTTCTAGGGGTTTTACCTCCAATTGCAATTGCTGGCAGTAAGAAAGCCGAACTGCACTAGTGGTTGCTCCTGAATCAATTAAAGCTCTCACAATCCTTGCACTCTCTCCTTGTCCTACTTCTAGGGTCACAAAAGGTCGTTGATCAACTATCTTATGAGACCGTTCACCAGAAGCTTCGCACATGGCTATGTGATAACCTAGAGCTTCATGAGCATCAGTCATGGGTTGATCTCTACCTTGCCTTCTCAATTTCATTCGTCGAATGCGTTCTAAAGCTTCGGCCTGTGCTTCTTCTCGCATTCACTTTTCCTCTTCTTTACGTTTCTTTGCAGTATTAAGTTGATTGAGCATTTCTTCAGTTAGGGG
This sequence comes from Ceratopteris richardii, assembly GCA_020310875.1. Taxonomy (NCBI): domain Eukaryota; kingdom Viridiplantae; phylum Streptophyta; class Polypodiopsida; order Polypodiales; family Pteridaceae; genus Ceratopteris; species Ceratopteris richardii. The sequence goes on along the minus strand of CM035410.1, from coordinate 152,339,072 downwards.
TTCTTCATATAGCTTGACTCTACATCCGCTTATGTAACTTGGTAGTACGTCACCCTCTAGAGTGGCTAGTTGTACTGTTCCACTTGTGGAGATCCTATTGATAATCATTGGTCCATAGCCTCTTTTCTCTAATTTTTGTGCATGTTGCTTCAATGTGTAGACTAGGACTAGGTCTCCTGCTTTCAAGCCTTTATCCTTCACATGTGTATCAAAATACGCCTTTTGCCTCTTCTTGGCTGCATAGATTCCTGCTGCAGCCCTCAATCGTGTCTCACCTAAACGTTCAAGATCAAAGATTCTAGAGGAGAGTTCATGGCCTGTCCAGTCATGCTCTTGTGCTACTTTTAATGTAGGTATCAAAAAGTCCAATGGTCGCACCGCATTCTGGCCAAACACCATCTGAAAGGGTGTGGCTTGGAGTACCGTTTTATAGGCAACTTGATATGCCCAAACAGCGTGGTGTAGCTGTTTGTCCCAATCAGAGCGTTTATTATTCAGCGCTTTAGTCAGCACATTGCACAAGATCTTATTTGTGCTCTCAGCCTGGCCATTAGCTTGTGGATGATAGGGGGCAGACTTCTCATGTATCACCAAGAATTCTTGGAGAAGGTTTTCTATGACTTCATTCAAGAAGTGTGTGCCTCTATCACTCACTAATTCTATTGGCAATCCATATCTAGTGAACACATTTTCAAATAAGAAATTTGCTATTGTTTGAGCATCATTCTTCGTAGTGGCTTTCACTTCTACCCACTTGGTTAGATAGTCTGTGGCCACAATGATATACTCAGCATGTGAACCCTTAGCTGGGGGATTAATAGGACCAACAAAGTCTATTCCCCACGTAGAGAATGCACGTCCACCCATCATAGGCTTCAATGGCATCTCATCCTTGGGTATGGGATATTGGGTTCGCTGACAAACATCACATCTCTTCACGTAGGTATGTGCATCCATGTGAAGAGTTGGCCACCAAAGACCTGCAAATAAAATTGCATTGATCACCCGATCTGGCCCAAAGTGTCCTCCTGCTACACCCTGGTGAGCAGTGTCCAAGATCTTCAAATATTCGCTCTCATGGACACATAGTCTCAGGTAACCATCTTTACCACGTTTGTGTAAATTATCACCAATGATTGCGTAATCTAAGGCTTCTTGTTCCAAACTCCTTTGTCTAGCCAAATTCATATCTTGAGGGAATGTTTTCGTCCTCAGAAAGGCTACTAATGGTTCACTCCAATCTGGTACTAAAGATATTCGATAAAGAGTAGCATGTTCCACTGGTGGTTTAGTGCAACAGATTGGGCATTCTTTGCACATCCTATGGACATCAACTTCCATAGTTGGCCAATGCACTCCTAGTCTCCTCAGTGTCTCTAGGGTTCATTGTTTTGAGTAGTGTTGCTCTAATGCACCTACATGTGCTAATTGCAACCATTTAGCGTACTCGTCCTCTTCCACGCAACAGGCTAATACTCCTTGCTCTGTATGTTTGTACATACTTCTTTCCAAGATATGATACTTTTGAGCTTTTACTATCTCTCTATCTTCTGTGTGTATTGCCGGGTGATTAGGCCCGTATGTCAATACTGGCACTAATGGCTTAGCCCACTGAGGTACAACTTCCAAATTAAACAAGTAAGCACCAGGTAAGTCATCTGACACTCCTTGTGGGACCTCTCCTGATGTGAGCCTTGAGAGATGATCTGCTCTCAGGTGGGTCTTGCCTTTCCTCACCACAACCTCAAAGTCGTATTCCATTAGTAAGAGGAACCATCTTACCAATCTGCTTGTATTGCATGGCTTGTTTACCAAGTACAACAGAGCTTGATGATCAGTAAAAAATTTAAACTTATTTGCAAGCAAATAGTGTCTAAACTTTTTAACTGCATATACCATGCCTAACCCTTCTCGTTCAGTGGTGGTATAATTTTGTTCAGCTGCATTCAACTGTCTACTAGCATAGGCAATTGGAAGATCCATGTTACCTTCACCTGTAGGTTGTGCGAGTACGCATCCAATAGCATAATTGGATGCATCCACATGGACATGGAATGGCTTGTTCCAATCTGGTGTGGTCAAGATTGGTGCTGAACATAATCTTCATTTGAGCTCCTTGAAAGAGTTCTCACATTCATCAGTCCACTCAAAGTTATTTAGAAGAGCATACAAAGGCTTTGCAATGACTTTATACATGTGAATGAACCGGCGGTAGTAACCACAATGCCCCATGAAGGCATGTACCTCCTTGACATTCCTTGGCCTAGATAGTTCTGCAATGGCTCTCACTTTCTCCTCATCCGTTGATATGCCATTCTTTGACACTATGTGCCCTAGGATCTTGCCTTTCCTGACCATGAAAACACACTTTTCTGGGTTCAAGCAGACTTGATATTCTCTACATTTGTCAAAGATTTATCTGAGTTCAGGTATATGGGTCTGTCTAATGTTGGAATGAGCGCAAAGATCATCAACATAGACTTCCAAATTTTTCCTCAAGAACTCTTTAAACACGTGGCACATCAGCCTCTTGTAGGTTGCAGGTGCATTGGTAAACCCGAATGGCATTACCCGAAAAGCAAATATGCCCCACTCTGTGGCAAAATCCGTCTTATGCTGATCTTCTGGTGCAATGGCTACTTGATTGTAGCCAAAGAACCCATCTAAGAAGCTGTACACTTCCTTGCCTGCTACCCTTTCTAATAGATGCTCAGTGATAGGAAGCGGATAACTATCCCTGATAGTGGCTGCGTTAACCTTCTTCAAGTTAATGCATACACGTAATTTGCCATTCTTTTTGGGCACCACTACAATGGGGGATACCCATTCAATGTGCTCAATTTCAAAGATAAATCCAGCTTCAACCAAGCGATCTATCTCCTCTTTGATCTTGGCAGCATAGTTGTCATTGTATGTGTATGGCTTTTGTTTAGAGGGTCTCGCATCTGTGGTCATGGGAATTGTTGGGGGATTCTTGGACGAGAAGGAGTTTGAGGGTTTGTAGGAGAAAAAGGAAAGAATAAAGAAAGAAATGAGCTGGGAAACTTCACAGAGGAAATAACCTTGGAAGCTTCTGCAGAAGCACACCTTGGAATCTTGAGTTTGATTACAGTAAAACAATTACAATGTTTGAGCACAATCCGAGTCAATACTTCTGTGCGCACTACAGAGGGTGCTTAATTACAAAATACCAATTATCCTGAAGTCTTCTTGCAGTCGGCCTCCTCTGCACCAGTCCTCTACTTGCTTCAAGCTTATCCTTGTGCACACCTTGCACCAAGCTTCCACCAAGATGAGGAATGAGTATCTTCTATCGGCATGCACACTGCACAGAGACCTTGAGGTCCTTGGGGTCTAGCTTCGCACTCTCTGCCTTCTTCCTTAGCCACCTCTCTTGCACTCTTCACTTCCACCTCTCTGTGTCGTCGCACCCTGGTGTCTCTTGCACTTCTCTCTCTTTCTTACTTCCAGTGTGTCACCAAGAATAGCCTTTATCTTTCTTTGTTGAGTGCGCCGGTTCCGTGCACTCTAGCTGTAATACAATCTTGGTGCCCTTTCAATGTGCCAAGATTGTCTTTTGAACTGGCAGCCAACGACCCACTACTTTGTCCTGTAATGACTTTAGACTTAAAGCAAAATTTTGATTGGGCGGCCCTATTTCCACCTTTGCGTACACGGGCGCTTCCCATACCTTCACCTTTTCCTTTTAATTCTTTACTTTTGCACCTAAGACTTTAAATTCACCCTTTGAACCTTAAGAGAATTAGAAAAATACTTCTGCAATACTTCCCCAATTTAATACCTCTTGTCTGTGAACAATTAAAGACCTTTTATATGAACAATTGAAGGTGCACTACCTGTGCACTTTGACCCTGGAATTTTGATACTTTACTCTTGCCTATGCATAGTTGTGACCTTGACTTTGCTAGTTTCAACCGGTTAGGGCTCAACAGATGCCCACCACCTAAAGTTCTCTCCGTCCCGGAGAGACCACAATGACACAATGTAGGGAGGCTTCAATAACAGAGAGAAAACATCAGAAGAACCACAGAGGAAACGGAGGTAAGGAAATAGATAAAGATGGCGATTATTGATGAAGCATAAAAAAATCAACAAATAAAGAGTGCTACTAATATTTATTAACCGGGATCATGACAAAAGGAGAAGTATGATGAGATGTGTTGAATTTCTAGAATTGAAGCTGAAGCCCTAAATGCGAAGTGAAGTAATTTATTGTGAAGGGGGAGTGGGATCGGCAGCTGAGGGTTGGGGAGAGGATGGCAGTGGAGCAGAAGCTTGCTCAATCATATTTTGGAGAGAACTAAGGCACTGCCTAAGGTGGTCCCTTTCACGTATCAAACGACGGCACGTAGCATTATCACATAACCCTAAGGAAGAGCGATTTTAAAGATCGGATAAGTTCTGTAATGCGGATTCGGCCATATCTCGGTATTTGTCGCGCTCATCTTTGAGTAAGCGGGCCGTCTCATTGAGTGATTGCCATTGAGAGTGAGCTATTCGATTGATGTTGTCTATGGTATTAATGTATTGTTGATGAATAGAAGCGGCGGCTGATACAGAATCCAAAGACACTTTGGAGGCATGAGCACTGCCAGAAGCAGCTTGACTGGCATCGCGGAGCAATTGTAAAAAGGAAGGGGCGGAAGGGAGATCAATTGGAGGGGAGGGTGCAACAGGTGGATCTGGATGACTGAGAGGAGATGCAGGCGGAGTGGGTCGCGTGAATGGAACCGCAGTGGTCGGAGTGGGGGCGGAAAGGGGAGGACGAGGTGGTGTACAAGTCGGGTTGTGGGTGTTGAGCTGCGTTTGAACGAGCGGCCGGAAAGCTGGTGTGGAAGAAGGGTCATGTGCCAGAGTGGGATCAGGAGTAGGAATGGGCGCATTAGCCGGAGAGGCGGAAAAGATATTCAAAGAAGAGTGTGGAGGGAGGGAATTAAGATCAGGGGGAGCGGACAGCAGTGTGGAAGCGGAAGCCGAGTCGATGGAGATTATAGGGGAGGGGGAAGGAATTGCAGTGGAAGGTATACAGGGATGACTATTCCGTTGGCTAACAGGGCTGGTCTACGACTGAAGTAGAGGGGAATTAGGGTCAGAGTTCGATGGTATGTGATAAAGCCAAGCTATGAAGGGACCAGAATATAAGGAGAATGTGCGAGAGCCCCTGGAGACAGCTTCACGAAGGCGACGAGAGTGCAAATGTAAGGAACCATAGATGAGGGCTGCGTAAGGGTATGGGCGGCTATTTAGGAAGCAAAAAAGCGGATCAGCAATGCGAATATCAGACCATGGTAGTGAAGATGTGGGACTACGAAGCAAAAAGAAAAAAATGAATGCATTAAGTATGGATGTCATGCGGATGGAAAATCAGGCACTAGTGTCGAAGCGATCTCTACAAAAGGCAATTGTGGCAGAAGCTGACAATCCAGAATATAAGAATGGAGGATTACTGAAATGGACGTGGGAGGAGCCGAGACTAGCAGCAAGAGCGGGAATGGAGAGAGTGCCTGTGCAAAAATTAGGAAAGAGGTGGAGAGCTTCATAGACGTCACTATAATTGGAGGGATCATTCAGGAAAACGTTGGCCAAGCCCCAGAGACCCGCCTGTTGAAGATTTTCGACAGAAAAAAGGCGACGGAGTTCAATAGTTGGGAGAGATAAGTGAATACGAAGCTGCAGATCAAAATCTGGCGGACGAAAAAAACGCACATAATCTCCTGAAGGCGAATTTGGTTGCGAGGTATGAGAAGCTGAAGGAGAAGGAGAAGGATGGCGAGGGAGGGGAGGTGGAGAATATATATCCGTGGAATCAGATTGAACTGAATAAGTGGGAATATGTAGGATGGCAGGAGGAAGTGAGGAAGGCGATGCATCATGTTGTGGGTCAGTGGACACGGGCAACGTAGGGAGCTGAGAGTGGAGGCCGGTGGTGGGTGTGGCAGACGCAAGAGGAGGGTAATATGGATTGAATCGTATGCAGTGCTGAAGGAGTGAGTTCCGAGATGTCGTCCAGTGCGGTGGGATCGGCCATAGAGGTCTGCATAGAAAGGACCCGGTAGAGAGATTGCAAGGAGCTGCGAGCTGTTGAACTTTTTGCGTTGAAGGAGTCGTATCACATCAAGGAGATGATTGTGGAGGGCGTGGGAACGAGGACTAGTACCGCCAGGCTGCCTGTGTGAACGGCAGGCAGGGATGCAGAAGAGATAGAGGAGGATGAAGGGGGGAAGGAGGGGAGTGTGGAGGGGAATGGATGGAGGGGGGGCGGGGGAGGGTGGTTCGAGTGGGCGGGGAAGGTGGAGGGGGAGTGGAGGGGAGGCGGGAGTGGAGTGGAGGGGGAGGCGAGGAATGAGAGGGAGGGTGGGCGGGTGGGTGGGTGGGAGGGGGTGTGGAGAGGGAGGGTGGGCGGGTGGGTGGGTGGGAGGGTGTGTGGAGGGGAGGCGGGAGTGGAGTGGAGGGGGAGGCGTGGAGTGAGAGGGAGGGTGGGCGGGTGGGTGGGTGGGAGGGGGTGTGGAGAGGGAGGGTGGGCGGGTGGGTGGGTGGGAGGGGGTGTGGAGAGGGAGGGTGGGCGGGTGGGTGGGTGGGTGGGAGGGGGTGTGGAGGGGAGGCGGTGTCGCGAAGGGCTCAGTTGGGTGGATCAGGCCAACTGCTTGTGTTCCAAATAGACGGTACACGCAGGGTGCTTCGGGCAACTTAAGAGGTAGAACTCAAATATAGACGCTCATAGATAATTAGATGAAATCATAACTCAAATCACACATACAATTCATTAACATCATAAGAGAGATCGGAAATAAGAGAGATGTGAGGAAATTGGAGAGCCAATTAATTCATAATAATGTGTTCATACAAATATAATGCAGATAACATAAACAGATACAAGTTACCAAAACATCATAAATCATGATGTCCTCCTCAATCATGTGAGTAGAACCTCCACACTAAGATGTGGACCAACACTCCTTAAGAGTGTGAGAACCCCTCCTGCAACTCCTCCAACTCCTCCAATCCACCTCCAAGAACTCCTCCAAGAGCTTCAGAACCTCCAAGAGCTCCTCCAAGAGCTTGTAGAAGATATAGGTGAAGGATTCTAAGTGAAGGCCTCCAGACAATAAGCCAAAGCTCTTGTTATATAGTGTTTGTTCCCTTTGAAAAGCACCTAATAAAGCACACTTGAAAAGCTCCTTCGTAGCGATCTACGATCAAATAAAATCATGCGCGATCTTTATCGCCGTCCATCATTCGCTGTCCGCTAATTAAATCAAAAGCAAAGATCAAAAACAACTTCTACAAACGCGCTGCTGGGAAGATTCGAACTCTGGTGGCCGATATGAGAGATTCACATTTTAACCAATGCGCCAACGATCTTAGTTGTAGAAGAAATAGAGAATAGCTCTAGACATGGTTTCATGCTAGGCTGGCTGCCGCCGCGTTTCAAACTGGACGGAGAGTGCTATAAGAACTCATGTAATAATTGAACCAATGGAACATTGAATGGAACAATGGAATATTGCTTTGCAACAATTTCCAACAATCCCCGTGCAATGTTATATTGGTACAATCTTCAGTAATCTGCAAATCTTCTCTTGACTATTTCTAGCCAATGCTTCAGTAAAATATCTGCAACATTCTCAGTAGAAAATTATTTAGATTTGGATTAATCAAACACTGGATGTGGATACGTAAAGATGTGGGTACGTAGAGATGTGGATACGTAGAGATGTAAATCTCTACGACATTCGCCCCTACTAAACTTGCACATCATCCTTGATGGGCCAATCTTCAAATCTTCTTTTTGCTTCAAAATAATCTGACATTTCATAGAACATTGAATTTTGAAAACATTTATCAAGTGCATGGGAAGATAAGCATTGTGCCTATGCAAGGCCATATAATGTAGCCCTATCAATTGCATACTTTGGAAATGCATGGTCAAAATATGGTGCAAAAGATAAGGTAATTGGCATTTGTAGATGAAGCATGTGCGCTCACTTTCATACATTTCATACAGAAGTCCTTTCCATCACTCAAAGTGCATGGGTAAATGAAAAATGTGCCTATGCAAGGCCATATAATGTAGCCCTATCAATTGCATACTTTGGAAATGCATGGTTAAAACATGGTGCAAATATCAGGGTAGAAGGCATTTGATGATGAAGCTTGTGCGCTCACTCACATACAGTTCATACAGAAGTCCTTTCCATCACTCAAAGTGCATGGGTAAAGCTCAAAACGTGCCTTGATGCAAATCATGTAATGAGACCCTATCATGCATACTTTAGGTGCATAAGTAAACAAACATGGTGCAAGTATCAGGGTAAAAGGCATTTGATGATGAAGCTTGTGCTCTCACTCACATACATATCAATGTGTATATATATCAATCCTTACAATCACTCAAAGTGCATGGGTAAATAAAAAATGTGCCTATGCAAGGCCATGTAATGAGACCCTATCATGCATACTTTAGGTGCAAAAGTAAACAAACATGGTGCAAGTATCAGGGTAAAAGGCATTTGATGATGAAGCTTGTGCGCTCACTCACATACATTTCAATGTGCATATACATCAGTCCTTACAATCACTCAAAGTGCATGGGTAAAGCTCAAAATGTGCCTGGATGCAAGGTCATGTAATGAGACCCTACCATGCATACTTTAAGTGCATTGTTCCAAAATCATGGTGCAAAAGGTAGGTAAGAGAAAGTCGATGATGAGGTTCTTGAGAATTTTTGATATCTGCTTTTTAAATTGGATGTCATCCTTTTTTAATTCGTTTACAAGTGCAAGTAGATTGTGCAGGCTAAAGAAATAAACATGTGTGCATATACATTGGTTTATGCATACTCTGAGTGCAGAATAGACTCAATATGGTGCAAATAATGGAGAGTAAGAAAAGAAGACTAAAAATGCATTAAAGTCAACACTCAATTCTCACTCTTCAATCAAATAATTCTCTCAAATTACTCAAACACTCTCACTAGTCTCAAGCATCATTATTATCAAAGATAATTTTGAAGAAGCGTGTTCCTGTCTCAGGAAAAACATCAAAGTTAGTATCAAAAAACATGCTTTTCAATTCATCATTTCCTATCTAAGGATCTCGTCATGGTCAATCATGTTTTCATCAATCTCGTAACCATCTTCATCCCTTTTCTTGAACAATTTTATTCTTTTACCTGCAATCAAAGTTTTTAGTGGAGTTCCATCTAATTCACATAAAGCATATGTTCCATTCTCATGTTTTTTTAAAACAACATAAGGTCCAAACCATCGTGGTTTTAATTTCCTTCTTGCATCATATTGTGAATCAAATGTACTATCATAAATCAAAGCCCAATCATCCTCATGAATTTGTTTAGGCCTCAGTCTATGTGTTTTATCAAAGTATTTCTTATTTTTCATTCTTGATTCTTTTAATTTTTTAACAGCATCATCAAGTTTCTCATTCCCTTGTTCAAGTTGTTTTATTCTTAAAGCCAACAATTCATCAGTAAATAGGTTATCATTCCAAGGTAGAGTAGACCATGTAAATATTTGTGTATGAATAGGAAAAATAGGTTTTTGACAATACATTAATTCAGCAGGCATGTATCCTGTTGTCCTTGTGCAAGTCATTCTATCAGCCCATAGTGCAAAAGGTCAATATCTTGGCCATTGTTTCAAATCATCACTACAAGCTGTAGAGATTGCTTTCACAATTGGTGAATGCCCTCTTTCTATTTTTCCATTAGCCTCAGGGTTATAAGCAGTTGTAAGAGATAAGCGAATTCCATGCCGTGCAAAGAAATCCCTAGCCTCTTGAGCATCTAGTTCTCCCCTATCAGCAACTACTTTTTCAATATATCCAAATCTTGAAATTACATCCTCAAGTAAGAATTTGCATACATTATATGTTGTTTTAGATCGTAGTGCTCGGCCTTCTACATGGTTTGTAAGATCTTCTCTTGCAAGTACAATATATCTCATTTTATCAATACCTTTAGGCATGGTCACAAGATCAACTACCCACTTATAATGAATACATGGTGGGTAAGTTGGATGTAAAGGATCTCTATGTTTTACAGATGAATGCATTTGACATGTAGTACAACTGTTTACATAATCCCTTACATTGACATAGATTCTTGGCCACCAATAGCTTTCTCTAATCTTTTCATATGTAGCCACAAACCCTTTATGTCCAGCCCATAATGTATCATGTAAATTTTTCATAACTTGCAATTGAAGTTGTTTCTTCCCTAGTACTCTTTGTGGCATTTTAATTTTTCCCCTAGCATGTCTCCAAATAAATCCATCTTTTAAGAAAAAATTGAAAGCTCTTTTTCTAATGTCTTTGAATCTATTTGTTGTCCAATTAGGTGACTTTTCTAGAGTACTAAGGTATCTTCCAATATCTTTCCACTCTCCTTCATAATCATCATCATTAAATTGTTCATACTCATATACCTGTGGATCATAATTTATTAAATTTATGTCAATTTCTGCTGCGTTATCAAGATCATCATCAAACTTAGCTCTAGAAAGCATATCAGCAATAGTATTGGATTTTCCAGCAATATGGACTAAAACTGGATTTATAAATTTAATATATGATATCCATCTTAACATTGCAATATCAGGTGATGAACAATTTGTAATCATACCAATAAGTGGTAAACAATCTATTTCAACAATTACATTGGCTCCTATGAAATATTCCTTATCAGTTTTTAAAGCTGTGACTAAACCCCAAAGTTCTCGTTTGATTTGTGGGTATTTTTGTTGAGTTTCATGCAAAATTTTGGCACCAAATCTTACTGCATATCTTTTCCCTTCTTCATCATCTTGACCAATAACCCATCCTATACCTATAGGACTAGTGTCTACAGTCAAAATAATGGTTTTATTATTGGAATAGTCAACTCTTTTTAAAATAAGAGCTTCAGTTAGCAATTTTTTTAGTTTTCTTATGGCTTTAGAATGTTCATTAGTCCATATGAACTTTTTGTTCTTTCTCAACAAATCATAAAGACAATTAGCAACATGTGCAAAGTGAGGTATCCAAATAGCATAGAAGGCACAAGCTCCTAGAAATCTTCTTACCTCGCTAACGTTATTACAAGTCTCAGAAATTTTATTTATGGCATCAACCTTAGGTGGGTATGGTCTTCGACCATAGTGACCACATAAATGTCCAACAATGAGTACCTCGTTGACACCAAAAACAGATTTCTCAATTGAAAATGTTAGACCAACTTCTTCGAATCTTTTGAATATTCGCTGACAATCAAGAATATGGTCAGTAACAAATTTTCTACATCCTAAAGAGTCTAGGGTTTCATCTTTTAACTTTTCCTCACATCCTTTGATAGGAATATCGTCAATAAAAGGCATCGTCACATTAGGAATGAAATCATGCAAGACTGAATTCATAGCATTCATCATATGTGCTACTGAATTTGTAGCTCCCTATGGTAAAGTACACATACGTACTAATCCTAGAGGAGTTTTCATTGTGGTAATATCTCTACTTTCAATAGCAAGCTGGAATTGGTCATATCCTGAATATAAATCACCCATGGAGTAGATAGAGTGCCCAGCAAATGCTTCAGCCAACTCTCCTACAATTGGGCCAGTTCCCACATTCCTAATAGTAACTTTATTGACAGGTTGTAGGTCTTGAATGAACCTCAACTTTCCATTCTTCTTAGGTACAGTGAACCATCTATTTGAATATGGCGCTGAAGATGGCTCTAGAATTCTCATGTGCATCTTCTCCTTAATCAGTCTCATTAACTCAGGTAAGTGAGCTTTTGGGACTGGTATGGGGCGAAGATTCCATGGAATATGTGGCACTGTAAAAATGATCATTGGTGGAACTAGTTTTGGATCAGCACAACCTATCTCATGAGGATAAAGTGTAAAGGCTTTTCCATGCTTTTTAATGACATTTTCAAATAACTCTCATTCAGCAGGTAATAGAAATGAATCATCAATTCCTATTTTAATTTGTTTAATGGTTTCATCATTGAATGTATGTCCTATGTTTTGTTGATCACGTAAAATAGGATCTTTTGCAACCTGCTTGAATATTTCATCACTTCCTTTTGGTAAGGGTTGAGCAATGGGTTTAACCTTCTTATCAATTGTTTTATATTTTGTGTCAATTTTAGCTTCCTCAATTATGAGTTCATCAACAAATTTGGAAATCAATTTATATTCATCAATGGAATTAAGAAGCACAATTCTTGAAGTATGCGGTTCTTGTAATATCTGTTGAATCTCTTCAAGTAAAGAAAAAGTAGATGAAGTTTCAATGACATGTTCAATGTTTTCATCAGGTAAAATGAATCATTTGTTCTTTAGGTCTTTTTCATGAGCTTTTATGATTTTCTTGGGTATATTTTTGGAATGAATAAATTGTAAAATTGAAGAAGGGAAACAAATAGAAAAGCTTTCAAAATTATGTACAAGGGTTTGCGAGACATCAATCCATTGACCACCATTGTCCCGCTCAATGGTGGGGTTTAACAAAAATTTTGGCCAAAGTTTGCTCCACACTCAAATGAAGGTCGACAATCATCATCTGCCTTTTCTTGTGAACGTATAGGAGACTTTCTAATTTGTTCCCGATTTCGAAAGTGATTTGGGTTGACAGTCATTACTTGGGGTGATTGTAAATCATCTTTAGATCGAATTCGAGCATATGTAGACCCATCATCCATTACTTTTGTTTCCATTCTAGTTTCACATATGAAAGGTTGACCTAAGATAATCTCATAAGAGCAATTTTCTTGGATGAAAAAGTGAAATGTATAAGTGATTCCACCTATCATCACAGGAATATTTGCACAAGCTCCAAGTAAAGAACCACAACCATTATCAGCTGTTCTCATCAACCATCCATGATTTTTATCAATTGGCTTTAGAAATTATATTAATCTCTGACCCAGAGTCAATAAGTGCCAAAGCTGAATATGATTTCTTTTTATCTCCTAATTTGATTTTCATCTCAGGTGTTCCTCTAGCCCAAAAACTCTTGCTAAAATGACTTTCAAATTGTTTACTTTCTTCATCAGGCATGATTGGACCAAGGAAATTCTTATTGTCATTATAAGCCTCGTCATTATTATCTTCCTCAGACTCATCAAAAGTAAGAGTATCATTCATAGCTTGAGTTAAGTCTGCAATGTCTTGCATCTCAACTTCTTGAGAAAGTGGAAATCTCTTTCTTTTGATAAGTTTAATAAAATTATCCTTGAACTCGGTTTTAGAAATTGAAAAGACTTGTTCTAAGGACATTGTAACTAGGCTTTTTAACATAATTTCATTTAAAATTTTTTTATAATCTACTTTTTGTTCAATTTCAGAGATCAAAATTGCCTTAGGAACTCTCTTTGGCTTCTTTTGGTTCTTATCACTTTGTTTCTCATTTTTATCAAGGTTTTGATCATTAGATTGATTAGTTGTTCACTCATCATAGGTTTTTTACCTTCCTTTATCTCATTTCTCCTTTGTTGACTAGATTTAGACCCTTCTCCTTGCTCAAAATGGACTTTTTTAGGTTCTTCATTTGATTGTTTTCTTGTCACTCTTCTTTCATGTTCATTTTCATTTGGTTTCTCATCTCTTTTCCTCTTCTCCTCTACATTGGCAATATGAGAATGGACAGAAAATTGGTCAACAGGTGAATCCCAAGCTGTCTTTTGCATGATTGCATTTCTTGCCTTGACTAGAGCTTCAATGGAATAATTTTTTGTTTCATTTGATTGGTTAGAATCTTGATCACTATTATCCATTCTTTCTAGTTTTACAGCAGAGGTGTTTGAAAGACTTTCATATAGCTTCTTCATACCCCCTTTTCCCCAATTGACAGGTAAAGGTATGCGTGATCTATAATCACATAATTTTTTATCAATGTCAATCACAAGCTTTTGGTCTTTGGCTTCTTTCAAAGCCTCACATAAGTATGAAAGATGGCCAGTTGAATCACACCAAACACATCTCCTAACATTAGGATTTTGCCTATTATTAGGTTTGTAAGTTCTTTCAAAATTTGTGTGAGGAATTGGTGATTGAATAGGTTGAGGTACATCTAGCTGAGAGGAAGTTGGTGCTTGGATTGATTGGTTTTGAGTACTAGAAGAATATACTATGTTTTGAAGTGATGAGATTTCTTTTGATAGAGTTTCAAATTTAGAAAGGACTACTAATTGAAATTCTTCAGGAAATCTAGATGAAGAAGTCACATCAACTTTTGCAGTGGTATGAATCTCCCTAGGTTCATTTAGATGTGGCATACTAGATGGGAAAATAGGTGTTTGCTCATAAAGAATAGAATGTCTTTGTTTCATATGAGCAACAGCTTCAACTACCATCTTTACAGTAGCCAAATCATCAGTTAAACCATATCTCTTTCCTAGCTCTTCAAGCCTTCTCTCAACTTCTACTCTTACATCAGGGCTCAAAATTTTAAGAAAATTGATAACAATATCAGGTGTGAGAGCAGTCCTATCCACTTCTGGGAGTTGAGAAAATCTTTTCATAAATTCACTATGGAGTTGTGTTATGGATACCTGAGGTTTGGGTGAGCTTATCCACTTCATAAATCCTGCTCTACTATGTTGACTAAAGTCTTCAAGGTAGAAATTTGTATGAATTTGTTTTCTAAACTCTTCCCAAGCTAAATTTTCATGGGTTTCAATTGTATCAACCACAGATCCAGTTGCCAATCTCTTTAAATATAGAATCATTTTATCATTAGACAAGCCATGAAGTTTAGCTAGATCTTCATAAACATCTAAGTATTCAGTCACGTTCACTCCTGTGAATTTTCCCTTTTCTTTAAGTATTGCTTCAACTACCTTTTGACCTTGACCTTCACTCATTATTGACTTAAAAAAATCTTCCATTTTGAATTGATATTCAAGTCTTGACTGATCTTTGACTTTCTTGATTATATCCGCAACTTGATATTTTAATGTTTCTTTCTGTTGTGCAATTAATGTACATAGATCGTCTCGAGCCAGTGTAAAAGAAAATAAAGAACTTGAATTGCTCGTACCTGAATTGAGCTTGATATTGTACCTCCTAATTGCCAAATGCCGTGGAACAATTTCACGTCGGGTTCACAATGTCGCGAAGGGCTCAGTTGGGTGGATCAGGCCAACTGCTTGTGTTCCAAATAGACGGTACACGCAGGGTGCTTCGGGCAACTTAAGAGGTAGAACTCAAATATAGACGCTCACAGATAATTAGATGAAATCATAACTCAAATCACACATACAATTCATTAACATCATAAGAGAGATCCGAAATAAGAGAGATGTGAGGAAATTGGAGTGCCAATTAATTCATAATAATGTGTTCGTACAAATATAATGCAGATAACATAAGAGAGTTTGGAAACGAGAGAGATGTGAGGAAATTGGAGAGTCAATTAATTCATAATAATGTTTCTATACAAATATAATGCAGATAACGGAAACAGATACAAGTTACCAAAACATCATAAATCATGATGTCCTCCTCAATCATGTGAGCAGAACCTCCACACTAAGATGTGGACCAACACTCCTTAAGAGTGTGAGAACCCCTCCTGCAACTCCTCCAACTCCTCCAATCCACCTCCAAGAACTCCTCCAAGAGCTTCAGAACCTCCAAGAGCTCCTCCAAGAGCTTGTAGAAGAAATAGCTGAAGGATTCTAGGTGAAGGCCTTCAGACAATAAGCCAAAGCTCTTGTTATATAGTGTTTGTTCCCTTTGAAAAGCACCTAATAAATCACACTTGAAAAGCTCCTTCGTAGCGATCTACGATCAAATAAAATCATGCGCGATCTTTATCGCCGTCCATCATTCGCTGTTCGCTAATTAAATCAAAAGCAAAGATCAAAAACAACTTCTACAAACGCGCTGCTGGGAAGATTCGAACTCTGGTTGCCGATATGAGAGATTCACATTTTAACCAATGCGCCAAGAAATAGAGAATAGCTCTACACATGGTTTCATGCTAGGCTGGCTGCCGCCGCGTTTCAAACTGGACGGAGAGTGCTATAAGAACTCATGTAATAATTGAACCAATGGAACATTGAATGGAACAATGGAATATTGCTTTGCAACAATTTCCAACAATCCCCGTGCAATGTTATATTGGTACAATCTTCAGTAATCTGCAAATCTTCTCTTGACTATTTCTAGCCAATGCTTCAGTAAAATATCTGCAACATTCTCAGTAGAAAATTATTTAGATTTGGATTAATCAAACACTGGATGTGGATACGTAAAGATGTGGGTACGTAGAGATGTGGATACGTAGAGATGTAAATCTCTACGACAGCGGGAGTGGAGTGGAGGGGGAGGCGTGGAGTGAGAGGGAGGGTGGCCGGGTGGGTGGGTGGGAGGGGGTGTGGAGAGGGAGGGTGGGCGGGTGGGTGGGTGGGAGGGGGTGTGGAGGGGAGGCGGGAGTGGATGGAGGGGGAGGCGTGGAGTGAGAGGGAGGGTGGGCGGGTGGGTGGGTGGGAGGGGGTGTGGAGAGGGAGGGTGGGCGGGTGGGTGGGTGGGAGGGGGTGTGGAGAGGGAGGGTGGGCGGGTGGGTGGGTGGGAGGGGGTGTGGAGGGGAGGCGGGAGTGGAGTGGAGGGGGAGGCGTGGAGTGAGAGGGAGGGTGGGCGGGTGGGTGGGTTGGAGGGGGTGTGGAGAGGGAGGGTGGGCGGGTGGGTGGGTGGGAGGGGGTGGGAAGAGGGAGGGTGAGCGGGTGGGTGGGTGGGAGGGGGTGTGGAGAGGGAGGGTGGGCGGGTGGGTGGGCGGGAGGGGGTGTGGAGGGGGAGGGTGGGCGGGTGGGTGGGAGGGGGTGTGGAGAGGGAGGGTGGGCGGGTGGGTGGGCGGGAGGGGGTGTGGAGGGGGAGGGTGGGCGGGTGGGTGGGCGGGAGGGGGTGTGGAGGGGGAGGGTGGGCGGGTGGGTGGGAGGGGGTGTGGAGAGGGAGGGTGGGCGGGTGGGTGGGCGGGAGGGGGTGTGGAGGGGAGGCGGGAGTGGAGTGGAGGGGGAGGCGTGGAGTGAGAGGGAGGGTGGCGGGTGGGTGGGTGGGAGGGGATGTGGAGAGGGAGGGTGGGCGGGTGGGTGGGCGGGCGGGGGTGTGGAGGGGGAGGGTGGGCGGTGGGTGGGCGGGAGGGGGTGTGGAGGGGACGCGGGAGTGGAGTGGAGGGGGAGGCGTGGAGTGAGAGGGAGGGTGGCGGGTGGGTGGGTGGGAGGGGGTGTGGACAGGGAGGGTGGGCGGGTGGGTGGGCGGGAGGGGGTGTGGAGGGGGAGGGTGGGCGGGTGGGTGGGCGGGAGGGGGTGTGGAGGGGAGGCGGGAGTGGAGTGGAGGGGGAGGCGTGGAGTGAGAGGGAGGGTGGCGGGTGGTTGGGTGGGAGGGGATGTGGAGAGGGAGGGTGGGCGGGTGGGTGGGCGGGAGGGGGTGTGGAGGGGGAGGGTGGGCGGGTGGGTGGGCGGGAGGGGGTGTGGAGGGGAGGCAGGAGTGGAGTGGAGGGGGAGGCGTGGAGTGAGAGGGAGGGTGGCGGGTGGGTGGGTGGGAGGGGGTGTGGAGAGGGAGGGTGGGCGGGTGGGTGGGCGGGAGGGGGTGTCAAGGGGGAGGGTGGGCGGGTGGGTGGGCGGGAGAAGGTGTGGAGAGGGAGAGTGGGCGGGTGGGTGGGTGGGAGGGGGTGTGGAGAGGGAGGGTGGGCGGGTGGGTGGGTGGGAGGGGGTGTGGAGGGGAGGCGGGAGTGGAGTGGAGGGGGAGGCATGGAGTGAGAGGGAGGGTGGGTGGGTGGGTGGGAGGGAGGGGGTGTGGAGAGGGAGGGTGGGCGGGTGGGTGGGTGGGAGGGGGTGTGGAGGGGAGGCGGGAGTGGATGGAGGGGGAGGCGTGGAGTGAGCGGGAGGGTGGGCGGGTGGGTGGGTGGGAGGGGGTGTGGAGAGGGAGGGTGGGCGGGTGGGTGGGTGGGAGGGGTGTGGAGAGGGAGGGTGGGCGGGTGGGTGGGTGGGAGGGGGTGTGGAGGGGAGGCGGGAGTGGAGTGGAGGGGGAGGCGTGGAGTGAGAGGGAGGGTGGGCGGGTGGGTGGGTTGGAGGGGGTGTGGAGGGGAGGCGGGAGTGGAGTGGAGGGGGAGGCGTGGAGTGAGAGGGAGGGTGGCGGGTGGGTGGGTGGGAGGGGATGCGGAGAGGGAGGGTGGGCGGGTGGGTGGGCGGGAGGGGGTGTGGAGGGGGAGGGTGGGCGGGTGGGTGGGCGGGAGGGGGTGTGGAGGGGAGGCGGGAGTGGAGTGGAGGGGGAGGCGTGGAGTGAGAGGGAGGGTGGCGGGTGGGTGGGTGGGTGGGAGGGGGTGTGGAGAGGGAGGGTGGGCGGGTGGGTGGGTGGGAGGGGGTGTGGAGGGGGAGGGTGGGCGGGAGGGGGTGTGGAGAGGGAGGGTGGTTGGGTGGGTGGGTGGGAGGGGGTGTGGAGAGGGAGGGTGGGCGGGTGGGTGGGTGGGAGCAGGTGTGGAGGGGAGGCGGGAGTGGAGTGGAGGGGGAGGCGTGGAGTGAGAGGGAGGGTGGGTGGGTGGGTGGGTGGGAGGGGGTGTGGAGAGGGAGGGTGGGTGGGTGGGTGGGTGGGAGGGGGTATGGAGGGGAGGCGGGAGTGGATGGAGGTGGAGGCGTGGAGTGAGAGGGAGGGTGGGCGGGTGGGTGGGTGGGAGGGGGTGTGGAGAGGGAGGGTGGGCGGGTGGGTGGGTGGGAGGGGTGTGGAGAGGGAGGGTGGGCGGGTGGGTGGGTGGGAGGGGGTGTGGAGGGGAGGCGGGAGTGGAGTGGAGGGGGAGGCGTGGAGTGAGAGGGAGGGTGGGCGGGTGGGTGGGTTGGAGGGGGTGTGGAGAGGGAGGGTGGGTGGGTGGGTGGGTGGGAGGGGGTGGGAAGAGGGAGGGTGAGCGGGTGGGTGGGTGGGAGGGGGTGTGGAGGGGGAGGGTGGGCGGGTGGGTGGGCGGGAGGGGGTGTGGAGGGGAGGCGGGAGTGGAGTGGAGGGGGAGGCGAGGATCGAGGGGGGGTGGGCACAAATGTTATTGCTCTAGCCTTGGGAGTCAACGGCTGAAAAGCCACGCAAGCTTTTGAAGAGTTGGGCAGCCCTGTAGACTCGGGCATTGCAGACTTCTGAGTTCAGTTGAGATGATCTTGCAGCAAGATGGAGTTGAAGGCGGAATGAATGAGGTTTCCCATTATATAGCAAGGAGGATTAAGGGCTCACCTCACAGCAAGGGATGGTTTAGCATAAAAGAGTGTTCAAAAGAGAGGAGAAGCCATCTTTAATCTCATCCATCCGAGAGATAACAAAGAAAAGGCTAGCCTTAAAAGCTAGTGTGTAGAACTAAGAGCCATCAAAAAATGTGCGCCAAAATTTTGTGTATTTGAGCAACATATATTTTAGCATTTATTAGCAATGATTAAAGGGACACAATAGAAAAACAAAATGACCTAAGAACTATGGAGTGGGATGTTAGAACTTTTTATGATAGGCTTTGAGTCTAGAAATATTTACTAGCGGCAAGGTGGCTCCATTGAGTGTTTCTAACTGCACAGCACCCCAATGCAACGTCTTCAGAACGCGAAAAGGGCCTTCCCAATGAGGGATCCATTTCCCTTTTGCATTTGTATGAGGGTTAGGTTTATGGAGAAGAACTAACATGCCTGCTTCAATGTTGTTGTTCCACAGATATCGATCATGTGCCTCCTTCCTCTTCATCTGAGTCTCTATCAATTGTTTGGTCGCTAGTAGACGAATCTCCTCCACTTTATGTAGTGCTCCTAGCCTCTGAGAGACATCCCAATCCTTCTTTCCCTGCATGAATGCAATCTTAGGCGATCCATGTAAAAATTCAAAGGGCTCGATGGGTAATATGCCATAAACCAGTTGGAATGGGGAATATCCGGTGGCCTCTTTGTAGGCTAACCTGTATGCCCAAAGTGTACCTTGGTAAGCAATGCCCCATGAAGTGGGCTGCAACATACACTCCTTTCTTAACATTGAGATTAAAACCTTATTTGTCGATTCAGCCTGTCCATTTGCTCGTGGATAGTAAGCACAAGAGGTCCTATGAAGAATTCTATACCTGTTGAAGATTTCTTGCAGGACTTTATTGACAAAATGGGTACCCTGATCAGTACAAATTTCAAGTGGACAACCAAACCTGCAAATGAAGCTACTATAAATGAAATCAGCAACAGTTTGGGCAGTGCAATCGGGGGAGGCAATAGCTTCAGCCCACTTTGTCGCATAATCTGTAGCTATCAAGAGATATTTTTCTCTTTTTGGAAAAGCGAGAGGGTAGATGGGCCCTACAAAATCTAGCCCCCACTTCTCAATGGTTGCCAGGAAGTGGAAACAACCAAGGGGTTATGTCTCTGCTTTGTTGGCTTAGGTCCACACCTCTGGCAAATGTCACATGCCTTTCCCCATTCATCTGCATCCCTAAATAGTGTAGGCCACCATAGACCAGCATCCAGTATCCTCTGACTCATAATATGTCCTGGAAGGTGCCCACCACCTGTTCCTTCATGTGCAGAGTGAAGGACTTCCCTCACTTCTTCTTCTTCCAAACACTTCCTGAACCGGTCATCCTTGCCCTGTCTATAAAATTTATCTTTAATGAAGGTATATGGTCTACTCTTGATTAGCAGTCTCTTCTTTTGTACAACACTAGCCTTTTCTGGATACAACACAGTTTTAATGAAATTTTTGATGTCGTAATACCAACCTTGAGCTTGTACAGCAAACAGATGAGCATCTGGAGAGTCATCATTGATTCCACTAGTTTGATTTATCATATTTATTCTGGATAGGTGATCCGCCATAACATTTTCTTTTCCTGGTTTATGGACTACAGAAAAATCAAACTCTTGGAACAACAATAACCACCTCCATATTCTACCAGTGGCTTGTGGTTTGTTGAGTAGGTATTTTAGTGGTTGGTGATCTATTATAATAATAAATTTTACCCCCAGTAAGTAATGACGGAATTTTTGGACAGCAAAGACCATTGCTAGGGCTTCCCTTTCTGTAGTACTATAATTCCTTTTAGCCTTGGTCAAGATTCTACTGGCATATTGAATTGGCCTGTCCACTTTAAATTCTTCATTGGGTTGGGTCAAAACTGCCCCCACTGCATAGGCACTGGCATCGACATGTATATGAAAGATTTTTGACCACTCAGGTGTGACCAAGATAGGAGCAGACACTAACCTTGACCGTAATGTTTGATATGCTTTTTCCTCCTCTTCTTCCCATTTAAAAGGTACTTCCTTACCTGTAAGTCTAGCTAGAGGTCTAGCTATCTCTGCATACATTTTTATAAACCTTCTATGGTATCCAGTATGCCCCAAGAAACTCTGAATCTCTTTAGGGGATTTAGGTTTAGGCAACTTTAATATAGAAATGATTTTGTCAGGATCTGGGGCCATACCTTTAGCCGACACCACATGTCCTAAGAGGGTTCCTTCTGTCACAAGGAAATGACATTTGTTTGGATTGAGCTTTAACTTAGTCTCCCTGCATCTTTTGAAAATATTATGCAGCTGCCTCAAGTGGTGGTCCAAACAATCTAGATGAGTTTCCTTGTGAGATCCTGAAAACGAAGAGAAGTCATCCATGAAGATTCTAAGTGATTCCAGCAATAGGGGGCCAAAAATGAGATTGACCGTTCTGTTAAAGGTGGCTGGAGCATTTCTGAGCCCAAATGGCATTTTTACATACACATGTTCCCCAAGGTGTGATAAAAGCAGTCTTTTCACAATCCTCTGGATGTATTGCTATTTGGTTATAGCCACTGAATCCATCCATAAAGCTATATAATGCATGCCCAGCCACTTCTTCAATGACCTGTTCTGCAAAAGGCATAGGGAAACCATCTGGAATGGTCACCTTGTTGAGTGCTCTAAAGTCAACACAAATTCTGATTTTATTAGTATTCTTCTTCGGTACTATAACCATAGGTGAGAGCCACTCTGAGTGTTCAACAGGAATGATAATTCCTGCATCCTCCATCTTTTGGATTTCCACATAGACAGCTTCAGCATATTTTGGATTAAGTCTATAACTCTTTCCTCTTATGGGTTTGGCTCCATCAACCAGAGGGATTTTGTGCTCTCCATAAGTTGCAGGCACTCCTTCTAAGTCTTTATAATGCCAGGCAAAAACATCTATATACTGGGTCAAGAATGATTTTACTTTTTCAAGGAGCCCTGGGTGGCTCCACAACCAAGTGGCCACCAAAACTGGCTGATTATTGTCTTGAGTGCCTAAGTGTATTTCTTGGATAGGATTTCTCGCTACCATATTATCTTCGTGTGCATCTGCTTCCTTGTCTTCTTCTACTAGCTTTTCGTGCATTGCTTCATAAGCAGGTGTATTTTGGACTTCAATGTGTTCCTCCTTGTCCTGCATCCATCCTGCAGGGATTTCTTGAATTGGGAAAGAACATTCAACACCAGAATTTTTTACCTTGCTTTTAGCTTTAGAAACTTCTTTATCTGTGGTTGTCACATCCTCCTCCAAGTTGTATTTGAGGGGTGTCTTCCTGCCCCTTCTGTGGTCTGTGATGGGCTCTCCCAATCCATCAACCTGGACCTTTTCCTTATCTTCATCATAACCTTCAGTCGTGCAAGGATTATTAAGAAAAATTCCAAAACAAGAGGAAGAGTTGCCTGCTTGGAGCCAATTTAGAATATCCTCTTCTTCCTCAAAATCTATTTGGGGTTGATCCTCCGATTCTGTTTCCATGCAAACGCTAACTGTTTGCATCATACTAGTGTTTCCTTGATTGTTTGGGCCCTCTTCTAAATGAATCTGTGTCAGCTCCTGCCCTTTCTTTTGTACCCACATAGTGTCCTTGCCCCAATCATGAATGACACTGGCATGCCTCAGCCAAGGTCTTCCAATTAAGAGAGGAAATCCTCCTTCAACCTGGGGCAATCTTAAAACCACAAAATCCAGAATGAATAGATTACCTTGTACTTCAAGTGGAACTTTTGGGATTACCCCCAAGGGCCTTACTTTGCTCTGATCTGCCAAAGTAACAGTGAAGTTTGCAGGTCTTGAAGGGTGGAGTCCAATCTTTTTCATGGTATGTTCAGGCATCAAGTTAATGCCAGAACCACCATCCACAATAACACCTTGAAATTCATGACCCTTGATTGATACTGTAAGCCGAGGACTTTTATAATCCGTAAGGGGTGCTTCCCCGATAATTATCCCTTTATGTAAAATAGCAGTCTTTGCCACTAAGCTTGTAGTAGAAGCCTCATCAATTATCTGCAATAATTCTGACCTGAATTTCCCATCCATCCTTCTTAATTCAAAAATACTAACCTCCTTCTTCATGGACTTGAGTAGTTTTGAAGCCTCTGACTCTTTAAGAGAATGAGCTTCATTTGCTTTGCCAAACTCTTCTTGAGCCCTGTTGAAGGCATGCCCAATGGCATCACTGGTGCCTATGAGATATTCCTTTTGGTTTGTGTCTGCACTTGTGGTGGCTTTGTCTTCAGATGCAACTCTGTCTTTGTTCAATTCCCTAATTATTGATTCTTGATTTTCGTCCACTTGAGCCTTCCCCTTGCTTCTTGTCTGTACTGCAAAAGATTCAAGTTCTTCTAATTGTACCACCCTGGTAGACGGTGAGGGTTCATTGACCTGAGGTAATGTTTCCTCCTTGAATACAGAGATCATTTGGAGATGGGGTCCGGAAGTAGAGGCTTGATTCTTAGGACAATAGTTTGTATAGTGATCCTTGGCCTCTGGACAGTTCCTGCAAGGAGGGGCATTTTTTGGGAGAGTGCACCTAGATTGGTAGTGCCCGCACTCTCCACATCTGAAGCAAATGATGGGCCTTCTAGGCCCATTTGCAAAATTATTTGGTCTAGGATTATAGTTGTTACCTTGGTTTGTTGCGGCTGCCATTACATTTGCTGGTGGCAGAGGTCCTCCCTGTGTCCAGTATGTCGTTGCAGGCATTCCCCTGGATTGGCATTCATGGGCCTCATGGCCAACTTTCCTGCATAATTGACAAGTCACGTTTAGCAGAGGACATTCACTTACTATGTGCCCTTGCTTGCTGCACCTGGAGCACCAGAGTCCACTCTTGATACCGCCTCCTTTGAGTTCTTGCAATTCCTGCCTCAGCTGAGCTAATTCTTCTGCTTGGGCCTCCTCCTCCTTTTGGAGCTTGAGTGCTTCAATCTCCCTTCTCAGCTGAGCCACAGTAGTCTCCTCTTCTGTGTAGGGCTTATTCCTTTTCAAGCCCTCCAGCTCCCTTCTTAACTGGATCATTGGGTCCTCCAGTTCTGCATCATAGGTTGGTTGGGAAGAAGTTGCACCATACTGGTGCCTTATCTGCTCCAAGCGTGTGGCCGTATCGATGAACTCCTCAACAGAGGCAGTAGGTAACACTAACTCTTTTATTTTGCATTGGGTGACCACAGGTAGGGGTTTGGCTAACCACTTCTTGACAAAGAAATCATGCGGTGGATCTGGTAGTTTAGCCATTAGTGCTTTGGCCCTGGTCACAAACTCTGGGAATTTTTCTCCTGGACCCAATCTCAAGTTTTCTAGCTCTTCTATAATGATCTCCGCAGTGTTGCCATGCTGAAACTGATTTTTGAAGGCCTCTTTCATCAAATCCCAAGAGGTAAAGTGGTTTTCAGCAAACTGGCTAAACCACTTGTCTGCCAATCCTTCCAATGTGGCCGGAAAGAGTATCAAGAAGGCATCTTCCCTACCCATTAGACCTCTAGTCTTGCTTAATGCCAGAAATCTTCGAATGTGCTCATCTGGATCCTCATGAGCTAAACCTCTGAAAGAGGGAAATTTTATGTTTAATCTAGAGAGTAAGGTTTCTAGGTCCACCTGTCCTTCCATGCTTCTTACCGATGAAGTTGATGAAAGTGGACTCGATGATCTTCTGATCGCCTTTCTTCTTGTCTGCTTGCACGTGACCCTCAAGGTTTGTGACCGGGTCGCGGTCATGAGCTATTCATAGTTCACTTAATATGAGACGCTTGATATAAGTATGTACCTCTTTAGTCAACTGGAGTATTACTGTCGACACTGGAATATTGTTCTCCAAGTGCAATAGATCTTCTCCTATGCTCAATTCTCCTTGGATGTCCCATCGGGTGTGCCAAATTTGTTGGGGGATTCTTGGACGAGAAGGAGTTTGAGGGTTTGTAGGAGAAAAAGGAAAGAATAAAGAAAGAAATGAGCTGGGAAACTTCACAGAGGAAATAACCTTGGAAGCTTCTGTAGAAGCACACCTTGGAATCTTGAGTTTGATTACAGTAAAACAATTACAATGTTTGAGCACAATCCGAGTCAATACTTCTGTGCGCACTACAGAGGGTGCTTAATTACAAAATACCAATTATCCCGAAGTCTTCTTGCAGTCGGCCTCCTCTGCACCAGTCCTCTACTTGCTTCAAGCTTATCCTTGTGCACACCTTGCACCAAGCTTCCACCAAGATGAGGAATGAGTATCTTCTGTCGGCATGCACACTGCACAGAGACCTTGAGGTCCTTTGGGTCTAGCTTCGCACTCTCTGCCTTCTTCCTTAGCCACCTCTCTTGCACTCTTCACTTCCACCTCTCTGTGTCGTCGCACCCTGGTGTCTCTTGCACTTCTCTCTCTTTCTTACTTCCAGTGTGTCACCAAGAATAGCCTTTGTCTTTCTTTGTTGAGTGCGCCGGTTCCGTGCACTCTAACTGTAATACAATCTTGGTGTCCTTTCAATGTCCCAAGATTGTCTTTTGAACTGGCAGCCAACGACCCACTACTTTGTCCTGTAGTGACTTTAGACTTAAAGCAAAATTTTGATTGGGCGGCCCTATTTCCACCTTTGCGTACACGGGCGCTTCCCATACCTTCACCTTTTCCTTTTAATTCTTTACTTTTGCACCTAAGACTTTAAATTCACCCTTTTAACCTTAAGAGAATTAGAAAAATACTTCTGTAATACTTCCCCAATTTAATACCTCTTGTCTGTGAACAATTAAAGACCTTTTATATGAACAATTGAAGGTGCACTACCTGTGCACTTTGACCCTGGAATTTTGATACTTTACTCTTGCCTATGCATAGCTATGACCTTGACTTTGCTAGTTTCAACCGGTTAGGGCTCAACAGGAATCATGTGTGAGCATATGTCTGGGTCAACCCCTTTCAAGTCCTTATAACTCCAAGCGAATACATCTCTGTATTCTCTTAGTAGTGCTATCAACTCTTGCTCTTCTTCTCCTGTCAAGTCATGCCTTATGTAGGTACATCTTTCTTCTCCCTCTTCTAGGGCTACAACTATTTTCTTGGTAGTTTCCTTGCTATCATAGGCCTCTCCTGATTGTGCCTCGCGTTTAGGCATTCTTATCACGACTCTCCTATCGTCTATCTCATATTTTTTAAAGTTTTCAAGGACCCCAAACAAGGATTCTTCTTCCTCTGGAGTGACTTCCTTCTTTCTTTTCTTTCCCTCACTCTTACTGGTCACTTCTGTGGTTAATCTCATATCATTAATGATCTCTTCGTGTCTTTGAGGGTGAACTTCTACCTCATAGAAGTATTCTTCATCTGATGCAAATTGTGGGTCCATAATGATTGATTCTAGATCAGAGTCACTTGCATCCTCAAATGCATAAGGGCTAGGTTCGCATTCTTCTAAAATTGAGTCTCCCATGATTGGTTCTATGGAGAAGACTGAAATGTCATAGCCATCCTCGTCACAGTGGGGTGTCCATTGTTCTTCATTGATGGCTACATCCATTGTTGCTAAAATTTCAGCCCAACCATGAGGTTCAAATTCTTCGTCAGGGAAAACTACAGGTGCATAGGCTGGGTCTTGAATTGATCTATGGGTTTCTTTTGCACCTACCTCTCGGGCTTTCTCTTTAAGCGTGCAGACCAATGATGTATTGTAGAGATCATGTATGCTATGGTGGGTGGTGCTCTAGACAGGCATGTACCACTTGCAACTGCCGCATAAATGGTCTCCCCAAAACCATCTCATAGGCCTGGTTTTTGCTAAAGTCACATATAGCAAATGTGTGCTCAAACTCTACACCACATGTAGTGAGAGTTATTCCTTCTAGCAATCCCAAAGGTCTCTCAATATGACCATCGGCCATTTGCAATTTCATTCTCGTTGGCCTGAGTGCTGGCTTGCCCCAATGCTTCCATAGGGAAGTGGTAGCAATTGCAACTCCTGCACCTGAGTCCAAAATTGCTTTGGTTGTGTATTCCTGATGGGTAACTGGGAGATAGGTATTTCCTTCTTCTCCTTCACTCATATCTCTTATCTTATCCAATGGTATTTTTGGCACTGTTCTATGTGATCCTACTTGGGAACGCGATTTCGCTATGTCTGGCACTTGTTTGGCTACGTGTTTCCACACTTCTGGCTTAACTTTGAGTAGCTCTTCTAAAGTGAGGTTGCACTGCACTTTAGTGTTCTTTACCACCTCAGTATTCTTAGGTATGATCGAATCTTCGTTTCTTATCATGACCGTGGGTGCTCTCATGCAAGTTGACTTGGTTTCCCATGGGCCTGTGAAATGGGGTAGTTCCTGCAAGGAATTAGACTCGAAGTCTAATCTCTCTTGAGATTGGGCGCTCTCCTGCTCTTCATAAATAGAAGGGATGTCTTGTGGGAATTGATCATGTGCATCATCCACAAGTTCAATGGGAGGAGAGGCTTCACTTTCCTTTGCCCATTTCTCTTCTTGAATCTCTCTCAGGAACTCTGGTGAATACCTATTCATAGAAGAAGAGGTGTTTGGTTCAGTGGAGTTAGGCACATAAGCTTCCTAGGGAGGAATGCTTATTCTATCTCTTGGACTCTCCTTAATCTGGGAGGTGACTCCTTTCCTAGACTTTGTAAGTAACCTCTCCAATCTATATAATAGACCATCGAAATGCAAGGGTGTTCTTGTGGAGCTAGAGCCAATGAACAAGCGACTAACTTCAAACATGGCTTGCACCAATTCAACCATCTTAGCACAAAACTTTGTTCGCTCTATCTCTAGATCCGCTCTAGGGTAACATTTCTCATGATCTGTCACATTTGGTCCTTCCTAGATTCTGGTCTGATATGCTTTAAGCATCATGTCTAGATCCTCAGGAGTGGGATCGGCTAGGACTGATCCTACTCTGGGTGGTGGGTGGGCTACGTGTGGTGGATTAGAAAATTGGGGAATGACAGGTGATGGGTTGGAGGGCGATGGAAAGGGGTGTGGTGGTGTAGTGTGAGAGAGGTTTTGAGATGCGATTTCACTTATCTTTGTTTTGTTTTCTCTCAAGCTTTCTTCAAGTTCGCTCATTTTCTGTGACCATTGTCTTTTCATTCTCTCCCGGCTATCTCTCCAAGCTCTTGTCCTCTTCTTGGTTAGGCTCTCTGTCTCACTAACCTCAGAACTCTTTTCCTGTCCTACTCCTTGGGTTTGCTGCAAGGCTTGAGCTCTAGTGACCACATGCACGGGGGTTGTGGACATTATACTTCCCGTAGACTCTACCACTAACCCAATGACGTTGATAGGAGTGATTTTTGGTAGGTTATTGGGGTTCTTTGGGCAATCTCATAAGAGATGCTCTTTCCCACAATCTTGACAAAAGCCCTGAATTGTCACTCGTTGGGGTTGTGTAGGGGCACGCAGTGGAAAATCACGTATAAGGTGATCTCCCTAACATCTGAAGCATGGTCCTCTAGGAAATGGGGGTCGCACTTGCCTAGGTTGAAGTCTAGAGTTGGGTTTTGTGTACATGACATTAGCATAATCAGGTTCCCCACTATTTTCACTTGGGTCCTCATACTAGTATGGCTCGTTATGCTCGGGTGACTGCATGTAGTAAGCCTGTGGGCTGTCAATATGTGTGGAGTCAAAACTATGGTCACTTGGATCACTGTCTGATAGCAACGGTGTGACTGGGACTATGGCTCTGTTCAGATTTTCTTCAGCAGATGCATATTTTAATGGGATTACATTGGTTGGAGCAGGGGGTTGCTGGGCAAGGACTAGTTGAGGTCTCTATTGCCCTTGATAAGGTGGCTGATAAGGTTGTTGTGGTCTACCGTATTGCTGTGGTGGGTACTGATTCTGGTATCTACCCTGTTGTGGATATGGCTGAGGGTAATTTTGCCTGATAGTTTGTTTGTTATAAGGGTAGTCTTGTGCGGTGTGGTTGGTGTACCTTCACTCTATTGTGCAGTACTAGCTACTAGGATTCACTTGGGGTTGAGCCATAATGGGACATACACTTGCCATATGGTCACATCCACAAGTATAGCACCGCTTAACTGGGGCAAATCTTGGGATTTCTTTGCTAGAGACACCTAGTTTTTGAGCTACCTTTTCTGCAAGTTCTTCAATGGATGTGGATTGACCAGACATGAGGCTACTAGAGCTATCCGAATCCTTGTAGATTTTTGATAGCTCCAACTCCTTGCCTAGGTTATCCTCGATGTCTATGCACATGCGCATGCACTCTTCTATAGTTCTCGGGTCCTTCAGATACACATATGACCTGAGCTTGGTGCTCAATAATCCATCTAAGAACAAAGCCACTTGTTTGGCTGGTGTGGGTAACTCAGGCATTGGGCACCTCTCTAGGTATTGCGTAAACCGTCTTCCTGCTAGTCTGACCGTCTCTTGAGGTGTTTGCTTAAAGCTATGAATCAGGGAGAAGGTATTATGCCATATGCCACTCTTAGAGAACTCAGTGAAAAAATCCTCTAAAAGTTGTTCTATGCTCCTAAATTGTCTCTCATTCAGGGGTTGAAACCATGTAAGGGAAGTGTTCCTAAGGGTTAGACCAAAAGCATTGTATTGCGCGAATAGGCCCTCCACTTGTTCCGCTCTCAAGACTTGTCTAAATTCAGCTACATGATCGTA
Source organism: Ceratopteris richardii (assembly GCA_020310875.1). Taxonomy (NCBI): domain Eukaryota; kingdom Viridiplantae; phylum Streptophyta; class Polypodiopsida; order Polypodiales; family Pteridaceae; genus Ceratopteris; species Ceratopteris richardii. The sequence goes on along the minus strand of CM035410.1, from coordinate 152,309,166 downwards.
TGGGTCTCATGTGCCATCAAAATAGTTCTTCATGGACTTCACCAGTTGAGTTGGCCTCAGGGTCTAGGAAGCCTTCTCCCAAGCTTGGTACTCACCCTTGCTAGCTTGCTTTGAGTTGCTTGGATTACACGCAACATTCCTGCAAAAGTTCACAAGTTAATATAACTCCTTTACCATAATGGATTGAAAGACACACATCAATAATTACAGGCTCTCAAGGTTCAGGAAATTCCTCCCTAGTTTTTAGGTATTTTGCCCACTTCTAAGGCTCTAATATTATACCAATGTGCCCAAGATTTAAGCCCAAAAGTACCTCAGTTCAATCAATTAATTCACCCTAAAAATTCATTCGTTAAGCCGGTGTATCACGATAGGTCGGGTCGATGTGTCGCGATAGGTGGAGGTGTCGCGATAGGTCGGGTCGGTGTGTCGCGATAGGCCGGTGTGTCGTGATACTTGGAAGTGTGGCAATAGGTGGAAGTGTCGCGATAGTTGGGAGTGTTGCAATAGGTCGAAGTGTCGCGATACTTGGGAGTGTCGCGATAGGTCGAAGTGTCACGATAGGTCAGGTCGGTGTGTCGCAATAGGCCGGTGTGTCACGATACTTGGAAGTGTCGCGATAGGTGGAAGTTTCACGATACTTGGGAGTGTCGCGATAGGTCGAAGTGTCGCGATACTTGGGAGTGTCACGATAGGTCGAAGTGTCGCGATACTTGGGAGTGTCGTGATAGGTCGAAGTGTCGCGATACTTGGGAGTGTCGTGATAGGTCCAAGTGTCGCAATACTTGGGAGTGTCGCGATACCTCGGTGTGTCACGATAGGTCGGGATATGGTGAATTTTCCTGATCAAGCTAGTCTAAGAGCTCTCAGCCTGCGCAGTGTCGTGGTGCACTGAGAATTGTGATTGGCTCAACTTTTCGGTGTGTCACGATAGCTCGAGCTCGACACCTCAGGGCTTGCGCAGAAAGATTCCGTACCTGCTGAGCTTGCTGGAGATGGTGATGATGCTGAAACCTGCAAGAAACATGCAAGAACACACAAAACAACAATGCACTCTCGCTCTCTCTCAAACTCGTACAAAGCAAATGAGGATAATGACAAGGAAGAGGGTATATGAAGTGGAGAAGGAGATGGAGATGGAGGTGGAGATGGAGATGGATATGGAGAAAAAAACATGAAAATTACCTACTACTTACCATTCCAACGCGTCCTCTCTACGTCTTACCATCACATGCTCGTCCTCAAAGCTCGAATCCCCGGCAACGATGCCAAAATTTGGCGTAGTTCAGTGATGAGTAGCACCTCCTTTAATGTCAATCCGAGGAGACATGAGGATGGTATGAAGACCTCAAGCAAGTGAAGGCACAAATGTGTGCGTGAGAAGCACACCAATATGCACACACATACACACACGCGCGCACACATAGTAAGAACAAAAAGAGTAAGACAATGGAATCACTTCGATTACAACCAAGTTCTCATACAAGCTCAAAACTACAAGAAGCTAGCCCAAAAATGAGCTCTCTAGCTCTTCTGTTGAAGTGTATATGGCACTGTACATTGATGTTTTATCCCACATTCAACCAAAAATGCATTAAAATTAGAAGACATATATTCCCCCCTTGATCAAAATGGACGGTACCCATTTTACATGCTGATAGATTTTCAACCAAAACCAGAAACTGTTTGAAGCAAACACTTCCAACTTTGCTTTCAATGGATATACCTAGGCATGCCTGGAAAATTCATCAATGAAGATCACGAAAATTCATCAATTCATCAATGCCTGAAAAATTCATCCAAAAGAGGGTGTATGCATAGGACCACAGACAACACTATGAACAAGCTGCAATTTCTGAGTAGCTCAAACTAAACCATCTTTTGGGAATGACGAATGCTTCATTTTGCACAAAATACAGCCTTCACAGACATATTTACAAGGTGCCTCAAGTTTGGGTTGAGAGGACATCATTTTAGATTTCTGCAGGCATAGCAAACTAGCAAATTCAGATGATCAAAGCATGCATGCCAAAGCTTTGCATCTGACAAAGCCTGACAATCATGTACTACATATGCTGAATCATTCACGAACTTTTCGTAGTCTATGAGCTTATACAGCCCACAATATGAAATGCCAAAATCAATAATGATATTGTCATTTGATAAATCATGAACTATACATCTATCATTAGCAAATTTCACAACCAAGCCAATCTTGGCTAAAGCTGAAATTGATAATAGATTCTTCTTGATCCTTGACACAAATAAAGCATCTGACAATGTAAAAGAACTACCATTGGTAGTATTCAGAATGATCTTACCAACTCCCATGATAGGATAAGCGGAGTTGGCTCATATGATAGTATTCCCTGTAGGGGCAGGCTCGAGTGAAGTGAAGAAACAATGTTGCGGTGTAATATGTTTGGTTGTCCCACTATCAAAGTACCAAACATCTGAGTCTACTACAGGAATACACTGTTCATGAGAAGATGTGTCATAATTGCAAATAGTGGTAAATGCCCATTCTTCATTCTGCACAAGATTAGAAGACTCTGTTTTGGGTGTAGGGGCCTCTACAACAACCATTCCAGCCTCTTTCTTCCTTGCCTCTTTAGTAGCCAATGTTGGACAACTCTTTATGACATGGTCATTTCCTTTACAGTATTTGCAAAACAATTTCTGCTTTTCTGTTTTCTTCTCATCCCTGTCATCCTTCTTTGATTATGAAGAATTAGCATATTTTTGCTTACTAGTAGAAGAGCTTCATTTACCTTTGTCCTTCTAACTAGCCAGGAAAGCTTAATCTTCAACATGCATAATGGACCTGTTCTGTCTAGACTGATCTTCCTACAATAGAATGAAGACTAACTCCTCAAATGTTAAGGCATTTCGATTGCCTTTCATAATCAAACAAAGAGTAGAAGCAAAACTGCGATATGAATCAAGAAGATCATTCACAAGAGTCTGCTCAAGTGAACTATCAAGCAATACTTCATCATCAAAAATCAATTGTTCCTTTAGATCTTTGATCTTTGTGAGAAAATTGTCCATGGAATCTCCTTCATTCATGTGCTCATTCTCCAATTGTTTTTGGAGGTAAGCAATATGAGGCTCATTCCTTTCCTGGCATAAAGTGGTAAGTGTATCCCAAGCATCCTTATATGTTCTGCAAGATCGAATGTGAGGAATATGGCACATTTTCACAATTGTGTATATGCATGGCCATATAATGGGCCCTATAAATTATGCATACTTGGAAAATTCAATACCTAAATGGTGCAAAAAAATAAGCTTGTGTGATGAGCATATGGCATCTTCACGTCAAGGCTTCTATTCCTAGCACGTTACTTGAAGAAACAAAATTTAAACTCTCTATTGAGGTATCAATTGGATCATAAGAATACTTCATCACCAGATGATCAAATGAGAGTTGATCAATCTTCTTGCATGGATGCATTTTTCGATAGTGCTCAACTACTTATGGGTCAATGTTTTTTGCTTCACCTCTTGGTGATGCTTTTGCTTGGGTACCCATCATCATTGGATTTTTTGTTCTGTGGGAGCCACTCATGTCTTTGGCCTCCATACCCAATTCATCATCAATTGTTTTGATTTGCTTGCTTCTATAGGAGAAGTGAGGTGATCAGCATTTGACATCTTTCATTTGCTCTTACTCTTGATTTTCTTTGACTTCTTTGTTGACATTATCTTATCCAAAAAGATCACAAGATTTGCCACATGTAAAGATTTCTTTGGTACCCATATCTGCAACCTTCCTTGCTGACTAGTAATAGATTGCTTAGGCACCCAAGCTTGTCACATTCATTGGGTATGGCTCTTGCCAATTGATGGCTTAGGATTATTAGTTCTCCTTGGGTTTTCTTGAACTTGTTGTTTAGGTACCCACATTTGGGGTTCAAGTCGATTCTCAACTTAGAAAATACTCTCTCATTCATCATAGATCTGAGTGGCATTTGGCCTCTACAAAAAGGGTATTTAATTATCTAATATATATCACAACTTTCAGCATAGCTTCTTGCATCGATGTGCAATGTATGCCACCATAAGACAACAAAATGAAGTGCTTGGCTATTCAATCAGGAGAGAAATTTCCACCTAATGCACTTGAGTGGGGCATTCTAAGAATTGGAAAGTAATCACTTTCATGTATGCACGTGCAAGAAGTTATTCTTTCCTCTTTTATACAGTTGATTCCCTATAAGAGAATATTCCTTACATTCTTCTTCAAGTTTCTTTATTCTTGTCAGATTAATACCTTCTACACATATTCCTTCACGAAGATAATCCACAATCGGTTTACTCCATTTCAGTGCTACCATCATCTGATATGAAGTTGAATGCTCTATGGTAGGTTTTTCAATGCAAAACTAGCAATTAGAGCAATAATCATGAACATCTTTAGCCATGTGTGGCCAATAAGATCCTACTTGCTTTAAGTTTTGTAGAGTTTTTGTTTGAGGAAAATGCCAACCTAGACTAGAAATATGGGCTTGTGTTATCAAATCCCACTTTCATCTTCTTCTACACAATAAGATAGGACTCCTTGTTTGTATTCTCTATAGATACTTCCACCAATGATATGAAGATCTTTAGTTTTTCCAACATGCAAGTTGGTCTAGCGCAAGATTTTACAAAGACCCTCTCATCTTTGTAATCTGACATCACCTCCTTACAATGGTATCAAAGCATCATCATATAGATTATGGGTGATCTTTTTCAATTGATAAGCCTATGCTAAGGTCCAAAGAACAACCAACACAAGAAGAGCAAGAAAGGTTGAACACATGGTGTGCAAAGGATGCTTTGTAAAGTTCACACATTTTAAGTTCTATTTATGATTTCTTACTTCCAGGAAGAATCAACTATGGATGGAGTTCACATCCCTCAAGGAACAAACCAATCAAAATATCACTGACTTTGTCACAAATATTAAGGCTATAGCTGATAAATTAAATGGTGTATTTGATGAAAATAAGTCTTTGTTTGAAGATGACTCCGAGAAGATCAAAATCACCCTATGTCTTGGAGGATGATTTTCCAACACTATCAAACAAAACTCCACACACTTGAAGAGTTAAGTGAACCAAATTATGATCAAAAGACACGTAGAAGGGAGATCAAGTCTTGGAACTCTAAAATTAAAGAAAAATTGCAAAAATTAAGAGATGTAGTGGAATCATTCATCTCAACAAATCATCAGAAGGTTTACAACGGAGAAGAAGAATCCATAAACATATGGATATGATATCTCAATGTACCTCACATAATGCTTGGATCACAAAGGTAATACTCTTGTGAGTTTGTGTATGCAATATTTTAATCATTAGAGCTCTGTGTGCAGAGATATGAATAAATATCTATGATATTGTATATGCACTATTTGCTCCCTCAAATCTCCAAATCACACCTCTACCTTCTCAAGTATATTGCTCACTCTCTAATTTCTAAATTTTCAAAATTACTTGTGTTATCTTAGATACCTTCCCAATTGAAGTTTTGCAAATAGCAAGTTGTGAACAATAAGCCTTCCCATTTGAAGTTGTGCAAATAGCAAGTTGTGAACACTGAGCATTTTTTATAGAATCATCTTCCATAAATTGAAGCTTTTCTTCTATAAATTAAATTCTAGAAATATTCTATCTTGACTCAAACATTTGATATCAATGTTCCAAAGTAACATGGCCATATTTATGTATGATTTGATAGGTAAGGAAGTTTATTAGAGTTTCAAATAAAGAAATAGATTTTTCTAGATTAGGATTTTGCAAAGACCCCCTCATCTCTGTACTCTATCATCATGTCCTCATAGATATTGATGCAGGTGTAAGCATCACTACCAAAGATATTTGGGAGAAATGGGGCAAACTTGCTTTAAGACCTACTAGAATCAAATGGTAATTCATGGATGGCCATATAGAATGCACACTATGTCTATTGGACAATGTGACGTTGAAAACATGTGGAGTAGAATTCAAACATACACTAGCCATATGTCAATTTGGAAAAGTTGGAAACTATGATATGATTCTGAGGAGACCCTTCATGTGTCAACTCAAGGTGGTGCAAGATTGGGGAAGTAACTTTTTGTATATGAATCACCAAGGAATAACTACAAAAATAGCTCCATAACTCCTCTTATAGAGGTGTTCCCCCTCTCTAATGGAATCCAATCCACAAGGAAGAAGACTATGTTTCTATCATAGCACTAGATCAAGTGATCACTCATGGATGCATGAAGACACACACTTGTGGATCTACAAGGCAGCTAAGAGACAAGAAAGGAGACTTCCAAGATCATTGCCCATGTCAAGAGAGGTAAGGTCAATAGAAGGTCCTGACTATATGCCTCAAGTATTCTTGAATGAAGCTTTTGAACCACATGCCTTGATATATTCGCTACAATAGATGTATGTGCAAATGAACAAGTCATCATAATGATTGACTGCATAGATGAAGAGGGATATTATCTAAGTCTTTTCATGGTGAGGATTTGAGAAGAAGAATAAGATGATTTATGAAGATTGTGAAAGTGAGGGGTAGAGGAAAGAAGGATAGCCGTTCAATTACCCAAAAGAGATGCACAAGAAGGAGCACCTTATGACAACAAAGAACAAACCAAAAAAGTACTAGTGGCTAAAGAGAGTAATGAGGATAGATGTACCTTCATTAAGAAGGACGCATCATTGGAAGAAGAGAATCAAATAGTTTAATTATTGAGAGAATATAGGGATGTTTTTTGTGGACTTACAAGGATCTAAAAGGAGTTGATCCAAAGATCTATTCACATGGATATCGATGACTCTTGAAGCAAAACCATTTAGGAAAAGATCCTATACTTATAATGATGCCCTATTCTACCAAGATAAAAGAGGAAATAGAGAAGTTGTTGCCTATAGGATTTATACATGAGTTTGAACACATTGAGTGGGTATCTCCCATAATGGTATGCCAAAAAAAACTTGGATTCTTAGGTTTTGCATCAACTTGAAATAATTGAATGCAACCACTATCAAAGACAGCCAACCACTGCCAATCACTAATCACCTCTTGCAAAGAATAGTAGGCAAGGAAGCGTAAAACTTCCTTGATGGCTTCTCAAGTTACAATTAGGTGGTTGTAGTTGAGGATGAACCTAAAACAACCTTGCTACTGCATGGGACAACTGTGCTTTCAAGGTTATCCCATTTGATTGAAATGATGCACCAACAACTTCCCAAAGACTTATGTGCCATGTGTTCAAGGATTTATTGAGAAAGAATATGGAAGTTTATGTGGATGACATGTGTACTTAGTTATCCCAAATAAGAAATCATATTATTAAACTCATACACATATTTAATAAGTGCAAACAATACAGAGTTTGCTTGAACCTAGAAAATTATGTATTTATGGTAAGAAAAGGTAAGATTCTAGATCACATAGTCTCTAAAAATGGAACATCAACTGATGAACACAAAATTAAAGTAATCTTAGACTTACCAAGACTAAACAATTTTAAGAAAGTACAAGGTTTTATGGGTAATTCTTGATACTATAATCAATTTATCCAGATGTATGCTATTATTGCTAAACAATTATATGGAACATTAACCTACTTTGAGTGGAGTGAGGATTATGAATAGGCATTAAATGAATTAAAGAAAAGGTTGATCTCAGCTCCCTTACTTAATGTGCCTAATTGGAACAAGCCATTCCACATTCATGTGGATTCCAATTGAGTAATCAATTTCATACTTGTGCAACTAGTAGATGAAGGAACACTTGATCATCCAAACATTTATGCAAGTAGGCAATTGAATCATGTAGAGAAGAATTCCACAACAACAAAGAGAGAGGGACTATGAATGGTCTATGCAATCAAAAAGTTTAGACATTACCTATTAGCAAACAAGTTCAAGTTCTTTGTAGATCATGAAGCCCTCCTAAGTCAAAAAACCATGTACCACAAGGAGGCTAGTCAAATGGTTCCTATTGTGAATGGAATTTTATTTTGAAGCACTAATAAAAAAAGGAAATAAACACTTAGAATCCAACCATATATCTAGAATGAATCATGGAGAACCTTGAATGATGCGTCAGATGAAGTTCTAGACACTTATCTATTCAATTTGGAAGTAAGCCCTCTTGGGATGAAGAGATAATGCCTATGCTCACACGTGGTCCAAAGCATTGAATAAATTCAAGAAACAGGAAGAAAGTGATGAAAACAAGAAATCTTCACATTGCAGCAAGAAATTTGTATTTTAAAGATTCAAATTTAGTCTTGTTAAGATGTATGGAAGACAATGAAAGATGAGCTTTGATTCAAACAAGCTCATGAGAATATTTGGAGCCAACACAAAGAAGTATTTGAAACCACCCAAAAGTTCAATTGCTTAGGCATGTAGTGATCAGACATGCAAAAGGAAGTGCATGCACATATTGATAATTTTTGTGTCTGTCAATTGATGCAGCCAAAGGTATACCCTTCCATGAGCTATTCTAAAATAGTCCCATAAGGGAGTAAACCATTGGTTGACTCTTTGAGGTCCAAGAGATATCCATTAGGAGCCAATGTGGTTAGGGAAAGAGCATTGGAAGAAGAGAGTAAGGACTATTTCATTATTGGAAACCAATTCCTTAAAAGAGGAAACGAAAATCAATTAAATTTATGTATTCATGAAGGAAAGTATCTTTCAATTTTAGAAATGGCTCGTATAGGAGTAGCTGCAAGTCATTTCTCTATGGAAAGAATAGTGAAGATGATCCTTTTTGCAGAGTTATGGTTGCCTACACTACATATGATGTGGAAAGATATGGACATAAAAATGTGACATCTCACAATGGACTAAGTACCCTTTGAGACAAGATGATATGTGACTAAGAAGGTGAGTGCTAGAGCTTTCTCCAAGTGGGATATAGACTTTGTGGGACCCATTAGCCCACCTACAAGAGGCTCTCATGCAGAGTATATCATTGTGGCAATAGATTACCTCACCAAACATATTGAAGCTAGAACAATAAGAAAGAGCAACATGCAAACAACTATAAAATTCTTATTCGAACAAATCTTCACAAGGTTTACTTATTGAGATACTAAGTGATAGGGGCACACACTTCATTAATCAAGTAATTTTATTGCTCATGAATGAGTTATTGAAGATCCATAAGAAATATGATCCCTATCACCCATAGGCCAAAGGGCAAGCCAAAAGTTCAAATAAGGTTGTATGCACTATCTTGACAAAGATAGTAAACAATAACATATCTAATTGGGATAAATGGCTAGATCATGTTGCTTAGGTCTTCATAGTGTCTTATAAGATAGCCCTTGGAACTACCTTATTCAATCTTTGCTATGGGCAAAATGCAATTCTACCAATAGAATTTTTGGTGCCAAACCTCAAAGTGTCTAAGATTTATGAGAGGACGACCCACGAATTGTTTGAGCAATTAGATCAAATTGACAGGTTGAAGTAACCAAACGACAAGTGATAACAAGCATCTATGCACGTAAATGGAGACATAAATCATACTAAAATGCTCACATAAAAGATAAATGATTGAGAATTAGAGATTTAGTGTCTATCTACACCATGAATCAACATGGGATGAAGCTTCAAAAAGAGAGGCTAGGCCCTGTTATCATACAAAGGATATCTTTAGGGGATATTCTCCCAACCTACATAAGTGGTTATAGGATAAACTGGTCCAATGAGCCTCTTATGGAAGACATTTTAGCTAAACTCTTAGGATCACACAATCGCAAACAAGAAGAGGAATGCATATGTGAAGAATCTAGGCAAGAAGCTCTAGAGAGGATATGAAAGCATAAAGAGTGGACTCAACAATGAGACAAGAGACCCACGAGATATGAGCAATCTATATTGGTTGCTAATTTCAAACCATAGTAACACCAAGTAAGATTTTTAAAGACCTTACATAAAGATAGGAATTGGGGATCCAGAATGTCTCATGGTAGATTCACTTATGGATTTAGGAGTTGTCCTAAGTAGCATCAAAGCCTCCTTGGTAAGCATGTTGAACTTACATGTCACTCCAATAGAAGCATACATGATTGTAATGGGAGAAAATCACATCAAGTGTGTAGGAGAGGTGACTCTACCACTTCATTTGTGTAATGCCTTGATGAGACACACTTTCTTACCATGTGAGGGATGCTGACTTAATGGAAGAACGCATCCTAGGGAAAGATTGGATCTATGAGCGTGAGGTCACCCTTAACTTAGCACAAGCGTATACATCCCCTAAGATAGAAGGAAAAGAGGTGTATGGGCTGGAAGAAAGAAACTTACCCAGACAAAAGAGTGACACATGAGATAGTCTCTTGCATGAACTCTTGCATGATCAAAATATGAAAAATTGTTTTGATTTTGTGGATCAACATCCTACTTTTACTTGTACTCCTCCCCTTAAGATGTCTCCATCGCTAAACTCTGCTCCTTGTAATCCTCGTTCCGTATTAAACTCCACTCAATAGATGAATAGAGGAATTAAGTGAGCAAAAAATGAGAGAGAAGTGAGAGCTACCAAAGAAACAAGAAAGAAGGTATTACAAACTTCCAAAGTTGAAGAGACAACACTTCAAGTGGACAAATATGGATTCCCAAATATGAAATATCAAAGTACCTACCAGTAACCATGAAACAAACAAACAGAGTAAAACAAAATAGGTAGGTTGTGAAGAAGACAATGAGACTCCTAAAGAATCAAATGACCAATCAAAATCAAGTATGGGTAGCAAAGAAGCTAATGGAAGCACAAAGGAAATGGCAACAAGTGTGGATACCAAAAATAATTATATATGGACAAGAAGCAGAGGCATTGAAAAAGAAGGAAGGAACTACCCAAAGTGGATTACCAATCCAAAGGAATAAGCATTACTTGATAACCAACAAGGAAAAAAGCAAGGAAGGTGCCACAACCCAAAGGCATGGAAATCTGGACAATCAAAGGATGGTAAGGACAATCAAATACAGAGAAACAAAGCAACCTAGAAAGAAGCAATCCAACATTTAATAGTCGATTGCATCACACCAATGGCAATGGTTATCGAAGCAAATCAATGAGAAAAACATGAATACGATCAGGAAAAGAACTTTCCTCATTGCACCCATGGAAGATCAATGCACTTAGAGTATGCACATATGGTTTCACTTTAAGGCCTATCATTTGTAGCCTTGCTTAGAATCATCTAGCTAGTGCACCTTCCTACTAAGGAATAGGAATTCTTTTACTTTTAGGATAGATTAGGTCTTTTTCTTGGACTCAATAACACACAATTTTCTCGTGTGAGCTTAACTTGTATAGGCTTTGACTATTCCACTACTAACTCTTCATGTTAAATATGCAAAAAAAAAGGAAAAAAGAAAGTGCACCACAAAAAGCAATCAAAAGATAGGTAAAAACAAAAAGTGGAGAATCAAGGTATGAAGTATGCATATAGATGAATAAATTTCATTGAAAATGGTCGAAACCACCTATCACCAATTTGGAAGCACATTATGAGTTGGGTGCACACATAAAGGATCAAGCAATAACCTATAAATGATGCTTTCCAATGTACTACATGTCTCCATGATTCTAGATCAATAGATGGCTATAGGCAGAGTTGAAGATGCCCTTCTAGTGAACTCTTTGCCAAAGGAATGTGTAGTAAAATCCTGAGGGCATTGGTTGAGAGATGAGCAACCTATAAAGGATGATATATTTCAATTCATTATCCCAACAATGGAAAGCGATCATCATTTTATAGTACTGAGCCAAAACTTCAGTATGATTCACACGATGCCCTTCATTCAAGAAGAATGGAAAAGTGCAAGAATAGATGCATATTTATCCCTACCAATATACATTTCAGATTTTGTGAGATGCATCCAAGTCATGAACACTTTTCATCATGTTGTGGGTCAACCTTCAGTTCCAAAAGCTATTGTGAAGGATCTTAAAGGAAAATCAAAGACAATCAGGTTTACTCATGAGCTTATTAAGGAACCATTGGTTTGGGTCAAGGATGGGAGTGGATTTAAATGATGAAAATCATGACATCAAGAAGTATTTTTTTGGTAGGCTTGTACATCAACATTTTTGCTTTCCAAATATGAATCAGTAAGTAATAAAATTGATTTGACACCTTTCATTCAAGAGATGATCTTCTGAGAAAAGAAATAGTGGGGAACTAAAAAGTCATTGAATGGAGGAGCCGCTTTGATTGTTTTGATTTATCATGCCTTAGGAGCAAGAAGAAAATCCCCAACAACCACAAAGATGGCTCAATACATCAAAGGAATAGCAATACCTAAATAGATGAAATAAGGCAACACATCCACTACAAAGACAAGTGTTGCACCACAAATGCAAGGGGTGAAGAGAGCCTAAAAGTATAAGAAACAATCACAAGCTACCATGGCAAGAAGGTCACGTGATTTACCTACATCAAAATTGCCTCAACCACCATCTATCACACAAGAGGAGCTACACATATGTATTATGGAGGTCAATTGTTGTATAATTACATGGGTCTAAGGGGTAGAACCCTTGAGTTTCTAGGTGTGAAACCCTTGGGATTTATGGTTTATTTACCCCTTTTAGATGGGTCTTGAACCTTAAGGCTAATTCTCTAAGGTTGAGTACCTTAGGCTTGATTGGAAGCTTCTCCTAGCCACTTGGTTTGTACGTGAGAGCTTGGAGAGTCTTCTTTTAGAAGCCATGTGATTTCATGTGATTTCCTAATCTTGGAAACCATGTGAACACCTTAGGGACCCATGTGATGGAAGGTACACATGTCCTCTTGAGAAGGACTTACCCCCTTGGTCTTGGAGCTATATATTGGAGGGGTTGGTTGGGTGGAAAGACATCTCTCTTCCTAGTGTGTGGCCTTGCTAGTTAGTCTTCAATTCAGTTGTGTGAAGGCTATGGAGCTCTCACACAACAGTGGCATCAGAGCCTTCTTGATTTTAGAATCCTTTTTTAAGTTGGAATTTTCGTGCAATCTTCAAGAACTTCCTCACGCGAGTTTTTTTTTTTTGGTGGACCTATAGGTTGTGTCGCTGTGACTTGTCCGTGAGCTTTTCCATTTGACATCAGGCACCTTGCAAAACATGCCTCATCATGACCCCCGCTTATAAAGACCTACCCGACCCTGGGCTACAGTAACTCCCACTTAATGCACTGAACAGCCACAACCACACGTGGGTAACAGCCATAGCCGACCTCAGCGCACCTACACGTCAGTTATCAGCCATCGCAGACCTCCATGAGGGGAGATGAACCTGGAGCGCTCATTTCTCTCTTGAATTGTGAGAATATGTACGCAGCACCTTGTTTTTATAGAGCGCTGAAGTGAAGCAAACCCGCTATATGGGATTTTGGCGTCGCCTGAATCTTCACTCAATGAGATGCACAAGAATAGAAAGAATCACAACAGTTTTTTGTAGAGATTAAAAGGAGTTTTCTTGGCCGCGCTTGCACGCACCAACCCATCCATCAGTTTCGTTCAAGATCTTGAGACAACCATCATGAATCTCAGATGGTTCGCCTCCCTCGTAGGTAGATGTTAGAGGGCTATGTTGAGGCGACGGGGGGCCATAGTCAGTAGTCCGAATGATTGAAGATCGAGGGTGTGAATGCCTCCGCATCCTGTTGCAATAGCTGCGGCAAGAGTGATGATTCAGCATTGTTATCTGGGAGAGACATAAAGCAAGAAAGGATCGAGAATGAAGAGGTGTTGTTTTCCAACAATGTTTCTCTTCTTCCGCCACCTTTTGTGAGGCGCGGCGACAAGCTAAGTGGGAGAGACGAGATGAAGAGCACACCTCTAGCTCCTTCAACAATTTTTGATGGATGCATACGAAGTCCGAGAAGATAAGTTTATACATTTTTTAATGTCATTTTACATATTGCACCTGGGCTTACTTGTTATAATATTGCTCATATGAGCTATTTTTTTTATGTGAATAAACCCACTAATGTGTAGTTTCATTGTAAGAGATTTTGAAAGCTGTGAGAGAAACTATGGAACGAGTTCCATGGGACAAAATTCAAAGGCAGGATAGACTCTTCACCAAGATCGTGGAAAGAACAGGGTTAAAGAGTTAGTTATTTTCTTCTCTCACAAATTCCGTGAAATTTTATACATGAATGAGTTGATATTTTATGCATAAATCTCTTTTGCATGAAGATTGGCTTTATATGCTAGTACATATACTTAGGAGGGCATGGTTCTTTTTTAAAGGTTCCTTTGCCAAGGATTATGGAGGCATGCGCATGACATCCATTAACTATGCATATAGATTTCACCCCTTAAAATGCATGCATAAATGCATGATTACAAAGGTAAGTCGACACATATGGGCACACAAGTAAGTATCAAAATGCCCAAGAAGGAATCCAATGATGGACAAGATGGGATGGCCGAAGCCTACTTCATCACCATGGGAACACTCAAATAAAGCCAAGGGATGGACGAAGCTTAATTTCCAGGTAAATATTTGCACCTTTTTCTTTTCTTTGCAAATTAAAGAACATACAGTACATGTCATAATAGACATGACTCGGAAGTGGATGCATAGATTTAGGTGGCCCAGTTTTTATGGTCACATCGACAAACAATCATGGAAATAATTTGCACTATGCATCAAGTTCATTGCTTTGAAAAGAAGTATTGGAGGTGCATTAAAACGGTCGTGGTTAGGAAGAATGCATCTAATGCATTGTTGAAACTCGCATATACTAAGTTTCATGGAAATTTTGCATCATCCGTTGGATGAACAAAGTTCTGAATTGGAACTTTTGCATGCTTTAAGGAGGGGTTCAACTTCTGAACCTTATGCATGCAACACCTTTTCTAATAAAGGTGTAAATATTTTGGCATACATTAAACTATGCATTTGGAATATATTACATGGGTTTTTTAGTAGAGAGGGAGATTAAGTTCTTGAAGTTAAGTAGGATTTGATTTTATTAGTTTCTAGGAAGAATGGTGATAAGGCCAATTGGCCACTATAAACCATTTAATTCCTTTATGTTTGGCTTAGTAATTAAAAGCCAAATAATCTGAACTTCTTAAAAATACCCTAAAATCCCTCTTATGGAATTTTGAATTCCATAAAAAACCATGGCATGCCTGATCAACAAGGCCATAGACTTAAGGTAGTAATACAAAAATTTTCTCTCTTAAAACCACAATAAAATGGTGGTAACTTAGAGCATTATCTTCTCAAAGCTCTAAAAAAGAGAAAATATGGTCTTAGTTTTGGAAGATGAAAGTATTAGTGTTTTTGTTCAAAAAACGTTCTTTGTTTAAAAGAACTACAGAACTATTTGGAGCTTTACATTTTTCTTCCAAGCAAATGCAAGGCATGAAGAGAAGGTAAAACTCAAGGGTGGTAATAAACCTTAAGTACCATTTTCTAATGTCCTAGAAAATAAAGGACTATATAGTAAATGGAATTACCATCTACTTCAACATAGAGATTTGATTGGCAATTCAAATTATTCTTTCTCAGATGACTCATTTTGTCATAAGAGATAATATCTAGTTGAGTATAAACTAGCTCTATTATCAAGTGACATAAATTGATCTTTTAGGGTACATCTGAACAAAGGAATAATTGAAAAACCAATCTTTGACATTAAGTCTGGTCAAGTTGCAATTATTTGAGACTTGGTAAGTTGAAAGTCCATTGTAGCATATGCAATACACTGGAAATAATACTTACAAGTCCAAGAAGTAATAGATCTTACTTGATTAGAAGAAGGTTTGATCCCAAAATTCAAGCTAAAGTTACCTTTACTTAAGTGGAAGTGTAAGTCAGATGGTATGGGACATCTAGGCTTACATTACCACGGAAGTTGATTTGGTGGTATGGGACATCAAATTTAGAGGTAATTCAAAACTCGAACCTTTGGACATTTGTTCGGTATGCTTGGAGGAAGGAAAGCTAAAAGCTCTGAATAGTTCTTTTTAACTAGGAAGGACAATAAAAGATTAGAAATAAACTCTTTCAAATACTTCTGAAAGAGCACAATTTTTCAATTTACTCTCAGGTAGTTTTCAAGGACGAAAACTCTTAAGGAGGGGAGAAAGTCCCCGAGAACTTGTATCTTATGCCTTGAAAAGAACAAATGGGATATTGCAAGGTAAAAGATATGCAAGAAATAGATAAAGTTGAAGTACTTCCTTGTATTCTAGTACTCCATATATCTTTCATTACATCTTCCAATGGAATGAAGTTCTCAAAGATGGGGAATTCTTAAAGAACCCCAATACAAGAGAAGGCTTGCATCCACCATAAGGATTATACGAATCCTAAGTGGATTAGGAAAAGAAGTTAGATGAGCTATAAAGCATAATCCTAAAAGTATCTTGATACTTCATGAGGATTGATAACATATGTTATAGATTCCAATAATATAGACCTAAGGAAAATGGCTTCTTGTATGAAGCATTATAGCTAGATCCCAAGTAAAACCCATGGGTAAAACATTGAAGATGAAGGGATCTATTTGAGAAAGGCCTAGTCTTATCTCTTATTTTGGCCAAAGAAGAGAAGAAAGCCAAAAGACCCAAGTAGGGCAAAGAACCACCACATTGGCAAGACGATCCCTAGTTATTACAGGTCAACCAAGCTTTTTGTCTAGTGCCATGAAGGTGATATTTGCTAGAAGTTTCAGAAGCACAATGAAAGGAGCATATAAGTAGAGATTAAATCAAATTTATTTTGTTACCAAGTCAACCACACAGATATTTACCAACAAAAGATTACATGATCAAGATTATCGATCATCATTCAAAGATACATGTAATTGTTCTGGATCTCACCATTAAATTGACGAACAAAACTCATTTGAAAGGAAAGTTTGCCATTTTTAATAGAGAAACTAACTTGAAGAAGAAAAGCAGTCTCATAACTTCATCTTTTTAAATTTTTTCTCCTTCATTGTATGCTTTGTGCATGGCTATAGCTTGAAATCTATGCTAGGAAGTGTTGCCTACCCCTTCCCCACCTTTCTCCACTATTTTCTAGCATGTGTGAAGTGTAGGGAGTCTCGACGTGTAGGTAGGTGGTTCTCAATACTTATTTTTTTTGTCATAACTTTGCATAGGAAACTCAGAATGATTCCAAATCACTTTCAATAGATGTGTCTTATTGAGACTAAGTGCTATTGGCTAAAGTTGGACATTGAAGCTAAGAGAAAACCTTGTATTTAAGTTTGTTGTTGTTATAGGTGTTGTTGTGTATATATGAGCATAGAACGTGGTTGTGTGAGGTAGTTCCTAGTTATTACATTTTTATTTCATCATTGGATACATTAACTATTATAAATGTGCACATGCTTTGATGCATTTGGCCTGGCAAGCACTTAGTTTGATAATTTGACATGTTTTAGCCAAGACACCACTTGAGTGTTCTCTGATAGCTAGGACCAATTGTCACAAGTCTACATATTTACACACATACTATGTGAAGAAGGTAGTCATTTCATCATCTTGCATTTGTGCTTGCACTTGGCTCTTGAATTACACTACTTTGTAGTGTGAAGAGATGTGACAAAGAGAGTGAACACAAAAAAGAACATATTTCACACCACAAAAGTAGCTATGAAATGAGTTTCCTCTTGTCCATACATTCTACATGTGAAAGATTCTATACAAGATTGAACTTTTTTCTCATATCTTTGCTTGCTACTACATTTTGGAAAATATTTTAAGATAGATGGAAAGGAAAATTTTGATCGCCAAAACACAAGCCAATTGTGTTGAAAGATATCATGGACTAAAAATAATGGAGAAAATTTTTTAGAGCACATCAAATCAATCAAAAAAGATCACAACTTTGTTGATGTGTGAAATACAACAAGAACTAAACTAATGTGATATCTGCTACACTCATCATTAGCTCATCAATACTTCAAACTCTGAAATCTTTATCATATCATGCAAGAAATGTGATAACTTTCTCTCTCTGAACATGCATAACCACAGAAAAGGCTCTTACACTAAAGAGCTTTTCATCACAATCTATCACCCTAATAATCTTGATTTTTCTTACATGAGTTTCACTTATTTCTTCATTAATTCTTTTCATATATTTCATATCTTCATGCTCAATTAGTGAGTGAAGATCCAACAACGCCCCCTCAATCATTAATTGATAGAGTCATTGATTGATCCTTCTTTTGTTGGTCCCCATACGTCTGTATGACTAAGCTCAAGTATTTTATCATGCTTGAATCCTTTCCTCTAAAATGTTAGTCTATGTGCCTTTGCCATTGAACATGCTTCACATTTTATCAAGAGAAAGGAGATAAAGAAGAGAGCTCACTCTCACACTCAAACAGGAGCACACACAGATTGAGGCAAGGAAGAATGATTTTACTCTTCTTCTTCTTCTATTATATAAAGAGAATGTACAAGAATGACCTAATACAACAATACAACTAGTGCAATATATAAAGAATAGTACATAAGGAAAATCCTAATGTTCGCAAATGAGTGAGTTGGAAAGAAACAAATGTTCCATCACTCTTGGTAGATAAATCTAGTAAAGCTCACTAAAGTGTCCATGACATATACGAGCATGACCACTATAAATGTCAGAGAAATGAAAAAGTGATATGTGTCATCCTTGATCATCACATGCTGAGCTTGATATCAATGATATTGTTGGGTGTGTGTAGAAGTGCGAGAGACTGTGTAGAAGTGTGAGAGACACACGAGAAGCACACACAAGGAGCACAAATGCAGCAAGACACGCGGAGAAGACAGATGACTGGAATAGCTCTCTATATTGATGATTATCAGAACTAAAGTAAGAGCTAAATAATATCCCTAAGTACAAAGTACCACCACATATGAGTGTATCAAGTATGCAGTAACTTGGGGAAAAAACCTCTAGCCAACACTAGAGTAAAAAGTACCCATGTATAGGAAAAAGATTCACATCAAAGCTACTCAAGGAACACATAAGTGTAACAAACATTCCTAGAGTGAATGATGTGAACACATATAGGGAGTGACACATCAGCCCCCACAAGGTAATAAGCCTAAAGCTTTGTGAAAAGCTTCAAACTTTTCCATGGAAGAGCTTTGGTGAGTATGTCTACCACATTATCTTGGGTAGGCACATATACCGAATCAATATCTCCTCCATGAAGGTGCTCTCTCACATAGTGATAATGCACCTCAATATTTTTGGTCCGTGTATGAAAAACTTGGTTTTGTGCAACAGTCAATGCACTCTCATTATCAGTGAGAATATGCACAACAACATCAATCTCCATGCAAAGATCTATCAATAGGCATCTCAGTCATATACACTCCACTTGTAGCTGTGAAAATTGCCCTATACTCAACTTCACAACTCGATGTCGTCACTATAAGTTGCTTCTTACTCAACCAAGATATGCATGAGTCTCCAAGGAAAAAGCAATTACCACTAGTGGACACACTAGTATCATAACAACCAGCTCAATCACTATCTGTAAAAGCATCCAAGCATAGCTGAATATCTCTTCCATAAAAGAGACCTAAGCTCAAAGTGCCTTTGAAATATCTAAACACACATTTCACGGCTTTCCAATGTTTAGTGCCAGGGCTATGCATGAATCGACTCACCTAGGAATCTACATATTGTATATCCGGCCTTGTGTTGCATGCATATATAAGACATCCCACAACTTGCTGATAAAGAGAAGTATCAAATGCATCAATGGAATCCTCAACTGAGAACCTAAATCATGTCTCAACTGGTGTGGAAACTAGCTTGCAATCCTCAAAATCAAAACATTGAAGTAGTTTTCCAACATACGTTGCTTGATGCATAACAATTCCCCCCTCAATAGATACAAACTGGATGCCAAGATAGTAGCTCAAAAGACCAAGATAAGTGACATCAAAGGTATAATATAAGAATGTCAAGTTTTGCATCACATGACCCAGTCAAGAGTATGTCATCAACATAAAGAAGAAGCATTGTAAGATCAGCTTTATCTTTGCGTACATAGAGAGTGCTTTCAATTGGACTACATGTGAAGCCAATAGCAATCAAGTGCTTGTGGATTTTGTCATACCATGCATGTGGAGCTTGCTTGAGACCATACAAGGCTTTATGCAAGCAACAAACCATATGCTCTTGCCCGTTCATGGAAAACCTAGGAGGTTGCTTCACATAAACCTCTTCTTGCAAATCACCATTCAAGAAAACTATTTTTATGTCCAACTAATGTATTTTCCAACCTCGATGGGCAGCCAATGCAACCACAATATGAATGGTCGTCATGCATGAAGTAGGTCCAAAAGTTTCCTCATAGTCAATGTCACATTGTTATGCATATCCTTTGGCAACCAATATAGCTTTGTAGTGATCAATGCTACCATCAGATTTTCTCTTAATCTTGTAAAACCACTTTGTACCAATGGAATTTTTTCCTTTTGGCAATTCACATAACTCCCAAGTACCATTCATATGTATGGAATCCATTTTTGATTCATAGCACTCATCCAATGTGGATCATCACATGCATCTTCAAAAGTAAGTGGCTCTTCATTACATGTTGTTACAATAAGAGAATAATCCACAAAATTACTTGATGCATTGCAAGAGCTTGATCTTGTCCTACCAAGTAAGGGTGCACTCAATTTACTGTCCTACAAAGTTTGTTTTAGCCACTTTGACATAGTTTGTGCACTCTTGATAAACATGCATTCATTATGTAATAATCACCAACATGTATATCATGAGTGGGCTGAATTTCATGTTCATTTTCAGCCATAGTTTGACACAAATCATGTGTGGTTGAAAATTTCTAGCAATTCCAACAATTTTTGGTTGAAAAATTTCAGCCATGTTTGGATGGAAATTCTCTACTTTTTTAGCTCTATTTTGCTGGAATTTTTCAGCCTTGTGAGCCTGAGTTTGCTAGTCTACATGGCCATAGTCAAATGCACCATTTCGGAACAAAGGCATGAGTGTATCGAACACATCTTGTGAGCTAATTGTTGGCTGTTTTTTGCATTCAAGTAGAGGGAAATTTGAATTTTGAACAAATACCACATCTCAACTCACAATAATTGTGTTCGTCAGTGGATGGTACAAATGATATCCCTTACTTTCAACACTACAACCAACAAATATACATTTGTTTGCCTTGTCATCAAATTTGTGATGTTGTGATGGAAGAAGAGCATATGCCAAACAACCAAACACGTGCATATGTCTAACCATAAGCTTATCTCCATTCCAAGCCTCATAAGAAGTGATGATTCTCAATGCTTTTGTAGGGCAGTTATCCAACACATAGTTTGCACACATGAACATTTCCATCCAAAACTTATCAAGAATGTGCTTCCTTTAACCACACCGTTTCATTTCAAGGAGACTTCTATTTTTACACTCCGCAACACCATTTTGTTGAGGTGTATATGGCACCATACATTGGTATGAAATTCCTCTTTCATGAAGAAAAACATTAAACTCATGTGACATGTATTCACCACCACAATCCTTGCATAGAGTCAAAAGTTTGTTTGAAGAAACATTTTCAGACATAGCTTAAAATGTTTTGAAGCAAGAAAATACCTCATTCTTTGCTTTCATAGATACACCCATGTATGGCGAGTAGCATCATCAATGAAGGTAAAAAAATATACATGATTTCCAAAGGATGGAGTCTTGATGGGACCACATACATCACTATGAACAAGTTGCAATTTTCTTGTAGTGTGTGTATGACTATCTTTTGGAAAAGAAGCACGATGGATTTTTCCAAGAATGCAACCTTCACATGCATGCTTTTCAATGGACTCAAGTGTTGGCCAACCAATAACGATGTCCTTCTTTTGCAAGTAAAGCAAACTATTGAATTTCAAGTGACTAAAATGAGCATCCCAAAACTCCATTTCAGCTATGGAAGAAATATGAGTAACCAAGGCATTTGAAGCAGCCCTCTTGTATGTATCCATGTGATACAAACCATTACATAATGTACCGAACATCAGGATAATATCACCATTGTGAAAATCATGAACCATACACTTATCATCAACAAATTGTACATGAATTCTAGCTTTGGCAATCAACGGAACTAAAATTAAGTTCTTCTTGATACCGGGCACATACAATGCTTTTTTCAAGAGAATCACACCTCCATTTGCATCCATAATCTCAATTTCTCCTACTCCAATGATAGGATAAGAGGCATTGTTTGCACACATCACATGTCCTCCTTTGGGTGCATCTTTCAAAGATGCAAAAAACCTTTTGCATGAAGTTATGTGCTTTGAAGCACCACTATCAAAGAACCAATCCGAATTAGTCTCACTCACAACCATACATTTAGAATGCAAAGATGCATCACATGACATGTAACAACACATGCCCAACAATCTTGAGCCCTGTTAGCTTCATCATTCTTTGCATTTGCTAAATTTTCAACAATAGACATGCCGGATTCCTTCTTCTTTTCATTGTGCTTGCAACCAAATGGAGTGTAGTGGCAAATCTTTGAAAAGATTTTGGTAATTCTTTCAACAATTTAGAGATGAGTGATGCATCCGAAATAATGTCATCTATGTTTGTCGATTGCTCTTTCAAGTCCTTGATGTGCGTCGAAGGGCTTTGGTGTGCAGAACAGGAGGAGGAAGGAGGAGATGGAGGGAGAGAGAAGAGAGGAATGACGCGCGGACATGTGTAGGAGCCTCGAAACCCACATAATGATCTCTCTTGAGGCAATGCTCTATATATGATGTATATATATGAATATGGGAGTAAGGTCACATGACCCTTACATCCCCAACAATCTCCCACTTAAGGGTCAATGTGACCATAAGTGGTAACATATACAAAGAATGATGTAGGACTATACAATAATGTACAGGAAGAGTCCGGATCTCTACCCATACCAGATCAGCCTACACCAACTGCCTCAAACAAGGTGTATCCATGCACCTCAAACTGCTCTAGACTCACATCGACAAGAGTCGAGCTCACATATGACTGATGCAAGAACTCATGAAGTTCTTGCAAAGCTCCCACTTGCTCCATGCTTGTGTCAATCATCGAACGACTGACAATTCCAAGTGCAAATGGTCCAATAGCAACTGCAATGTCTGGTCTCAAGCATAACAACTCGTACATCAGACTCCCGAATGCTGACGAAACCTGTGCTATCCTGGCTAGCCTAAGTATGCCAATCATACCTCTATCCAAGGCATCCAAAGCACCATCATCAAGACCAACATGTCCTGATATATCTGTGTCAACATCTGGCATGAGTGAATCCAAGAATGACTGCATAATAGCTGACTCCTCAGCATCTAAATCAGTCATCCTATCAACCAAGGATGTATCTAGGTGTGCATCCTGAGAGCTAATATGCTCTACCATACACTGTGTATCATGAGAGCTATCGTGCTCTACCACACCAAGTGTATCATCATGCTCCATATGAGCTAACTGCACAACATCCATACCAAGGTCAAACCGATGATCACTCTCTAACTGAGTATCATCATAATGCTCTACATGAGCATCTACATCATGCTCTAAAGCATCAATCTGATCGTCCAAAGTGTGCTCCACAAGAGCATCCATATGATCAAAACAATCATGCTCTGTATAAGCACCATGAGCATCCAAAGCATGATCTACATGTGCATCCATATGAGCATCTGAATCCTGCCATACATGTGCATCAATAATATCCATAGACCTGTCTATAGGTAGATAAAATGAGACATGACGAGTCTCACATCGCACATAAGGCTGAACTCCCACTGAGACGAGACTGTCTCTCACATGAAGTACCTGCAGTGGATACATGTGCCCAATCCTAGCACCTCTGACAAGCATAAGTTGTCCCAACTGCAACTGAAAATGATGCTCACCAAGGAATGCATAACATCTGCTCTCCTATAACTGGCTAACTGAAATCAAACTCATAGGGAATGGAGGCACATAGCGTACATGTCTAAGAATAAGTGATGCTCCACTAGGTAGCATAAGGTGTACATCTCCAACACCCCCAATGTCATATGTCATACCATCAGGCATGTGCACACATCCACGACTCTCACCTGAGAATGGACGAAACCACTCACGACGTGGAGTAACATGAAAACTGGCTAATGCATCAAGCAACCAAGCCATATGTGTGCTATCCAATGAACAAGAGGAATCCTGAGATGAACCATAGGAGAAAGTGATATCTCCATCACTAGCATAATCAACTGCCATAGAATCTCCTGAAACCACTACTTGATCTGCATCACGTGCATATCTCTGACATCGTCGTTGCATCCGCCTGAAGCAACGTCGTCGAATATGGCCCTCATGACCACAATGCCAACATCGAAGTCGTCGATGTGATCTATGTCTCATATGAGTCAATGGACTCACATACATATCATGTAGTCTCTGCCATAATGCACTACTCGTCTCCTCATACATAACAGACTCATATATAGAATCCACAAGCTGTAATCGGATAGTGGAGCTGGCCAATGCATCCATATCCATCCATACATGGTCGGGCATGTCACGAGGCCTCTGTGCATCTCTATGCACATACATGTGTAACCCTGCACAAACCAATATATGCCACATCTGAGCTTTCCATCTCGGAAAGTCAGTGCCGTCAAATCGAGAAAACACCATGCTGGCAATCCAAGACTAGCAATGTAACAAGAGACTAAAAACGATACTCTATCCTCAATAGGATCACGCCTACATATCCATATGCATAACTCACATCACAAATGTCTCGATGGAGAAAGAACCATGTGAACCACCTGTCACATAACCATGCATCTAGCATGCACATAAAACCATGAGCATAAACCTGCTCACCAAGTCTCCAAAGTGACCAAGTAGATGTGAAAGAATCCTGGGAAAATTTCGACAGAGTATCCCCTGTAAACTGAGCAATCAAACAAGATAACCAATAATGAAAGAACAATAAGTAATCTGTCACCACCTTTCACTGATCAAATCAAGAGGATAATGGCAACTACATGTGCCAAAAAACTAATGGCAATACACGCCAATACAATGGTGATGCACCTCCCACTCAAGAATGAATCTTGCAAGATGGTCCAACCTATCACAAATAACCTGTGACCAAGTCCAAATGAATGGAGATAAACAATGATCCAAAGCTATCACACAAGCTTCAAGATCCACTAGAGCTCCTTTCTAGCATAAAAGCCGATGAAATTTCGGCAGCATCTCCTCTGTAAAATGGACTCTAGAACCAAAATAACCATGTGGGAATCACCATCCACATATGCCAAGAATCACACTGGCAAATATATATCAATCAATGACCAAATGCTAATGATGGTGACAAACGAATGTGTAACTGAGGCTCCAATCTGGATCCTGTACCTGCAAAGAAAACAAAGATACAAGTACCAAACAAGATCCAAAATCAACTCTCACAAAAGTATGTGCAACCGGCAAGTAAATCCATAACCAAGTGGCATAAGCAAGATATAAACCACAATGCCACTATACATCCATGATTGAACTCATGATGACATAAACTTTAAAAAAGAGTATACCACAATGTCATCTTACATGCCAAACGCATGAGAAGATCATGCTCTAGTCTCATATGGAGGAGCTACCACAATGATCATACATGTACAATGCTTTGAAGCTCTGAAAATAAGAGCTTGCACACCATAAATTCTCTCTCGAAGAAGTTCCAAAGCAAATTCAACCTCCAAGTGCAATTAGTGAAGATGTGCTGCTCTGTGTTTTGCTGTTTCACAAGTGATAACCTCTGAATCTGAACTTTTAGTCTTCAGCAAACTTCAAGATCTGAGTCTTGGCTACGTAAGGAGATAAAGAACACCTCAATCGGAGGTGCGTAGCTCAAGATATAAGCACCTACTGTCAATTTCACTTTCACTTGCAACAGTACTGCTCTGTATTCTGCAATTTCAGCAACCTAAAACTCAGAATCTGGATCTGAGTTCTTCTACAAAGTTGTAGTATCTTTCCAAGCTACGAGCAGCAAGTTGAATCATTGCATTCCGACCTGTAGAACTCAAGTTATGACAAAACAACCGACCTGTTGTCCTATTCAATGTAGATTCGCCTTCTACAAATCTCTGCGTTTTTCGAATTTTCGGCACTTCAGAAGTCCGAACCAGGTTCTGCACTCTTCTATGAAGTTGTAGCTCTCTGTGTTAGCTACGCACAGAGCTTTAAAACGCATCAATCCGAGCTTTCTAGCTCGAGTTATGACCGAAATACTGAACAGCTGTCAAGAGATGCCGACCTGCACTTCTACTCCTTCTGACCTAAGCTTCCATTGAAGCTTCTTGCACACCAGCCTTCAACATGCTCTGATACCAATGAAGGGCTTTGGTGTGCAGAACAGGAGGAGGAAGGAGGAGATGGAGGGAGAGAGAAGAGAGGAATGACGCGCGGACATGTGTAGGAGCCTCGAAACCCACATAATGATCTCTCTTGAGGCAATGCTCTATATATGATGTATATATATGAATATGGGAGTAAGGTCACATGACCCTTACATCCCCAACATGCGTCACATACACATCCACATACTCATTTTCAACCATACATACATCTTCAAGTTGCATCCTCAAGTATGCAACACGTGCTTCATTAGGCATGACATACAAAGATGCAAGAGTGTCCACGCCTGTCTTGATGTAGAACATGACCAAATGTGTGGAACTATATGAAGCTTCACAGAAAGCGCAATCAATGCATGAACTTGAGCATCTTTTCCATTCCATCTAAGTTGTTCATGTATAGGTGGAGAAGGAATAACCACTTTACTTGAAGAAGCTCCATCTGTGACGGTGGATTGCGAAGTAGAAGAACTGGTGGGTCCTCGATCTACATCTGCCGCTATGTTCCAAAGTTGTCTTGCAACAAGAACATGCTTTAGAGACCACATTGGATAGTTGGTCCAATCAAGCTTATCTTCAGCTTGAAGCATGCCAAACAAGTCATTGTTGCCCATCATTTCACTAAAGAACAAGAATGTGATAAAATCTTTACTTGGACGAAAGTTGAAATGAATGTTAAAATTTTAGCTCACAAACCATCACTCTCATGGCAATTCTAACTGCATGAATTGAAGGGCTTTGGTGTGCAGAACAAGAGGAGGAAGGAGGAGATGCAGGGAGAGAAAAGAGAGGAGAGATGCGCGGATATGCATGGGAGCCTCGAAACCCACATAATGATCTCTCTTGAGGCAATGCTCTATATATCATGTATATATATGAATATGGGGGTAAGGTCACATGACCCTTACATCCCCAACAATCTCCCACTTAAGGGTCAATGTGACCATAAGTGGAAAAATATACAAAGAATGATGTAGGACTATACAATAATGTACAAGGAGAGTCCGGATTTCTACCCATACCAGATCAGCCTACACCAACTGCCTCGAACAAGGTGTATCCAAGCACCTCAAACTGCTCTAGACTCATATCGACAAGAGTCGAGCTCACATATGACTGATGCAAGAACTGATGAAGTTCCTGCAAAGCTCCCACTCGCTCTATGCCTGTGTCAATCATCGAACGACTGACAACTCCAAGTGCAAATGCTCCAATCGCAACTGCAATATCTGGTCTCGAGCATAACAACTCGTACATCAGACTCCCGAATGCTGACGAAACATGTGCTATCCTAGCTAACCTAAGCATGTCAACCGTGCCTATATCCAAGGCATCCAAAGCACCATCGTCAAAACCAATATGTCCTGACATATCTGTGTCAACATCTAGCATGAGCAAATCCAAGAATGACTGCATGATCGCTGACTCATCAACATCTAAATCAGTCATCCTATCAACCAAGGATGTATCTAGATGTGCATCTTGAGAGCTAGTATGCTCTGGTATACACTGTGTACCATGAGAGCAATCATGCTCTACCACACCAAGTGTATGCTCATGCTCCAAATGAGCTAACTACATAACATCAACACCAAGATCAAACTGATGATCACACTCTAAATGAGTATCATCATAATGCTCTACATGAGCATCCACATCATGCTCTAAAGCATCCAACTGATCATCCAAAGTGTGCTCCATAAGAGCATCCACATGATCAACCAAACCATGCTCTACATAAGCATCATGAGCATCCAAAGCATGCTCTATATATATATCCATCTGAGCATTTGAATCCTGCCATACATGTGCATCAAAAATGTCATTAGACCTATCTCTAGGTAGACGAAATGAGACATGAGGAGTCTCATATCGCACATAAGGCAGAACTCCCACTGAGACGAGACTGTCTCTCACATGAAGTACCTGCAGTGGATACATGTGCCCAATCCTGGCACCTTGAACAAGCATAAGCTGTCCCAACTGCAACTGAAAATGATGCTCACCAAGGAATGCATAATATCTGCTCTCCTGTAACTGGGTAACTGAAATCAAACTCATAGGGAATAAAGGCACATAACGTACATATCTGAGTATAAGTGATGCTCCACTAGGTAGCATAATGCATACATCTCTTGCACCCTCAATGTCATATGCCATACCATCACGCATGTGCACACATCCACGACTCTCACCTGAGAATCGACAAAACCACTCACGATGTGGAGTAACATGAAAAATGGCTAATGCATCAAGCAACCAAGCCATATGTGTGCTATCCAATGAACAAGAGGAATCGTGAGATGAACCATAGGAGAAAGTGATATCACCATCACTAGCATAATCAACTACCATAGACTCTCCTGAAACCACTACCTGACCTCCATCACGTGCATATCTCTGACGTCGTCGTCGCATGCGCCTGAAGCAACGTCGTCGAGTATGGCCATCACGGCCACAGTGCCAACATCGAAGTCGTCGATGTGATCTATGTCTCACATGAGTCAATGGACTCGCATACATATCATGTAGTCTCTGCCATAATGCACTACTCGTCTCCTCATACATAACAGACTCATATATAGAATCCACAAGCTGTAATCGGATAGTGGAGCTGGCCAATGCATCCATATCCATCCATACATGATCGGGCATGTCACGAGGCCTCTGTGCATCTCTATGCACATACATGTGTAACCCTGCACGAACCAATGTATGCCACATCTAAGCTTTCCATCTCGGAAAGTCAGTCCCATCTAATCGAGAAGACACCATGCTGGCAATCCAAGACTAGCAATGTAACAAGAGACTTGAACAATACTCTATCCTCAATAGGATCACACATGCATATCCATATGCATAACTCACATCACATATGTCTCTGTGGAGAAGAAAACCATGTGAACCACCTGTCACATAACCATGCATCTAGCATGCACATAAAACCATGAGCATAAGCCTGCTCACCAAGTCTCCAAAGTGACCAAATAGATGTGAAAGAATCCTGGGAAAATTTCGACAGAGTATCCCCTGTAAATTGAGCAATCAAACAAGATAACCAATAGCAAAAGAATAATGATTAATTTGTCACCACCTGTCACTCATCCAACCAAAGACAATGGCAACTACATATGCCAAAAACTAATAGCAATACATGCCAATATAATGGCAATACAACTCCCACTCAAGAATAAATCCTACAAGATGGTCCAACCTGTCACAAACAACCTGTGACCAAGTCCAAATGAATGGAGATCAACAATGATCCAAAGCTATCGCACAAGCTTCAAGATCCACTAGAGCTCCTTTCTAGCATAAAAGCCGATGAAATTCGGCAGCATCTCCTCTGTAACATGGACTCTAGAACCAAAATAACCATGTGGGAATCACCATCCACATATGCCAAAAATCACACTGGCAAATACATATCAATCAATGAACAAATGCTAATAACGGTGACAAACAAACGTGTAACTAAGACTCCAATCTGGATCATGTACCTGCAAAGAAAACAAAGATACAAGTACCAACTAAGATCCAATCAATCTCTCATAAAATGATATGCAATCGGAACGTAAATCCATAACCAAGTGGCATAAGCAAGATATAGGCCACAATGTCACTATACATCCATGATCGAACTCATGATGACATAAACCTCAAAAAGAGTATACCACAATGTCATCTTACATGCCAAACATGTAACAAGATCATGATCTACTCTCATATGGAGGAGCTAACACAATGATCATACATGTACAATGTCTTGAAGCTCTGAAAATAAGAGCTTGCACACCAAAAATTCTCTTTCGAAGAAGTTCCAAAGCAAATTCAACCTCCAAGTGCAATTAGGGTTGTTTGGGCAAAACTGTAATGCTCTATGTTTTGCTATTTCAGAGGTGATAACCTCTGAATCTAAACTTTTGGTCTTCAGAAAACTTGAAGATCTGTTTCTTGGCTACGTAACGACATAAAGAACACCTCAATCGGAGGTGTGTAGCTCAAGATATGCTTAAGACAAGCACCTGCTGTCAATTTCACTATCACCTGCAACAGTACTGCTCTGTATTCTATAATTTCGGCAATCTAAAACTCAGAATTTGGATCTGAGTTCTTCTATAAAGTTGTAGCTATCTTTTCAAGCTACGAACAGCAAGTTGAATCATCGAATTCCGAGCTGTAGAACTCAAGTTATGACAAAAAAACCGACCTGCTGTCCTACTCAATGTAGATTCGCCTTCTATAATTCTCTGCGTTTTTCGAATTTTTGGCACTTTAGAAGTCCGAAACAGATTTTGTGCCCTTCTGTGAAGTTGTAGCTCTCTGTGTTAGCTACGCACAGAACTTTAAAACGCATCAATCCGAGCTTCCTAGCTCAAGTTACAGCCGAGATACTGAACTACTGTTGAGAGATGCCGACCTGCATTTCTACCTCTTCTCACCTAAGCTTCCATTGAAGCTTCTTGCACACCAGCCTTCAGCAATCTCTAATAGCAATGAAGGGCTTTGGTGTGTAGAACAAGAGGAGGAAGGAGGAGATGCAGGGAGAGAGAAGAGAGGAGAGACGCGTGGATATGCGTGGGAGCCTCGAAACCCACATAATGATCTCTCTTGAGGCAATGCTCTATATATCATGTATATATATGAATATGAGGGGGGGTAAGGTCACATGACCCTTACATCCCCAACATGAATGGCTTCTAAATAGGGATAAAAACACAGTGCAACTAATGGAAATGTTTCTTGGCTGCTAAAATTCATTGTTTTATGCTCTGAAGACGATTTGCATTGTTAAAAGTGTGTGTGCATGCCGTGACGCGAAAAATTGAAAATTGAGAAGGAGTTGAACTTGCTCTCATACCATTGTTGGGTGTGTGTAAAAGTGTGAGAGATGCACAAGAAGCACACACAAGGAGCACAAATGCAGGAAGACAGACGGAGAAGACGGATGGCTAGAATAGCTCTCTCTATTGACAATGATCAGAACTGAAGTAAGAGCTCAATAATATCCCTAAGTACAAAGTACCACCACATATGAGTATATCAAGTATGTGGTAACATGGGGGAAAAGGTTCACATCAAAGCTACTCGAGAAACGCATAAGTAAAAAGTGCCCATGTATAGGGAAAAGGTTCACATCAAAGCTACTCGAGGAACACATAAGTGTAACAGACATATGAACATGAACTCCTTAGTTCTCTTGTAACATGTATGTTTAAGGTTTAAAAAATGTTACCTTTTGTAGGTATTTTCACTCTAGAATGATTTCGAAGTAATCCATTAATGCTTTTAATGCTAAATGCTTCAACCTCTAATTTCTCAATGAGAACTTCTAAGACTTTGTGTATTTGCAACTCCTTTTGTTATCTCTAGGACCTTTCTGCCCTGATACTACTTATTGATGTGTGAAACACCACAAGAATTAAGCTAATGTGATATTAGAAGTCCTCTACAATCATCATTAGCTCATTAATACTTCAAACTCTGAAATCTTTATCACAATATGCAAGAAATGTGATCACTTACTCTCTTTGAACATGCTCCTTTTTCTTTTAAAAGTTTAGCTTCAGTTTTGTCTCTAATTTGTTACGAATGATCAAGATTCTTATGTATAATGAATAATAGAAGTTGTCTCATAAAGTAAGTAAATGATTCCAAACAATACTATAAAGCATTGCCTCAAGAATAATTTCATTTCTGCTCAGAAGTTGAACTATGTTTGAAACTTCCTTCAATTTCCTTCGATTTTACATACTTGTAAATGTTAAGCTTGATTATCTGAGCACACATGCTGTTTTGCAAAGATCTTTGAACCAAATGTAGTTGAAGATCCTATCTTTCTAATGAGATATCACTCATGAAAAACTTTACATAATACTTTGATATCTGACCCTAAGAACTTCATGAATTTTTGTGCCTAATCCTCGTGCTGTCAATTGTCATACATATATTACAAATTGACTTTGAACTCTTCACACATTGAAAATTTGCTCGATTCCTTCTACACAAATGTTGATTTACTAATAGGGAAGATGTGTACAAAGTGGTTTGGCTTCCTTCTAATCATAACCATAGAAAAGACTATAACAATAAAAAGCTTTTCATCATAATCTATCACCTTGAGAGCTTACATGAGTTTAGAACTTGCATTAAGTAAGATGACTCTCTCTTTTTAAGTCTATGATCTTAATTGACATATATGCACTCAGGTCTTATGCTTCTACTACACAAACTTGTGAAAAAGAAATATTTTGATTGATATTCTCAAGCATATTTATGAAAAGTGAGAGGAGAGTTCCAATATTTATTTAAAATTCAATTACCATCTAGTTTACCTCCTTGGATGAATACTGATCATTGAATTGAATTAGTTCAAGGAGCTTTTCCTATGGCAAGACAACCATTTCGAATGATTTTTTAAGAGAAGAATGTAACCCACAAGGTTCTAGGCGATTGACTATAGAAAGGGTTGATCAAACCCAACTATTCACCCTCTTTGAATTTGATTTTCTTGTAAAAAAGAAAGATGAATCTTTTAGGATGTGCATTGACTATTTCACACTCAATAAAATTAATGTAAAACAAAATTATCCTATGACTAAAATTAATTATCTTCTTGATGTTGTAGATGATTCTAATGTATTTAGTAAAACAAACTTGAAAATTGGATACACTAGATTAGAGTTAGGGATTAAGATTTTGATAGAAAACATTTAGAACAGAATTTGGGCATTGTGAATACCTTTTTATGCATGTTGGTCCCACAAATGCTCAAATTACTTTTATGATGTTAGTGAAGGATGTCTTGAGACCATCTATTAGTAGATTTCTATTTGATTTTGTAAGTGATTTGTTGGTCTATAGTAAATCTATTCATGAACATGGAAACACATCTAGTAGCAATCCTAAGTACATTTAAAGAAATTAATCCAAAAAAAGCTAAGTTACTCTTGTCAATTATAAAGTATGTAGGATATATAGTACTGATCAAGGGAATATAGATGGATCCCACAAAAATCTAAAATTATTTTAAGGTGTCATACTCCTTAGCACCAGGGGAAAGTATGATCATTCCTAGAACTTTTCAAATTTTATTAGAAGTTTGTAGCTTCTTTGTCATTTCAAGGTAAGGTGTCATTCGAATGGATGCAAGAGAAAATGAAAGTTTTGAAGCAATGAAAGAAACTATTTCAAGTGCATGAGCACTGAAAGTGGTGGATCCAAAGAAAAGCGTTAATTTGGAGATTGATGCTAGTACCATAGTCATAGGGAATGAATTGATCCAAGATGATAGAGCAATAGTTTTTGAAATTAAGCAGATTTCAATTGCAGAATGCAATTGGACCATGCATGAACAAGAGTTGTATCCTGTGGTACACACATTTAAATTTTGGAGGCACTATTTTTGAAGCAATGAAAGAAACTATTTCAAGTGCATGAGCACTGAAAGTGGTGGATCCAAAGAAAAGCGTTAATTTGGAGATTGATGCTAGTACCATAGTCATAGGGAATGAATTGATCCAAGATGATAGAGCAATAGTTTTTGAAATTAAGCAGATTTCAATTGCAGAATGCAATTGGACCATGCATGAACAAGAGTTGTATCCTGTGGTACACACATTTAAATTTTGGAGGCACTATTTTTATGTTGTAGATTTTATTATGTATACAAACACCATACACACAAGTACATTCATATTCCGCTAGATTTTTTTGGTAGACAGGCATGATGAAATGAGCTTATGCAAGAATTTCATATGGAAACCCTTTACAATAACCAAAATGTAAATGTAATTGCTAATGCATTATTTGAGATAATGCATCAAAGAAGCTTTATAATTTTAGAAATCTCACTACCTCAAGGGATAAAGAAGAAAAAGTGGAAGATACACTCTTACTATAGGTTTTTAGAGCCATCAATGCATTAGGGAAACAAATGAACCCTGCATGGGCCTTTTGGATTAAGAAGTGATTAGTGATGGACCAATCAGAAGAGGGTGGTGGACACAGTCTATAGCCTATAAGTTACTAGGCTGAAGGGGGAGGAGGGGACATGATTCCCCTATGATCAATTTTTGACTCTAGAGAGATAAAGGAATCTCGTAACTTGCCTAGGCCCAAAAATTCAAAATTTTCATAAAGTTTTAAAACTCATCATATACCTTATTAAGATGTGTATTTTTTTGTTGCAGACATATTTCCTTCTACCTTGGTGGAGAAGTAACTATTTCATAGTCTTAGAAGTACTTTTCAAGCATTGCATGCAGATGTTGGATCACTAGTCTTTTCACAAGCCCATCCTACTCAGTTTTTACGTGAGAGTTTTTTCTTTTACAAACACACATATGTTGTACCTGTTGATATATTTAGGTAGTGATGTGTGTGAACACTCTAGGACCGCCGGGGCACTTTTTTCCCTCTTTAGGAGGTTTTTTTCCCCCGGCTTGTATATACGCCGATTGCCCTAATGGGCTATTTATCTTTGTACATTCTCTAGTAATACATTCAGTCTTGTGTGTTGTGCTCCAAGCTTCTTCTTCTTCCTTGTGCTGTTCGCGTGCTTCCGCAGAAGTCTATCTCCAACAATTGGTATCAGAGCAGGTCGTCGCTTCTTCTAGGGTGCCATCGACACTCCTCCGTTTGCAGTCTCAGATTCGCACGAAATTTGGTGAGCATACTCAGGGTGTTTCCGAGATCAAAACTGCTTTGCTCTGTGGTGCCGAAATCGCGATCTGAGCTCGTTTCGGCCTCCGAACGCACTATCGCAGTGCTTGTGCAGGCTATTTCGTCCTTTTGTGCCAAAGGTATATACCAGTTTCTGTTCGCCAGTTTAAGCGTCTCGAAGTCTGCTACAGGTCTAGCAGAACTCGTCTGGGCAGTTCTGTTCAACTTTTTGAGATACAGTCAATTTTCTGCATCAAGGTATTTTAGTCACTGGCCATGGCTGAAAGCAGTGATGTATTCCGTATGTTGGCTGTTGAGGATAAGTTGGATGGTACCAACTACCCATTATGGGCTTATATGATGCGACATGTACTGGTTGCAAAAGGATTGTGGAACATTGTGCAGGGTGTTGAAAGACGTCCTGTTACACCTGTAACGACAGGTACTGCAAATACAGGTGTTGGAGCTGATGAAGATGGTGTCGAAGATGATATTCCGCAGATTCCTGTTCGTACTGCTGTTTCTGTTGCACCTACTGCAGAGCAGATTCGTTGGGATGGCAGAGATGCTCAGGCACATGCATTGATAGCCTTGTCTGTCAAACATGCCATTATTCCTCACATTCGCTCTTACAGAACAGCAAAGGATGCTTGGGATACACTTACCACTTTGTACCAGGCTAGGAATGAGGCTCGTGTTGCTTACCTCCGAAAACAGTTGGAGAGTGAGCACATGAATGAAGGTGATTCTATGGATAGTTTTCTTACAAAGATCAAAGACCTGAAGGAACAATTGATTTCTGCTGATGAGGTTATACCAGATAGCTCACTTGTGCAGACCATTCTGAATGGTCTTCCTGATTCATATCAGAGTTTTACCTCTACTCTTCGGTTGATGATGAAAGGCAATCCAAATGCCTTGTCATTTGAGGAATTAGTCTCTGTTCTGTTGCAGGAAGATCAGTCCAGGCAGAACAGGTCCATTATGCGTGTTGCAGATCAAGCTTTCCTGGCTAGTCAGAAGGGCAAAGGAAAATGGAGCTCTTCTACTAGTAAGCAGAAATCTGCAAATGCTGCACAATCGAAGAACCAGGATAAAGATGAAAAGAAATCAGAAAAGCAGAAATTGTTCTGCAAGTACTGTAAAGGAAATGATCATATTATAAAGAACTGTCCAAAACTGGCTGCTAAAGAGGCAAAGAAGAAAGAGGCTGGAATGGTTGTTGCAGAGGCCTCTACACCAAAAACAGAGTCTGCAAATCTTGTGCAGGAAGAAGAATGGGCGTTTACTACTGTCTGCAGTTTTGACCCATCTTCTCATGATCAGTGCATGTCTGTAGTAGACTCAGATGTTTGGTATTTTGACAGTGGGGCGACCAAACATATTACCTCGCAGCGTAGTTTCTTCTCTTCACTCGAGCCTGCCCCTACAGGGAATACTGTCACATGCGCCAATAACTCCTCTTATCCTGTTATGGGAGTTGGTAAGATCATTCTGACTACTGCTGATGGTAGTTCTTTCACTTTGTCAGATGCTTTATTTGTGCCAGGGATCAAAAAGAACCTATTATCAGTTTCTGCATTAGCCAAGATTGGCTTGGTTGTGAAATTTGTTGATGACAGGTGTACAGTCCATGATCTCTCAAATGGCGATGTGATTATTGCTTCTGGCATTTTATGTCGTGGGCTGTATAAGCTCATAGACTATGAAAGATCTGTGAATGATTCGGCATGTGCAATTCATGATTCTCAGGCTATGTCAGATGCAAAGCTTTGGCATGCACGATTTGGTCATCTGAATTTTGCTAGTTTGTTACGCCTACAGAAATCTGAAATGGTGTCCTCTTTGCCCAAACTTGAGGCACCTGGAAAACATGTTTGTGAAGGCTGTATTTTGGGCAAAATGCAGCGTTCTTCCTTTCCAAAAGATGGTTCAGTTCGGGCTACGCTGAAATTGCAGCTTGTACATAGTGATGTCTGTGGTCCTATGCAGACACCCTCTTTTGGAAATTACCTTTACTTCGTGACTTTCATTGATGATTTTTCCAGGCATGCATGGGTATATCCACTTAAAGCAAAGTCCGAAGTGTTCATGTGCTTCAAACAGTTTTTGGTTTTGGCTGAAAATCTGTCAGCATGTAAAATGGGCACCCTCCGTTCTAATCGAGGGGGGGAATATATGTCTTCAGATTTTAATGCATTTCTGGCTGAACGTGGGATAAAACACCAGTGTACAGTGCCGTATACACCTCAACAGAATGGAGTTGCTGAACGAAAGAACAGGTCACTCATGGAGATGGCGAGGTGCATGGTCAAAAGTCAGGCTTTACCACATAGTTTCTGGCTTGAGGCTGTCATGTGTGCAGCATATGTACTGAACAGGTGTCCCACTAAAGCGTTGCAGTCTATCACTCCATATGAGGCTTGGCATGACCGCAAGCCATCTGTTGCTCATCTGCGTGTTTTTGGTTGTTTGGCATATGCATTA
Organism: Ceratopteris richardii; assembly: GCA_020310875.1. Lineage (NCBI taxonomy): Eukaryota > Viridiplantae > Streptophyta > Polypodiopsida > Polypodiales > Pteridaceae > Ceratopteris > Ceratopteris richardii. Next base: position 152,271,608 of record CM035410.1, on the reverse strand, counting down.
GTGCCTGAACAACATCGCAGAAAATTGGATGATAAGGCAGTAAAATGTATTTTTGTTGGGTACAGTTCTGAAAGTAAAGGCTATCGTCTGTATCATCCACAGACTAAACGCATTCTGGTTAGCCGTGATGTTGTCTTTGTGGAAGATGCTATTCAGCCATTGCTTTCATGTACTAAAGAGACATCTGTTAGCTCCAAAGACATGTATGATACTTTGATGCCTCTTTTTACAGGTGGACAGGCTAGTGCTGGTCCTAATGAGGCAACTTCTCAACCTTTGCAGGTTTCATATGATGATGCAGATCATTCCATTTCTGATGCAGATTTACATGATGCACTTGTTGATGAGAGAGCTGATATTGAGCAGGCAAAAACTATGCCAAAATGGCTGGTGCAGACTTTGTGTGACAGCAAATTAGATGCACCTTTGTCATATCGTACTCGTTCAGGCTCTCATAATGCCTCCTTTGCATCAGATTGCTATGCTATGGCTGCATCTAGTCTCTGTGATGAGAATGAGCCTGTTTCTTTTGATGAAGCACAAAATTCAGAAAATTGGATGGCTGCTATGCAATCTGAATATGATGCTATAATGAAGAATGGTACATGGTCTTTATGTGACTTGCCTCCTGGCAAGAAGGCCATTGGCACTAAGTGGGTATACAAGCTGAAGCGTAAACCTGATGGTACAGTTGACAGGTATAAGGCTAGGCTTGTTGCAAAGGGTTATGCACAGGAAAGAGGCATTGATTTTGATGAGACCTTTGCACCTACATGCCGTATGACTACTGTTCGCAGCATTTGTGCACTTGCAGCCCATCATGGTTGGAATGTACATCAGTTGGACATTAAAACAGCATTTCTAAATGGTGACTTGCATGAAGAAGTGTATGTTTTTCAGCCCCGTGGCTTTGTGCAGAAAGGGCATGAAAACCAGGTTTGCAGGTTAAAGAAGGCATTATATGGTTTAAAGCAAGCACCACGTGCTTGGTATGAGAAGATACATGCCTATCTGATTGCACATGGTTTTGAGAATAGTCCAACTGAAAGCACCTTATATGTTAAGCGTGCTAATGATGTGCTTCTGATCATTGTTGTCTATGTTGATGACATGCTCCTCACTGGTCCTATTGAGACAAATATTGCTGATTTTAAGGCTGATTTGCATGCCTCATTTGAGATGTCTGATTTGGGGCATTTGCATCACTATTTGGGCATTCAGTTTATGCATGTTGATGGTGGAATGGCTTTGTGTCAAACGAAATATATTGACACATTATTGCAGCGTTTTGGCCTTGAAGACTGTAAGCCTATTGCCACTCCTATGGAGACAGGTTTACGATTGAGTCTTCATGATGCTGGAGATGCATTTGATGCTGTTCTCTATCAGCAGGCTGTTGGATGCTTGATTTACTTATGCATTACTCGGCCAGATATTCAGTTTGCTGTCTCACAGATGAGCAGGTTTATGCATTGCCCAGGAGTCACGCATTGGAAAGCGGTTAAGCGCATCTTTCGCTACTTGAGTGGTACTCGGCTACTTGGGTTGTTTTATCCCAAGGGGGGATCACTACCGCCAGATTTGCATGCTTTTTCTGACTCAGATTGGGCTGGTTGCTATGACACTCGTGTGTCCACCAGTGGTTTTTGCTTCATGCTTGGTAGCTCATGTATATCTTGGTTGAGCAAGAAGCAGCCTACTGTGGCCACTTCCAGTTGTGAGGCTGAGTATAGGGCAGCTTTCACAGCGACTGTTGAGTGTGTGTGGCTCAGACGCCTTATGGCTGATTTGGGTGTTGGCCAGTCTTCTGCCACCACCATCTTCACTGACAGTCAGAGCGCATTGGTAGTTGCGAGGAACCCTGTGTTCCATGCTCGCACTAAGCACATTGAGGTGCATTATCACTATGTCAGGGAGAGGTTCTCTGCTGGGGAGATCAGCTTGGCATATGTGCCCACGCAGGAGAACATTGCAGACCTTTTCACGAAGGCTCTGCCTAGGGAGAAGTTTGAAGCTTTCCGCAAAGCTTTGGGCTTACTTCCTTTTGTGGAGTGATTTCCACATAGCTTGGCACTTCCTTATACATGAGTGCCAGCTCCTTGTTCACCGCATCACTCCCAGGGGGGATTTGTTGATATATTTAGGTAGTGATGTGTGTGAACACTCTAGGACCGCTGGGGCACTTTTTTCCCTCTTTAGGAGGTTTTTTTCCCCCGGCTTGTATTTACGCCGATTGCCCTAATGGGCTATTTATCTTTGTACATTCTCTAGTAATACATTCAGTCTTGTGTGTTGTGCTCCAAGCTTCTTCTTCTTCCTTGTGCTGTTCGCGTGCTTCCGCAGAAGTCTATCTCCAACAGTACCCTCTTCATCAAATGATTTTGGTAGGTTAGAGATGATTAAGGTAGATTCTCTTTTCAAGCCCGAGTGGCCACAATCTGATATATGGACCTTGACATCTTTGAAGCATAAGATGGTGATGGACATACATAACTCTTTGAAATTCACAAGAGTGTCTAGATTTGTAGGATTGCATTGGTGTGTTCCTGTTCATTGCTTTGCACATCTATCTCAAATATTCACAATTCTAGAGACTTCAACAATGTTCATGTTAAAAGATATCACATATCAGCAGACAGAGCATTTACTATGTGAAAATTGGGGATTTGTAGAAGGACGCACCAAAGGGGACAGGTACCTTTGTAAAATTGGTGCAACATGCATAGGATTTCGATATTTGAAACACCATACTTCATTGTACATTAGATTCTATTATGATCATTGGATGTGTAAACTTGGTGAATGGATACCATTAATGTCCTAATTCACCATATCCAAGTCATAAGAATACATGAATAGGCTTCCATAGGCTAAATAATGCAAAAAAAACCCCAACCACAGAAACACGGGATTTAGGCCTGCAAAATTGAGGATTGCAGTTGGGGTTTTTTTGGCATTCTAAATTGTATTTGAGGACTTTGATAGGTAAATACATTCATATGGAGTCCAAACAAAGAGGTAATGAGGCCAAAAAGTATCCAATGAAACCTTAGATAGTCCATAATTTATAAATTGAATGAATTCAAAAGCAATAATCCTTGAACACTTATGGTAGAGAGTTAGAGAGAAAAAGAGATAAATAATTGGAAAATATAGATTAAGACAAAACATTTCATTAATCATTGAAGTACATTGCAAAATTTACTTTGCAAAAGCTACAAGATACAAAGGTAATGGGTTATTCCCTCTAATTCTTCTTGCTAGTTGAATATCTTTGGGTTGTATGGTTACTCTCTTGGCATGGATAGCACATAAGTTAGAATCTTCAAGCATGGAGATGAGATACACCTCTGCTGCCTCTTGAAGTGCCTCAAGTGCTATCCCTTTTATTCGTAAACATACACAATAGCTTTGTAGTTCTTCCTTTACCATCTTGCAAATGATCTTCGTGGTATGAGAAGTTCAACTGATTTTTGATAGTGTCGTATCTCTGCAAATGCTATGGAGTGTAATGAAGTGATAGGAAGGAGATGATTGAACCACACCCTTGACAGATAGGAGATGGTTGAACTACACCCTAAGAGAGAGGATTAGGAAGTAATCCTCAACCATGGCTTTTGGGGCAAGTGGTTAGCCCATCACATTCCTAACCAAGAGGTTGTGAGTTCAATTCCTTACATGGAGTGTCTCCATCGTCTTTATGGAGCTCTTGCATTGGGAGGTATGTTAGGTTTTTGTCGAGGTCTATGTTGTGGTTGATAATTCTTTTTCCTCCAATGTACATGATGTGAGGGTCCAACTTCATGTTCCACATTCTCTTGTTGACGTGCATGTTGACTTTTCTCCCTTTCCTGTTCTATTGGTATTTGGCCTTGTCCTTGTGGTAGTGTTTTGCCTCCATGGGTTACCCTATGGCTCGTTGGAATGTGCATTTGATTCCATGGTGCTTGAGTGCAGCTTTCTTCATTAGTGGATGGTTCTCCATTGGAATCACTCTCCGATATAACCTTTCTCCTCACCACTTGTTTGGGTCTTGCCTTGATGAGTGTCCTCTGTGGTGGCTCATCATCAAAGTCTGAATCTGACCGTCCGTGAGACCAATCCTTTTGTTTATTTGAAAATTTGTATCTCGTAGTGAATTGCTCTCAGACGATGTGCCATCATGTGAGAGAGGCCTAGAAGTGGTATGGGAACCACTTCAAGGTCTTTGGGAGGTTGCAGCCATGGTAGGCATTGAGTTCCTTGAACATGGCTAGGATAGACCACATGGTCTTTCTTTGCAATTCGCTTGGTGTGTGACATTCTCTTGAATTGCAAAAGTGTGAAATGGAGTAATTTCTCTCTATTTATAGAGTTAGTTTTAAAACTATCTGTTCACACTGGAATGGACAAAACCAGTTTAGAAACATACAGAATATAATAATACAAATAATAACATATTGAAACCAAGAGAATATTAATCCTATGATTTACCACATAATGGGATATAATGAAGTCACTTTACTTCCAAGCTGAGCCTTCTCGTTGTCTTTTAGCATGCCACTGAGCATGATGAAGAGGTCTTAATGATGACTTCCATTTCTCACTATCAATGTTTGTATTGCATCCGTCTGGAAACTTTTGCCAAAAGTGACTCCCTAACTCATTCCCTAAAAAACTTTCTTGAGAATGTAGTGCGGTAAAACCAATTAAACATCTTCTCCATATAGTTTGATTGCATTGGACCACCACCATGTCGCGTGTTTTTGAAGTACACACCTCTCGCTTTGTAGTGTGACTTCTCCATTCCTTGGGTACTGAGAATATATAATGACCCATATCGATGCATGAAAAATGCTCCATGTGCAAATAAAATATGCTAAAAATTATTACGTACATTGGAAAAAAGTAAGTGCAATGAATAGTTTCAAAGATCAAATAGACTTACAATGCTAGTAAGACCCATTAAGCCTACCAACTTATCTAAGCATGACCAAACCCTCTTTCTCTTATAACAATGATCAACTTGGGAATCATTGTCTATTGTGATCATGCATAGGTCTTTCCATAGCTCATAATGTTCATTATTTCGAGTGTTAGTACCTCTTCTAAAAACAATATCTTGCCTTATTCCCTGTCATTAACACTTGTTGTAAACTGTCTTGAGATTCCCTTACTTTTTTAACAACTAGGGTTATGTTTCCACCATGACAACCAATTGAATTAAGGAGTTCCTCCAATTTTTTTATAGCTTGTACAGATTTATCAACTAGCTTCATGGCAAAAGCATATTCTATATGGAGCTTCAATATTCTATCAAAAATTCTCATGAAGGCATGCAATGTGCAAAAGTGAACATTAACTAAAGGAAATGGAATAATGGGATTCCAATATTTATCCGATACGGCACGATTAGGTGTACCTAACATGGGACACCTCATTAAAGGTATATCCCACTCAGTAGATGGAGATCCATTTGTGTCGTCAGTTAAATCCTCTATGCTGTTTTGTTTTCTCTTTGTTTGTTTATAACCTCGTGTGCAATATGGACAAGGATAGAGAGCAGATGCACCTTCTTTGCACCCTAACATGCATTTGATAGTCTTTAAGTCTCCACCCAAGTGCCACTGTACCTCAAAAGCACCTAGGCCTTCAACATTGATTTTTTCACCATGAATTTGAGAAGTTATCACCTCTGTGATCCATGGGGTCCTACTAAAAATACATGAAAGAACATCGTTGGATTCTTTAGGTACCTCAATAGCACCTAACCACCATATATCTTTCTCGAATTGAACATTGTATGTAAAGTGATGGGTAGAGTTTTCACTTTCATCAATAATGGCATGTACCATAGCTTCATTCATGAGTGTCACACTAAGTCTCTCCATACTTCATCCCTTTATGATTTGAAATTTTTCTAGCTTCAATATAAACTTGAGTTTGGAACCACAATCTGCATCAAATAACAAATGTTATATTAATAAAAATACTATGAATGTCATTATCACAACAATAGATATAACATGAATTATAGATTTGTAAAATTTAACCATTTTCCTTTGAAGCCTCTCCAAATTGACAAATATGTTGTTGTACTTTGTGTACATGAATCCCTTTCTAGATAAAATTTTCAACGTTTTCTTTGATGTAGCAAAATGATAAATGGATGCAGGCATAACATCTTCTATATGCAAGTAATTGCCAAGAGTATTAGCTACATCCTCATTGGTCATCTCCTTCTTTAGAGATACCTTGTAAGGGCATGGAAAAATAATTTGCAAAATACCTTTGTTTTGTAGTGCTTGCTTCAAAAGATTATATAATGCAGTGTATGCTCTAGTACTAACATCTGCTTCATCACATACCATCTGTACCTCCTTAGGAGTAATAATATATTCTAAGTTGCATGCAAAATCTTTAATCACTTGGGTCTTGATGTGATTTCCTATTGGTGACTCCGAAATCATAAGCACATGTTTGTTGCTTAAACAAGAATTCAGAAACTTCAATTGATCCTCTATTGTTGATGAAGTACCGACATCTTCAACAAATGACCTGCACAATAAGAAACTCAATTTAAAAGTCTTTTAATAAAAATAAACAAGTGAAACACGAACCTAAGTGCATAAACACGTCGCTTCCATGCTCCATCACCAGTTGAAAGAGCTTGAAAGGATGATAATGGTCATTTCCTATATCTCATACCAAGTAGAGTCTCTTTAAGTTTTTCTAGATTGGCTTTTAACTTTGTAATTATGCTCTCTTTTTCTTCCACATCTTGTTGGAGTATATGATTGCACTCTTCCAGAGATTTGACAACACTTTCTAAAGTGTGCATCTTCAAATGGTTGTGATGACATTGTTGCATCCAATAATTTGCAATAGATGTTGAACGGGTAGACAATCGCTTGCAATAACCTAGCAATCCAGCTTCACCGCTACTAAGGAATTGTAGAAACGTGGAGATTCTATGGAATCTAGGATGAAAAATAGAAATTGGATCTAAGGGATACAATGCACCTTTGATCCAAAGATCAATATTCTTCTCTCAAGTTGCACATTGTTCATTTTGAGAATCTTTGTCATTGCTACCTCTAGTTGTTGGTGCAAATTTTGTTAGAGCACGAACATGTACACTCATTGAATGGGGAGCACATGTTGGTGCTTGTGTCATGTTCGTAATACATGTGAGCATCATGATGTTCCAAAAATTGAGCATCGAATAGAAAGAAGCACAGGCTAGAATGGCATGTACGATAGCTGTATTGCAAGAAAAAAGTGTGTTTTGGTATGTGGATAGGTCAAAATGACTTTTTCCAGTGTTTAAGAGTGAAAATAAGGTTTTATTCAAAAATTGATGTTTTGGGGCAACCAAAATTAGGAGTTTCATGATGTGACACTTAACTTTTGGAGGGATTTTGAAAAGTATGTTTTTTTAAAGCGTTTTTTTATAAAAGCTAGAATTAAAAAAGTAACTTCTAACATATGCATAAAAGTATGGGCCATTTTGAATAAATAATAGCTGAAAAAGAGACCTTTTCAGAAAAGTCAAATTTTTTATTCATATAGATGGATGGATTTGATGAGGTGGAAAGTGGCTCTTCTCTCTCTCTTTGTGCAGAAGAGAGAGATGATCCTAGCTTAGCCTAAAAAAAGCCTACTTCAACCTGCTAAAAAGTGCTCTATCAAATGCACTTTGTCCCCTTAACAAAGAACAAAATTAAGCTTGATAGCTAAAAATTAGGAATCCTTACAAGGCCCATGTAGGGTTCACTTTTTTCCCTAATGGATGACTTTGTTATAGGGAATGGGATAGATTCCTCTATCTCTCCACCTAATAAAGCAAATAAGTCAAGTTCATATTCAAATTTATTATTGGACAATGGAATATTTAATGGAAAGGAAAGGTTTACAAATCAAATTCTCATGATTTGAGAAGAGTTTATAATTGAGATGTTCCTTGTGTATGAAAGCTCACTATTGAAAAAACCATACAACTTGTTAGAATAACATTTTGGTGGGTTGATTTAGCTAGAGATGTCCACACATATATTTGACAATGATATGTGTGTCACATTAATAAAGCAAAAAGGGTTAGGACACCAAATTTGCTACAAACGTTTTCAGAGCACAATTAGGATATCATATGATGGACTTCATAGTTTCTTTAACTTGGATCCAATGAAAGAAGGATGTTTTCCTCATAACGATAGATAGATTTAGCAAAATGGCCCATTTTATACCTACATCGGATGCATTGGAATCTTCAAAAGTTGTTGAGATTGGGCAAGGTGGCCCATTTTATATCCAATAGGAGAGAATAGAAACTCCACAAATTATTGAGTTCTTTATTTGACAATGGAAGCTCCATAAGCTGGAAGTTATTTATTTGACAGTGGAAAATCTACAAATTGCATGGATACCAGTATCCATAGTTTCATATAGGGATGTTACATTTACAGGAAACTTTTGGAAGTTTGTCTTTAACAAGCTTAAAGATATCATAAAAGATGATTAGTGGTGACCATCCACATATAGATGTTCAATTCAAGTGGTTCAAGCACATGTGTGTGAGAAGCAAATAAATTGGGATAGTTATTTACCATCCACATGGTTAGCATATAATATTGGACCTCATAAGGTGATTGGGATGTCTCCTTTGGAGATGAATTATGGCATTGATCCTACTACTCTCAATACCATATGAATGCCAAATAAATGTCCTGGTGCTTTGGAGTTTCTAGCGAATCTCCAAACACATCTGGAAATAACTAAATCCAAGATTCAACAAATTGCTAATAGTGCTAACGAGTATCTTGAAAAAAGAGATCTCTTAAAATATTTAATGCAAGAGATATAGTTTTTCTTGAAGTGCAAGCAAGACATATAGTTAAAAAGCTTACTGATGTTGCATACCAATTGGAGCTTCCTTCATATTGTAGTATCCATCTAGTATTTCATGTCACTAAGCTGATGAAGTATATTTTTTGGGAGGATAATCCAATAGAAGGTACTTAAGTTTGTAAGAAAATAAAAGCTTGGATCATTTTGTGGATAAGATGATGCTAGATAGGGGGATGTAAATGTTTGAGAAACTGTGTCATCTAGAAGTATCTAGCAGCCTAGAGAGGATTTCTACTCTCATATTCTACTTGGGAATCATAACCTCTGATTCACAAGTGCTTTCGCTCATTAATCATTGAGGACAATGATTTTTGGAAGGGAAAGAACATTAGACATAGGCCAAGTAGGGCATTATTTTCATGTTTGTGGGACAAGGGGAATATTAACCAAGGTCCCCATGTCAAGGGTTATCCCAAGGTTCCTATCTTGAGTAGAAGAAAGAATGTGCATGATGGCCACATGTCCACCCTAGATCACTCTGAAAACTATATAAGTTGGGAACAAGACAATAAAATGGTTGGAAGGCAACACATACACACATAATTCCATTAGTGGCTTCTATGTTTTAGTAGGAAACATATTTTTCAATGAAAGTATGCTCCTTTAGAAATTGCTCCATTTGTAGTGGTGATATTTTTCTAAACTATCAATCAAACCATGAGTAGCAATTGGATTCATTAATAATCTTTGCCCATATCATTGACAACTTCCCCCTTAAATATGTCATCAATAGTTTTTGCTATGTTAAAATCACCCATGAAAACCAAGGGACCAAAAGGGGTTAGATATCTTTCCACATAGTAGCCCTGTCATTAGAGGAGCTTTAGCTTTTAACAAGGCCTCATTGAGGGCCATGACGCACCCTTAGAGGGAAGAAGCAAGGGATGCTAAATCAAGAGGGGTAGCACATGCATCAACAAGACAAAGTAGGAGTAGAGGGTTTCATGGAGGGTCATGGTCCTCTCTTAGAGACAAGAACGAAGAGAAGCTCAATCGAGCTGGTTAGCACATGCATCAGCCGACAAACTAGGAATAGGAGTACATGATACACGAAGACACAGACATAACTACAAAAAAAAAGTCCCAAGCCGCTTGGTTGGGTGGTTGGGCCTTTCGCCTCTTGAGGGGGGGCGAGGGTTCAACCCCCACCTACAACATGTAAGGGACATGTTATCATAGAAACTTGTATCTTGTGGCTGGTGTGCCACCGTTTGTCCTGCTTCGCGGTAATTGTGACCGCAATCTACTCAACTAGTAAACCCCTGTTCTTATAGGATAAGGGGGGTCCCATGGGTACTATGCCCTTCCTTGTACAGTTGCAATATCAAAGTTAAAGCTTGGAGGAATAGGCCTGGCTGAACCTCCATTAAAAAAAAAAAAAAAAAAACTACAGGAAAAAAACCTAGACACGAACGACTCCTCTTCATCACTTTCCTCAAAACATTGTAACTGTAATTTCAAGATTGAAGCCTGATAATCTTCTCGTGAATACGAGCTACAGCCTACCACCCCGTTTCGTTGGTTTATTCGTTTGACGTCCTGCATAACCGTTAAGGTATGAGAAGTGGACGGTGCGGTCTTAGAACATTCTACAGCTGGGTTTTTGCCACCGCCATTGGAGCTTCCTTGCGGTTTGCACGTCTTGGTTCTTATTTAGCTCGGTTTAAGGTGTTTAAGCCGGGCAAGTCCCACTATCACCTGTGAGGGGCTACGAATCTCCGCATTTTTAACTACCAGCGAGCTCGAGCTTCTCGACTCTTTTCTAACAGTTTTATCTTGAAGAATCTGTATAATTTTCTTCACGTCCAGATAGATTGTCTGTCTGCTCGTTTCTGTCAGGTGGATTGTGTCAGAGCGGGAACTAACTTTGTCGTAACCGAAAATGGATTTGCATCCATCTGGCCTTCCAAATCTCGTGGGCCCTGAGGGTGCACCGTTCCCTCATCCGGATTACTCCCATTCCTTACGTTACATTCCCAATAACATCGCAAGCGAGCTGCCCCAGTCCAATGTGGAATCGCTTTCCATGGCACGATCTGGCCTGCAGCCACTGAGTGTTCGGACGTCTCCTCCAAGCCCACGCAGTGCCACTGGGCTTCATCCTCTGCGCCTTCATACTGAGGGTCCCAAACCTGGAAGTCCCCGTGAGCATTTGCCCTCTCCGACATTACACCTACTCACCTCAGGGAACACTGCAAAGGCTGGTTTGCCTCATCAAGGCTCAGAGACTTCAGAAATCTTGCTAACGAAGGTCTCTATCGAAGGGACAGAAACTCTTCCATTTCATCAAAGCATTTCCTCTCCACAGAAAGACTCAGGTTTGTGCACTACTTATGTGTCTGTACTGAATGGTTCTGGTATTTGGCGCTGCGCTTATTTAGTTCTTTAATTTTAAAGTGCATGATGTCGTCAAAATTTTTAAACGTTCCGAAGGACGTTTGTTTTTTCAATGGAAACATTTGGTGTGTCGCATGTGAGAAATCGCACTTTTTCCATGCTATCATGGTTACCTCAACACTTGCTGACCCAAAGGCATTGCATGTACTTCAAACTTAGAAAGCCGTCATTAGGCTTAATATTTAGAAAGAACAACTCAATCTTCCTGATCCCCACTTTTCAGGGGCTAATGTGAGGCCGTTTTTTGGGACTTGAGCCCTGGATCCTCAGTCCAGAGGACAAGGTGTTTACCACTACACCATGCATCCTGTCAGCACATGTTTGTTTTCCTATTCTGGTGGAAAGACTTATTAATAATATCACACTTTTATGCCACTCACACAGTATAGGCTAATGAGCCAGCCCTTGATACCATATTTCGAATGAACGAATTATAATAGAGGCTCAAATATGAATGCTTATGAGGTACAATGCTGCGGAATAAAATTCAATGTGTAGCCTCTAATTATAATATGAGAATGGTGGGTTTCATGTGGGAAGTTGGGACATAATCAAAGCCCTTTGCACTTTTATTAGGGATTACTCCTTGAGAGAGGACATGAGGGAAAGAAGAGCCTTGAGCTGTGTATGTTCATCAACATTACCTTGTAGATATTGTGTTTGACGCAAAAAATCTATCACCTGTTATTGTGATAAACACCCAACTGATTGAAGGGATGCCAAAGCTTATGTATATGCCTTTGAGATAGGTTGGAAAATATCCTCTAAGATTTTGAGAAACTTCACTCACATATCATGAATTCTATAGAGCCTTTCTCCTTCAATTAATTCAAGGGAGAAGTCTTGAGGCCTTCAAATTGACCTAATTAGTGCTTTAGGTTGGGGCATCTATTTAGAAGCTCAAAGCCCTTTGGAAGGAGCTTGATCAAGACCATTCCCTAGTCAAGAGTTTCAAAGGTTTGGATTTTTCAAAAGCACATTGGAAGCATGATTTTGCATGAAGTGGGAGCCTTCTCGAACATATCTTGTAAGTTGTATGTAAGGACTTTGGTTAAAGGGTTTCTACTTTTGGGCTTCCTCACTTAAAAAATAGTTTTTTGTTCTCATCTTTTGGTTAATCTTTGAAATTCGAGAGTTTTGGGAACCTAGAACATTGTGTTTGGACACATTGATAAGTGTTTCGAGGTTATCTTGTGAGATGCTTTGGAAAGCATTGGTGCTTGCAATGAGCCCTTTCATAGGGAGGATTTTTGAATTCATTTCTTGAAGTTGATTAAGAACTGCATTCTTGAAAGAGATTCTCTAGAAGCATTCATTGGATGTCATTATTGAGAATGATTCATCAATGCATTTGTATTTGAGGGTTCCCTTTGTATTGCGTTACACTTTTAGTTTCCTTCAAATTGTGCTTAGAGGAGGAAACCCGCAAACTTTTGCATAATGAATCCACTATTTTTTAGTATGGACGAAGATAAGGCAAATTTGATACCAAATTCTTGGAAAATAGAGTATGTGTTGGGGATTTACTCATAAAGCTTGAAAACTTGAATAAATACTCACAAGATAGCTCCCTGTACTCGAAGTTAACATCCAAGAAGGCTCCAAGAAGATGAAGCTCTTGCCAAAAGTTTTTTGATTACAAAATTGAAGTGTTATATATAACTCATCATGGGCATGTATATATAGTTCCTTTGGTCTGAAACTTTTAAGAGTAAAAATTTGTGGGCAAAATCATCAAATCTGTTTTTCATACTTTAAGATATGTGTTTTTAACATAAAACCCACATTCATCTAAAACGCGGTGCCTAGGTTTGTGGATGATAATTTTTTATGAAGTATAGAATTGGGGTTGCCTTGGGGAGTTGATCTTATTGATGTGGTTGTCTTTACCACTGTTTACTATTGACTCAGTGTTGAGATTCGAGAAGCCCATTTGACTTACTTGATTTTGATCCATGGTTAATTGTTCAATGATGATGCCCAAAGTTTTCAAGTACGTATAAGTGGTGTTGTCCTTAAGTTTATTACAAGAGTTAAGCACTTCATCTTATACATTCATTTTGTTAGAAGTTAGAACCCTTTTTTTGGATGAGCAAATGAAATGTTCCCAAAGTTGATTTTTACCAATAGATTACACTCGAAAAGATTCCAAGAAGAAGAAGCTTCACCAATAAGTGTCTTGATAGAAGTTGAAGCGTTATTGGGATGAAATGTTTATTAACTTGCATAGACTTCAACAAGAGCACCGAAGTTAAAGCCCGGTCACAAAACCATCATCTGTCAAAGTTGACCACATTTATCGATAGAGCAAATTTCGAAACTATGCAACTGTGTTTGTAGTCATTTTGGGTATGATGTTGGGTGAGAGAAGGTGCTTATGTGAGTATTTATTCAGATTCTCAAGCTTTTACGAGTCAATTTTTGCACATATTCTCTCTACTTTCAATGATTTGGTACTAGAGCTTGACCTAGATTGGCTATCCTCATCTACACTCAAGAATAACGAGCTTCATCATGAAGATTCATGGAGTCTCTAGTTCTTTTTTTCTTGCAGAGAAAGTGGTGAAAATGTCCGGTCGCTTTAATTTTATTGAGCAAAGAAATCACAGAATTTTTTGACTAGCTCATGAAAATTCATCAAATTCGCTAATTTTTGCAAGAATAAATGTTAATTAACTCAAATCAGGTGTAACCAATTGCAATTAACAGTGTGTGCAGCACATGTATGATCAACTTTGGTGAAGTATAGATCTGCTTAAATCAACTGAAACTAAGTATAGCTTCCTATTTGCTTTTCCTAAGTTTATGAGTACTTATGTTCCTTGGAAAAGATTGAAAAGGCTTAATGGAATTTCATTTTGCATCTCTCTTTGCCTTTCTTGGAACCATCAGCCCAGCTTGAGAATTAAGTATTTTGCTGTGCACATATAGTTTATGTTTTGATCCTTGCACACACAAATTTGTCAATTTTGTACTTGTTTTTTCTTTTATGTGTGGGCGCTTGCATATTTTTGTGCACTTTTGAGCACTTGTGTACCTATGGTGCTTTGAGTTCCATTCTTTTGGTACTTGTGTTTTCGCTTTTGTTGTACTTTTGTGAATGCATTTGTGAATTTGAGTATATAGTGTTGCACTTTGTGAATTGTGCAATCTGTGTTTACTTCGTTACTTGTATTCTTGTTGATAGTCTTGGATGTGCGCTTTTTTCTTTGTGCACTTTGTGTACTTGATTATGTGCTTTTGTATTCGTAAGAAAGTTGGTTTTATGAGTTTTCTATAACTTCCATTTTAGATGAGGTCTTTTTGTGATCATTGATGGTAATAGATGATCTTTATGAGCCTGCAATTGAGGTTAGGTAGGTCATAATTTTCGAGATCATTGGGTTTCCATTCAAGACCAACATAAGGGCCTTGTGGTGTCGTGCAATTTACTAAAGCAAAGTCATAAGCTTCGAAGTGAGATGCATAAAAAAGGCATTTGTTTATAATGTAAGAGCTCAAATTTGGCAATAGAAAAACAAAGAAGAGTGTCAAAGGTAAATATCCACTTCTTGAATGTACGACACTATTGAGGACCCAAATTCTAAGGCCTTCAAATGAGGAGAGCCATATGAGCATTGACTGGAGCTGCTAGTTTATAGCTAGATTTGATTGTGTATGGTTATGAGATGGTAGGATTCTAGGTAAAGATCCTATATCTATTTACATGGGGTAGAGAGTTGCAACCGGCCCTTGAGCATGTAACTCGGAGTTGGCTTGAGAGCCCTTGACCTCATGATAGAGGGAATATTCCCAAAATATTTCTTTTTGATTGTAATTTCATATAAGTTAGGTTTTGTTGATTGGGCCTTATACGATAGGCTCAACTAACTCCATTATGACCTATATAATCGACATGTTTTTTTGTAAAAGAGTATCACAAACATTTCCTCACCATTAAGCATAAAAGTTCTCTGGAGTATGTGGGAGTACGCATGCTTTAGTGTAACCAATTTTGAACTAGTTTCAATTTCATTTCTTTGATTTTTTCTTCTTTCTTTCACACCAAGGCAGTCCAGTGCGTTCGGTGCGTTCAGTTCGGTACGCATAAGGTGCGAGGACCGAATGGTATCCGAAGGTAAGGTGCGTCGTTACAAATACACATAAATTCATAAGAATCTAAGATATAATATATACATATATATACTTTCAAATAACAATCACAACCATAATCCATTAATGAAGTGGGAACCAAGTGGCATAAAACACAATATAATAGAGGGAGAAAATTATGATCTCTGATAAATCATAAATATGAAGTGAGAAACCTTGTAACATGAGGACTCTAGCCTCTAAGCTCTTAACCTCTTAGGTGATAAGCTAAGGGCTCTCTCTCTCTCTCTCTCTCGACACTAGGTAGTAAGAGAAGGCAATCTTGAATCCACTCTCGGACTGAGAACGGGTATGTGGGTGGGGCTGAGGTGAATGGCTGAAGGGCACGGCCAAGGCTGAGGGGAAGTCAATGGGGCTGAGGCTTGAGCTATGGAAGATTCAAGTGTGTCAATGGGCTGAGTAATGAGCTATGGAATGTTGAAACTCTTGAGATGCCTGTTGCCCAAAGAGTAAGTTAAAACTTAACATTCAAAATCGAATTTTAAAATTCATGCATGTAACCACGAATTTATCGAACCGAAGTGTGCACCTGCCCTTTGGTGGATTGCTTTGGAGCTTGCTTGGGCTCGTCTTGAAGCTTTTCTCGAGCCCTTCAACTTGGAGCAAATATTTTTTTGAAGATTGATTTGGAGTTTAATAGATTTACTTAAAAAGAAAGCTACAGATGCGATTCCACAATAAAGAAGATGTTGAAAACATTATCACATCCCTTATGCTGAATGTCTTCTTATTAACAAGACTGAAGAAATTGTAAAATGTATCAGTTGCCTCAATTGAAGATACTCCTGAAGAGAACATCAAAATCTGCCATTATAGGATACAATAAAAGCTTTTTGTTGACCACCACAATGATATAACGTATCTCCATTTGAAATCAGGAAAGTGTAAGGATGGACTTCTTCATTTCATTTTGCCAAGTGTTTTAGAGAAAGTACATTAATCTTGTTGAAGTGGATACGTTTTTGAAAAGATGGTTTATGCAGCCCATGCTTTAGATCCATGTATTGCCAAAGTCTTTTGTTTCCAAATGAGGATTTGAAGTATGCAAGTCTTTTGTATCAGTTGCCTCAATTGAAGATACTCCTGAAGAGCACATCAAAGTCTGCCATTATAGGATACAATAAAAGCTTTTTGTTGACCACCACAATGATATAACGTATCTCCATTTGGAATCAGGAAAGTGTAAGGATGGACTTCTTCATTTCATTTTGCAAGTGTTTTAGAGAAAATACATTAATCTTGTTGAAGTAGATATGTTTTTGAAAAGATGGTTTATGCAGCCCATGTTTTAGATCCATGTATTGCCAAAGTCTTTTGTTTCCAAATGAGGATTTGAAGTATGCAGGGCACTTGTGGACTTTCTCATTTAAGTCCTTGGGAACTAATTTGTTGCTTAGCTCAGACTTACCATACTGAAATAAGCGGTCGGATTGTAAGAGTGAATCAGATAATGAGGGACATTTAGCCACTACATTCAGGGACTAGCACTCTTAAGTAAAATTAACATTATTTAACCTTTTTACAGATTTGGCTCTCAGAGTTTCCTATTACTTAACTTGAGGAATGTCACCTGTCCAGGCACCGGTTTGTCACTTGTGCCTACTTTGCTCCCTAGAGTCTAGCATAAAGTTGTTTTGGCAGAGCAGATCGTTTAAGAATCGAAATGTGTTGGTTCAAGTGAGAGACAACTTGTCTAGCTTACCAGAGGTTAGCTGACAATCATATAAACACATTGACAATTTGAAAGGTGCTTTGTGTCGTTATACATAGCACCCCATCTCTATGAGAGTGAGGTCACTGTGTTCAGAGCTGCATTCACTATTGAAGAAGGATTTTTTTAGGTTTATAGATTGGACTTGCCTCGGCTTTCCACTCTGAGGGAGGGTATTCATGCATATGTGCACTAATCTCAGGCATTTTATGATCCTGAAGTTCCTGTTTCCAATGCATGGCCAGAGAAGGAATAATGAAAGAAATGTTGAAGGAGCATGCAGCATCTGGCCAGATCACCAGCTGTGAAAGCACTACCACTGCAATAATATCCTTAAGACCACAATTTCATATATGTGTAGTGGACAAAGGTCAAGTAGGGATGAAATCAGTGAGAAAAATATCTGCCTTCTGTGTCGAGGTGCACATCTTGGGGCTTTCACCCTGGTTCAAAAAAGAAAGAAAAACCCAGTAGAAGATTTGGTCCTCATTAACCAGATTTAACATTCAGGTGTTCCTTCCTCTCGAATTTTAAAAGCTGCAGAAAACTGCAGAAATGTTAACAGTTTTGCCTTTGTCACTTGCATAGAATTCTTGGTTGTCAGTGCACATCCTTCATGTTTTTGGTGCCTACTTATAAATGCTTCTCATTTATGTCAGGGACATGATTAGCCGTTCTTCAGAATTTTTTCAATATGTTTGATCATATCATGTTTTGCTTTGATTATGTATAAAAGCTCCCCTTACCCTAGTATGATGCGGTAGTAAGTTTAGAGTTTGGACTTGGTTTTGATGTTGCTGATATTAGGATTTGGATGTTGTCACTTAATTCCCTGTTTTCTCCTACAGGCAAACATTGAAGGTGTTCGAGGCATGGGAAAACTCATTTACATGTACAGGATATCATTTGTGACAGAGCTAGGTATCAAATGCTCTTTAGTACTCTAAATAATTTAATGGCATATCGTAGATGGAGAGTTTCCTTGAAACCATTTTGTCAAGTGTTGCTTGACCAGTGTAGTCCTTGTATTGTAGGCTGATGCTAATAGTGTAAACAAAAGATTGCAGTAGGGTGTCTATTGAGAGGTCATGTGGCTTATGGCTTGAGTCATCATTATGGACACAGTAGAGAATTTGTGCCTTAACGTGTTTATCAAACATGTGTTTTACATTAGATCTCAGTCGTTTTATTTCATTATTTCTAGTTCACTCTCTCCCGGGCCATGACAACTTCAACTAATAGAACGTATATTTTTTAAGTTGCTAATTGCTCTGATCCAGCTTGTTCATTTCCTGTGATGATCTAATTATAACATGTACCATTTAAAATTTTCTCCTACAGGCAAACATTGAAGGTGTTCGAGGCATGGAGAAGACTCATTTACATGTACAGGTTATCATTTGTGACAGAAATAGGTATCAAATGCTCTTCAGTACTTTAATAGCATATCGAAGATGGAGCAGTTCCCTTGAAACCATTTTGTCAAGTGTTGCTCGACCAGTGTAGTCCTTGTATATTTGTAGGTTGATGCTAGTAGAGGATTTGTGCATTAACATTTTTATCAAACATGTGTTTTACATTAGATCTTAGTCATTTTATTTTATCATCATTATTTCTAGTTCAATCTCTCCTGGGCCATGAGAACTTCAACTAATAGAACGTATATTTTTTAAGTTGGTCATTGCTCTGATACCATTTTGTTCATTTCCGTTGAGGATCTAATTATAACAGGTACCATTAAAATTTTTTTTTTTGGCCTTAAAATTATAACAGGTACTATATGTCATGGGGCAGGATTTCAGCAGAGTTTGAATGTGTGGCTGCTATATGGAAGCTTTCACTGATTTTATCTTGATTCCTTTTTGATGTGTTGGGAGTTGGGTTGTGCTCTGATTTTTCTCAATCGACTTTGAAATATTTGACGTTGGTGAAACAATCTGATCTGAGTGAAATGATGGTTTGTGTTGGAGGCAATAAGAATCAGACAACAGGTTATATTCTGGCATGTTTGTTCACGCGTCTTTTTTCAATGTCATTTCATCACACGAAAAATTTTACAGGCTCTTGGTTATGCATATTCTTATTTTCATGCAGCTGTATTAGTTTGTGGATATGCTCCATGGAGCTTCTCCTTCCTGCTGTAGGTCTACTATGTATACAGGTTGGAATATTTGTTGGGGATGATCTTGGAAAAAGAAAGGTGTACTTATGTGTGTGCATGTATGTATGTATGTATGTATGTCTGTATGTATGTACGTATGTATGTATGTATGTCTCTATGTATGTATGTATGTCTCTCTGTCTGTCTGTCTGCCTGCCTGCCTGTCTGCCTGTATGCATGTATGCATGCATGCATGAATGTCTGCATGTCCTTGTGCATGTAGATTTGAATGCCTTACACTATGGAATAAAAGTTTAGTTATTTATGTATGTACGCATGTGTTTGCAAGTGTCTGTGATATGAAGTATTCTTCCCTCTTACGAATTAGTTGTATTATATACGCATGCATGTCTCTATACATGTACATACATGCACGTACATATGTGTATGCACATATGTATGTATGCATGTACATATGCATATATGCATGCATGCCTTTGTACATATGTATCTGTACATATGTACAAAGGCATATATGCATATATGCATGCCTGCCTTTTGTGTGTATGGATGTATGTATCTATGCATGCATGCATGCATGCCTGCCTTTTGTGTGTATGGATGTATGGTATCTATGCATGCATGCATGCCTGCCTTTTGTGTGTATGGATGTATGTATCTATGCATGCATGCATGCATGCATGCCTGCCTTTTGTGTGTATGGATGTATCTATGCATGCATGCATGCATCAATGTATGTCCGTTTGTACGTATTTTAGAATGCTGTATAATATGGACCAAAATGTTTGTTTATGCATGTATGTGTGTGCGTCTGTGATTTCTTTCCAGCTGATTCGTAATTCTCTTACAAATGGGTTTTTGTCATATGTGCTAAACCCTAAACTTATGTCTGTTCATACTTGAGGCCAAGATGTTTCTGAGCTAAGAGGAGTCTTCTGTTGATTTTTAAAGCTGATTTGTATAAAAAAGGGTTTTACTCATAGAAATGGAGATCTTTCTTAAAAAAAGTTGAATGGGTTCGCCTTTTCCTTTATGCCTTCTGTAAAATTGAGAAATTGTGATCTTATAAATTTAACTAGGAATGTAAAGAAACAACCCTAGTCCCAAAAACAAAAAAGGACGATTATTTCGCGTTTGAAAAAATCTCCCCCAAATTTTCTTCTTGCATTTTTCATTTTAAGGGTGCAGCGTATGGATTTTGAGAAATAGGTGCCTTGTACACAATCTTGTGGTCCCTCTTTATGCATGCATTCTTTAGAATGCATTGGAAAATTATGGCACAAGTATAGAGTGATATTGAGGTAATTGATGAAGGGTTAGGACTTGGTGATGTTACTCTTTCTTTTGAAGAGAGAGTTATACAAAAAACTAATCTTAGTCTTTGATGATCATTGCTACATGTATTAGGCATTAATTTTCATGATGCTTTGATCGATTCAATGTTTCTTCACTTTTTGTTCCTTTTGAGATGAGAGATCGAGAGCTTAGGGATCTACACATTAAATATTTTTTAGTAAAGGTTAAAATGGCATTTTTAATTATGCCCTTATTTATTTTTTTCATCCTTGTTTCATTGGGTGGTGTGTCAACCCAAGTAAGCAAAGTGTCCCAATAGGTAAATTAATGATGCTTCGATTGATTCAATGTTTCTTCACTTTTTGTTCCTCTTTGAGATGAAAGATGGAGAGCTTAGGCATTTACACCTTAAATATTTTTCCTTAAAGGTTAAAATGGCATTTTTAAATATGCCCTTATTTATTTTCTTTTCATCCTTGTATCATTGGATTGTGTGTTAACCCAAGTAAGCAAAGTGTCCCAATAGGTTTGAGCTTTTGGAATCCATTGTTGAACATAGCTTCCTTGGGCTCTTGAGTTCTTTTCTTGAGCAATATATTTAATGTATTCCTTGATAATTGCATCCATTGTACTTGTAGTTCCTTCTTTATTCATGTGTATGGTAATGTTTATGCTTCCTAAAATTCTTTGCATACCCACCATTTTCGAAAGTTGTAGTATGATGGTGACTTCTAATATCCTTTGGGAGTCCTTTATGACTTATAATCTCTTGGGAGTTATTTTTTATGTATTTCCTTCCCTCAACTTACTCTTTTTAGAAGATTTATTGTCCCTTGTATTTGTTATATTCATAAAACTCTTTTGAACTAGGTTTTTACATATCCATACATAACCATGTTCTTCATCAAAATGGAGATTTGTAGTTTGCATGCATTGTGCCGTCTTCTTTGCTTTTTCTTCAAAAAAGAATACAACCCTTCTCCTAGACAGCTCGTGTAAGATGGGTTTTCCTTGGTTTTTATTCCATTTGTGATGAGTGTAGCTCCTTTGTCTTAATTATACTTGATCTTCGATATTTGGTATTTTGGGGATCAAATGTTGTCATTTGTTTCTAATGGTGATCTTGCTTTCTCTATTGTAGTCATATTTGAAATTTAGGTGCAAGGACGAATGTTGTGGGAATTTATACTTGATGTTTTTTCTTTCCCTTTGTTGCTTTGAGCATAATGTTTTGTTGTTAATCTTTAGGTTCATTTAACTTTATTGGTGTAGTGCGGCTATCTTGATCTTTCTCTTCAAGTGGAAAAGTTTGTACGTTTGTTGTGGCATCTAAATTACTTTTTACTTTCTTAATTGACTACTTTTTTGGGATACTCGTGTACATTGCATTAAGTTGGCCGAACGCTTCCATGTTATGTGGCATCCTTAACATAATCAAAATGGTGAAGTTTAATTGTAATAGAAAACTTGCAAATCCAATCTTACCTAGGGATGATGTCCTCTGTTACACCACCATCCTTAAATATGAAGAAAGATTTTGGAATTTAGGAGTTTCCTTAGTGTAAATATTTTAATGTCTTGCACTTGAGATTCCTTTTTGTATTTTTGGTTCATCTAGATCAAGATTTTGGATATTAAAATTGAATATTGACACTAGGTTTTATATTTCTTTAGAACAAACACTCGAGTTCTTCCCTAAAAAAATATCTAGAATTTTGAACTACTCTAAATCAAAAGGTGAATTCCTCATCATTCAAGATCGTGAGTATGTTAGTTGGATCTGAAGCCAAAGAAGAAAAAGTCCACTGGAACGTATGTCTATTGCAGAAAGAAGGGACATGCCATTAAGGATTATAGGAAGACGCAAGTGAACGGAAGAAACGATACTCTCAAATCATATGGAAGAATAGGGAATCGATAAATAACACAAAACTTGAACTATGGGTTGCCATAGAGGAGGTATGTACATCTTTCTAAAATCATGTAGATGAACCTTGGATACTAGATAGTGGAGCATCTCACCACATGACTAGCGAGGATTGGTACAGTTCCTTAATGCCTCTACAAGAACCCATCATTGTAGTGGTTGGGAATGACTCCAAATGTCCAACTGAATGGACACGAACCATCTCTTTTGTTGCTGCCACTCATGTTGAGAGAAAACTCTCTGATGTTTTGTGTGTTCGTGCACTAAAAAAAATTATTATCAGTTTTTGCCATCACATATGGTGGTCTTGACGTACATTTAAAAAAGGATGGTGCAAAAAGTTTGGATGGAACAGGTGATATTGTAAGAAAAGGAGTGCGAAAAGATAACTTGTATGAGTTAAGCACCCTCACAGTTGTAGAAGGCAACACATAATTAGACTTTAGCATCGATGTTTTGGGTATCTTGAATTTTTCCTTCTCAAAGAGATGCAAAGAAAGGGATGGTAGCATATTTACTTGCATTTTCAGATTTGTAGGAACCATGTGGAGCTCGCATGATGGGCAAGTAGCAAACGAAGGCATCTTCAAAAGAGAGCAATAGTCAAGCTCAAGCTCCACTAGAGTTGATACATACTGATGTTTGTGGTAAAATATCTACTTTTTGTTGATAATTGCTGATTATAGTAGAAGGATATGGGTATATCTTATTTGGAGAAAGTTGATGCATTCGAGAAATTTATAATGTAGCACAATGTTGTTGAAAATGAAATAGGTAGAAAACAAAAGACGTTTTGTACTGTCTAAGGAGGAGAATTCTTATCGATAGGATCAACAACTATTGCAATGATCATGGATCAAGAGGTATGTTACCGCAAATCACACACCTCAACACAATGGTGTTGTTGAGATACAAAATATGACGGTAATTGAAATGACCTGGTGCATGTTGAAGGCTTAAGATATGCATGATTCATTTTGGACAAAAGCAGTTAATGGATTGTGAAATTGAGACATGGTCTAGGAGATTGCATTGGAGATTGGTTTTGCTTGCTCTTCAACCTCATGATGTAATGATTTCCATTGTTATTCTTCAGGAATGTCTTGTACCAACTACCATCATCAATATGATCAAGTTTAAACCTTGTTGGTTTGAGAATCATCACCTTCTTCTTCTTTGGTCCAAGAGTATGAGGTGGATTCTTCATCAATGCCAAGTTATTTGTATTTGATCAATCTTTTTACTTTTTTCCCAGCTTGTCTTCTTTCGCTCATTATGTTGGATTGTTTGTAGTGATGTTCTTGTATATTGAGGTGGTGGTTGAGTCGATTTTGATGTAGGTAATTCATGTGACATTTTTGCCATGGTAGCTTGTGCTTGTTCTTTATACTTTCAGGATTTCTTTGCCCCTTTCATTTGTGTAACACTTTCCTTTGCAATGGATGTGTTGTCTTATTTCTTCTATTTAGGTATTGCTACTCCTTTGATGTTTTGAGCCATCGCTCTGGTTATTGGGGTTAATAATAATTTTCACCTTACTCCAGGTGCGATAATTCAAAATAGTCGAAGTGGCTCCTCCATTCAATGAATTTTTAGTTCCTCACTATTTATTTGCTTAGAAGAGCCTCTCTTGAATGTAAGGTGTCAAATTAATTTGATTACCCACTTGTTTGATTGGTATGAAAGAGTAGTTGCACTATGATGTTTTCGGGGGTAGTGTATTTATTCATACTTGGAAAGAAAAAATGTTGATGTACAAGCCTACCGAAAAAAGAATTCTTCTTGGTGTCATGATCAACATCCTTTAAATCCACTATCCCATCCTTGACCCAACCAAATGCTTCCTTCATAAGCTAATTTCCTTTAAGGTCCTTCACCATAGATTTTGGAACTGAAGGTTGATCCACAATAGGATGAAAAGTGTTCATGACTTGGGTGCATCTCACGAAATCCAACATGTATATTGGTAGGGATAAATATGCATGAAGTACGTGTTCATGACTTGGGTGCATCTCACGAAATCCAACATGTATATTGGTAGGGATAAATATGCATGAAGTACTGCACTCTTCTAGTCATCATGTGAATCATATCAAATTTTTGACTCAATACTACGCCATGATGATCAATATCCAATATTGAGATAGTGACTTGAAATATATCATCCCTTACATGTTTCCCATCTCTCAGCCAATGCCCTTGGGCATTTACTACACGTTCCTTTAGCTAAGCGGCCACTAGAAGGGTATCTTTAGCTTTCCCTATAGCCATATATTGACGTAGAATGATGGAGACTTGTAGTGCATAGGAAAGCATTATTTATAGATTATTGCTCGATCCTTTTATATCAGTTATATATTTCATCTGTACACATATTTCATACCTTGATTCTCCACTTTTTGTTTTGACTTTTCTTCTATTTTTTTGTGGTGTATTTTCTTTTTTCCAAATTTTTTTGACATTTTCAACATGAAGAGTTAGTAGTGAAATAGCCGAAGCCTATATAAGTTAAGCTCACATGAGGAAACTGTGTGTGTTAGTAGTGAGTACAAGAAAAAGACCTAATCTATCCTAAGAGTAAAAAAGAAAATAATATTCCTTAGTAGGAAGGTGCACCACTAGATATATGATTCTAAGCCGGGTCGCAAATGCAAGGCATTAAAGTGAAACCCTATGTGCGTACTCGAAGTTCCTTCAACTTGCATGGGGGCAATGAGGAAAGTTCTTCTCCTGCTCAGTACAAATTATCCTCATTGATTTGCCTTGGTAACCATTGCCATTGGTGTGATGCAATTGACTTTCAAGAATTGGATTGCTTCTTTTTGGGTTGCTTTGTTTCTTTGTATTTGATTGTCCTTAGCGTCCTTTGATTTTCTTGATTTCCATGCTTTGTGGTGTGGCCTCTTTCTTGATTTTTCCCATTTGGCTATCAAGTAATACTTACTCCTTTGGGTTGTCAGTCCACTTCTAGTATTTCTTTCCTTCTTTTTCAATGCCTCCACTTTTCTTCCTCATAGAATGATTTTTGGTATCCACACTTGGTGGTTCCTTTCTGCTTCCATTAATTTTGCTACCCATACTTGATGTTGATTGGTCATTTGATTCTTCATGACTCTCATTGTCTTCTTCACAACCTGCCTGTTTTGTTTTATTCTCTTTGTTTGTGTCATGGTTGCTTGTAGGTACTTTGATATTTCGTCCTTGGGAATCTATATCTGTTTCACTTGAGGTGTTGTCTCTTCAACTTTGGAAGTCCGTAATACTT
This sequence comes from Ceratopteris richardii, assembly GCA_020310875.1. Classification (NCBI taxonomy): domain Eukaryota; kingdom Viridiplantae; phylum Streptophyta; class Polypodiopsida; order Polypodiales; family Pteridaceae; genus Ceratopteris; species Ceratopteris richardii. Next base: position 152,245,852 of record CM035410.1, on the reverse strand, counting down.
TCTTTCATGTTTCTTTGGTAGCTCTCACTTCTCTCTCATTTTTTGCTTGCTTAATCCCTCTTTGATCTGTTAGGGTTTTGACTGGTCTGTAATAGGGAATGAGGATTACAAGGAGTAGAGTTTAGGGATGGAGACATCTTAAGAGGAGTACTAGTAACAATAGACCGATACACAAAATTAGAACAATGTTTCATATCTTGATCATGCAAGAGTTCATGCAATGGGCTATCTCATGTGTCATTTGTCGTGGTAGGTTTCCTTCTTCAAGCCTATACAACTCTTTGTCTTCTATCTTACGGGATGTGTACCCCTGTGCTAAGTTGAGAGTGACCTCACACTCATAGATCCAATCTTTCCCTAGGATAAGTTCTCCCATTAAGTCAACATCCTCACATGCTAAGAAAGTATTTCTAATCAAGACATTGCCCAAATAAAGTGGTAAAGTCACCTCTCCTACACACGATGTGTTTTTCTCCCATTCCAATAATGTATTCTTCTATTGAATGACATGTAAGTTCAACTTTCTTACCAAGGAGGCTCTGATGATACTCAAGGTAGCTCTTGAATCCACAAGTGAATCTACCATGAGACATCCTTGATCCCCAAGGCCTAACTTTATGTAAGGTCTTCTATCCATAAAACTCTTCCTTGGTGTTATTATGGTTTGAGATTAGCAACCAGTATAGATTTCTTATATCCCATGGGTCTCTCATCTCATTGTTGAGTTCACTCTTTATGATTTTATATCTTCTCTAGAGCTTCTTGCCTAGCTTCTTTACACATGCATTCCTCTTCTTATTTACGATTATGTGCTCCTAAGAGGTTAGCTAACATGTCTTCTGTAAGAGGATCAAAGTACCATTTTATCCTATAACCTTTTATGTAGGTTGGGAAGATACCCCCATCTAGTGTAGCTAGGTCAATAACACCACCTAATGATATCCTATGTATGATAAGAGGGCCTTAACCACTCCTTTTGAAGCTTCTTCCCATGTTGATTCAAGGTGTAGAAAAACACTAAATCTCCAATCCTTTATCTTTTATGTGACCATCATAGTATGCTTTCTGTCTCCGTTTAGTTGCATAGATGCTTGCTACCACTTATAGTCAGTTTTCTTGAAACTTTTCAATTTGATATAACTATTCAAACAATTCATGGGTGGTTCACTCATAAATATTAGAAACTCTGAGAGTAGGGACTAAGATGTCTATTGGCATAATTGAATTTTGACCACAAACAAGATTGAATGGGGTAGTTCCAAGGCCTATCTTATAAGCCAATCTGAATGCCCAAGCAACATGATCTATACATTTATCACAATTAGATCTCCTAATGTTTACTATCTTTGTCAAGATAGTGCATAAAACCTTATTTGAACTTTTTCCTTTCCCTTTGGCTTGTGGGTGATAGGGAGCAGATTTCTTGTGGATCTTTAGTAACGCATTCATGAGTGATTTCAATAACTTCATTAATGAAGTGTGTTCCCCTATTGCTTACTATCTCGATCGATTGTCCAAACATTATGAGGATTTGTTTGAACAAGAATTTTGTAGTTGTTTGCATGGCACTCTTTCTTGTTGTTCTAGCTTCAATATGTTTGGTGAAATGATATACTCTACATGAGAGCCTTATGTAGGTGGGCGAATGGGTCCAATAAAGTCTTTAACCCAACCTAGAGAAAGCTCTAGCACTCACCATTGGTCTTAGTTGCATACAATCTTGTCTCAAAGGGTACTTAGTCCAGTGCTAGATATCACAATTTTTTACATTCCATATGTAGTGTAGGCCACCATGATCATGTAAAGAGGATCATCTTCACCGTTCTTTCCACTGAGAAATGACTAGCAGTTGTTCTTGTATGAGACATTTCTAAAATTGAAAGATACTTTCCTTCATGAATGCAAAAATGTAATTGATTGTCTCTTCCTCCTTTAAGGAGTTGATTTCCAATAATTACATTGTCTTTATTCTCTTCTTCCAATGCTTTTTCCCTAGCCGCACTAGCTCCTATGTATATCTCTTGGACCTCAAAAAGTCAATTAATGGTTTACTCCATTATTTGACTATTTTAGAATAGCTCATGGAAGAGTGTACCTTTGGTTGCATCAATTGAGAAACAAAAATTATCAACATGATCATGCACTTCCTTTTGCATGTTTGATCACTACACACCTAAGTGATTCCACTCTTGGGTAGTTTCAAATACTCCTTTGTGTTGGCTCCAAATATTCTCATGAGCTTGTTGAATCAAAGCTTGTGTTTCTCTTTTTTCCACACATGTCGACAAGACTACATTTGAATCTTTAAAATACAAATTTCTTTTTACAATGTGAAGATTTCTTTTTACATGTTTTTTGGCTTAGTAGGGCTTGATGGTCTACAAAGAGCATGAACTTGTTGGCTAATAGGTAATGTATAAACTTTTTGACTTCATGGATCATTCATAGACCCTTTCTCTCTATTGTTGTGTAATTATTCTCTATGTGATTCAATTGCCTACGTGTATAAGGGATTGAATGGTCAAGTTTTCCTTCATTTGCTAGTTGCACAAGTATGAAATTGATTGCAAAATTGGAATCCACATGAATGTGGAATGGCTTGTTCCAATTAGGCACATTAAGTAAGGGAGTAGAGCTCAGGCTTTTCTTTAATTTATTGAATGCATGTTCGTAATCCTCAATCCACTCAAAGTAGGTTAATGCTCCATATAATGGTTCAACAATAATAGCATACATGTGGATAAATCGATGATAGTATCAACTAAATACTTGTACTTCCTTGACATTGTTTAGCCTTGATAAGTCTAAGATTACTTTAATTTTATCCTCATTAGTTCACGTTTCATGTTTAGAGATTGTGTGGTCTAGAATCTTACCTTGTCTTGACTCTTACCATAAAGATACACTTTTCCAGGTTCAAGCAAACTCTATATTGTCTACACTTATTAAATATGTGTATAAGTTCAAGAATATGATTTTTCCTTTGAGATAACTTACACATGTCATCCACATAAACTTCCATAATCTTTGTCAAAAAATCCTTGAACACATGGCACATTAATCTTTGGAAAGTTGTTGGTGCATTGGTTCAAACAAATGGCATAACCTTGAGAGCATAGATGCCCCATGCACTAGCAAGTCTAATTTATGTTGATCCTTAGGGGAAGCTACCTAATTATAACTTGAAAATCCATCAAGGAAGCTATACACTTCCTTGCCTACTACTCTTTCCAAGAGGTGGTCAGTGATTGGTAGTGGTTATCTATCTCTGATAGTGGTTGCATCAAATTATTTTAAGTTGATGTTGTCGGGTGTGTGCAGAAATGTGAGGGACACACGAGAAACATGTTGATATATTTAGGTAGTGAAGTGTGTGAACACTCTAGGATTTCCGGGGTACTTGTTTATCTCTTTATGAGGTTTTTTTCCCTCGGCTTGTATATATGCCTACTACCCTAATGGGTTACTTATCTTTGTACATACTAGTGGTAATACATTTAGTATTGTGTGTTGAGCTCCAACCTTCTTCTTCTTGCTTGTGTTGTTTGCATGCTTGCAGACCTCAAACTTCAACAATTGGTATCCGAGCATCTCATTGCTTCATCTAGGGCATTGTCCACACCCCTCCGGTCATAGTCTCAGAATCGCATGAAATTTGGTGAGCATACTTGGTGTCACTCTAGCACAATGGCAAGTACCAATGTGAGGAGATCCACTTCATAAATGTCAATTCGTGGAGACGTGAGGACTAGTATGATGACTATGAGCAAGTGAAGGCACAAGTGCATGAGTGAGAAGCACACAAGCATGCACACACATACACACGCGCATACAAGGCAAAGAACAAAGAGAGGAACAATGGAGTGCTTTCTATTACTCAAGAAATCTCTTATAATAGCTCAAAACTCTAACAAGCTAACCTAAAAAATGAACTCTCTAGCTCTTTTTATAGTTTTTTACTAGGTTTTGACCCTGTCTAGACCTAGTGTCTGGCCTAGTTAAAAATTAGGTTCTAGGGCTTATTTAAGGGCTCAAATGAAGTCTAAAAATTATGAAAATTGATACATAGCTACTTCTAATACTCCTCAAGCTTGAAGACTCCTTGTTGAACAAAATGGAGTCCAATCTACAAAAAACAGTATTTACAATGTTCATATAGTGATGAAAATCACTATTAAAAAGGATTTATCTTTGGAAAAATTGTATGCCCTAATTGCAAGATCTTCTTTGATTGCTTTGCCTACTTGGTCATGCTTGGTTGTCCCTCTACTCTGATTCTTTGTGTTGGCTCCCTTGTCTTGTAATTCCATGGCTTCCTTGACTACTACCAACACCCCCCTCTCTCGTGTTTATCGTCCCTGACAGACCCTTGTTGTACAGAGTGTTTGATATAATATTCAATGATATGGTGGTGAGGTGATGTTCTTGTATGTGTAGTACTCTTGTCAGATCTATCATCATTTGATCCCAATCAACTGGACCTCGAACGTCCGGGTGTGGTAGGCCTAATTGATCTGCATGTATGGCTTGTTCTACCGCAAAGAAATGCAACAGTTTTGTTGGTCTGGGAATGAAAATTTCTGAGTGGTATTCCTAGAACCTGATAAAGAACATTTCTTTGAATGTCTACTTGTAACAAGTAGGTAAGTACTTTAAGGGATCAAAAGAAGTCTAAAAATTATGAAAAATACTCCTCAAGCTTGACGACTCCTCGGTTTGAACAAAATGGAGTCTAATCTACAAAAAAACAATATTTACAATGTTCATGTAGTGATGAAAATCACTATTAAAAAGGATTTATCTTTGGAAAAATTGTATGGCCTAATTGCCAAATCTTTTTTTATTGTTTTGCCTACTTGGTCATGCTTGGTTGTCCCTCTGCTCTGACTATTTGTGTCGGCTTGCTTGTCTTGGAATTCCATGGCTTCCTTGACTACTACCAACAACCCCCCTCTCTCACGTTTGTCATCCCTGACAGACCCTTGTTGTAGGGAGTGTTTGATATAATATTCAACGACATCAATGGCGAGGTGATGTTCTTGTATGTGTAGTAATCTTGCTAGATCTATCATCATTTGATCCCAATCAATTGGATCTCAAACATCCGGATGTGGCAGGCATAACTGATCTGCATGTATGGCTTGTTCTACTGTAAAGAGATGCAACAACTGTATTGGTTTAGGAATGAAAATTTCTGAGTAGTATTCTTAGAACTCGATAGAGAACATTTCTTCGAATGCTACTTGTAGAAAGTAGGTAATTACTTTATGTGTGCATGCCATGCGTAAATTATGTTGATGGAGGGGGTTTGGCTCATGTCATATACTAAATCGCGGTTTCCTTCAGAAAATCTGGGGGCTGAAATATATGGAGCTTGAAGCTTGCAAAAAGTCTTGAACACTGTTGTCGTCAGCTCGAAAATATTCATACACATTTGTGTGGCAATGTCTGGTACATTCTTTAACCGTGCAAAGCAGTGGCGCATGGTGAAAATCACATAGGCGATAGTGGGTGGCCCTTTAGGTGGAGAATAGTATGGATAGTTAACCCAATATGAACACTCTTTATTGTTGCGGACTTTAATTGTGAAAGCTTGCAAGGATCTGTGATGGATAACGGGGCAATAACATGGGTTATATTTAATATAGAGTGACATGGTTTCCCATGTGTCCATCATTTTAGGGTAGTTTGTTAACAGTCGCTCACACCAATTAGGTTGAAAAATAGAGCCTGCTCGTGCCTCTTCTGGTAGATCATCGAGCTTGAGCTGAGTGACGAATGTTGGCTCTTTCCCTATATGCCTTTTAATCTTTGCATTATAGTTGGCTAACGGTACAAAGTAAGGCATGTATTGCATTTTTGATGTGGTAATTAGCCATTGATGAGATAGGTTCTGAAAATAAGAGGACTTAAGAATTGTATATTCTAGATTGGAGAGTGAATGGATTTGTATGGCTACTCTATCATCATGGGTTTGGTCGATCTGTTCTAGCCTCTTTAGCCAGTCAGGTGCTTCTATCTCAAAGGTGTCTTGGCCCTCGGCACCGACACGCCTGCCAGGTACTGGCATCAGCTTATATGGTTCTTCAAAACTTTCTTCAATTAGAATCTCCACCATTGTTTTAGGTTTTGGTTCTTCAATTGGAGTGGGTGGTGTTTCATATGGTAATAGGCATTCTTGTAGTTCTACCACCTGCTTCCTAAGGGCTTCTAGTTCTTTTGTAGACTGTTGAGGAATGGCACGCTCTGGTTGAGCTGTGCCTATAGTGGTTAGTTGCTTCCTAAGGTCTTCACATTTGGATTCCAACTTTTCATAAGATTCTAAAAAGTTGGCATGTTCCTCTAGTAATATTCGAATATCTCTTGAGGGAGCAACTTGAAACTTGGTAGGGCTAATCTCTACTTATGGGGTTCCTTCCATAGCTGCTTCAAGTTTGTCTTGGTTTCATTGCTGAATTCACTTGTTCTCTTCCAATGCCATAGACATGTGCTTCCTGAGAAGCCCTAGATTTCTTCGGAGTTTTGCGTTGGTGATATGTTTCTCGTGTAGCATTGTCTCGAAGTCTTTCATAGCTTGAGCATCCACATTTGATGCCTTGGCCTCCAGTTCTGTATGGGCTTTCTATAAGGTGAGGTATTTTGCCTGGAGTGCTTCATTATCAGATTCCAAAGCTGTGACTTTCTTGCAATATTTGTGATTCTGCATGGAAGGCAGCATTCTGATCTTCTAGTCTTTGGTAATCATGTTATAGCTATGATACATAATTAATGATTGTACTAAATCTATTATGTACAGTATGAGATGTAAGGGAGACGGGGTGGAGTGCAAGGGGAATGGGAATGGTGGATGTAGTGTCGAACAAAGAGGTGGGTGCAAGTGAAGTTGGTGGTAGGGGAATGGGGGATGGTGGAATCGTGGGCGGAAGGGGAGGTGCGGTGGTTGGTGAAATGTCCATAGGATCGGATAGTTTGGTACATGGAAGAGCTACCATGTAAGTGGATATGGTAGGTGAAGTAATTGTGGTGTGTGTACTGTGAAGTGGGAGTGAGTGTTTGTTGTCCTAATATTTGTGTGTTGTAGCCACGAATGAAATCTTCCATGAACGAGACATAATGGGGTGGGGCTATGGTAATGACTGAGGTGTAAGGAAAGAGAGAGGAGGCAAATGGGAAGTAAGGATTATGAGGAAGAGGCATGTGTGAATGGGGTTATGCGGGGATGCCTAAACTACCTTTGGTGGGTCTTGGGTGTCCTTCTATGCTACGTATAAGTGGTTGTCCAATGATTGGTTCTGCAGACCAAAATGGGAAAGTATACAGAGGGTTGGTGATCGAAGAAAAGAGGGTGGCCTGGGAGGTTGGTTCACGAAAAGAAAAAGATGTTGATGAAATTGGGGTTTGGGTAATGGTCGTGATTACTACAATGGTTTCCTTAGTGGTCGGTGGCGCAGGTGGGGGTGATGGAGGACATGGAGGTTGCTGGGGTGAAATGGGTGATGTTTGTACAAATATGTCAACAGTAAGATCGATGGTGGCCATAGAGATAGCGATTGGTTTGATGGTTTCTTCAAGTTCAGAGATCGGTATTCGTATGTTCTTGCCTATCCATGGCCTTGTTTGCACTCTGCATTTGTCGTATCGGATTGATTGTCGACTGTAATGTGCACAACCTCTTGAACTCCCAGTGACTCTATTAACAATTTGAGTGTAGTAATGAAGTGAGGATCCACTCTTTGGTTTGCGAGCATCTATTCGATCAAGGCTTGACCTAATGCAAATGAAAGTCTATGCCTCTCTATTACTGCCTTGATTGTGTCATATAATCTTTGTAACTAGGTTGTGTATGCCCAAGCACCTGCAACTTCAAGCACGTCTTGTTCGTCTTCTTGATATCTTCCCTCGTGTTCATCATCATCTCCTTCAGACTCTTCATCCTCATTATCATCTTCATCTTCTTCTTCGTCCTCATCGACTATAGTAACAAGTATTGATGTGTGAAACATCACAAGAAATGAATTAATGTGACACTAGACAACCTCTATGGTCACCATTAACTCATTGCCTCTCCAAACTTTGAGAAATGATAGCCAAAACCAAGAATTTTACTTCTTCAGAATTTCCTAGTCACTGAAATGACATACAATCAGTGTTTTGCTAATTTCTCTTAGCTCAAATATTATTTCTCAAAGATCTTTTGGTGGATGAAAGTATAAGAGTAGATCTTTCCAACAAGCTATTATTTGTAAGAAATGGATCTTTAAAACTCAAGATATGGCCTTCACAAGATCACCCTGTATGACTTGCCAAAAATGGAAATTTTGTCTCCTTTTGTAATTCTATGAAAATTCGATGCCTAGAATCGACTTGCAACCAAAGTCGATGCCACGCATCGACTTTGAGCTTTTTTAGCCACTTTTTCAGTGCCAGAATTACCCTATGAACACAAGACATGAGCAAGACCACTTTTATGTGGGAAGTCGATGCCATGCATCGACTTTATGCTGAAACTCGATGCCAGACATTGACTTTATGCTGAAACTCGATGCTAGGCATCGAGTTGCTCTACAAACTTCATATTTTCAAAGAGATTTAGCAATACATAAAACTCGGAGAATAAAACATAAACTTATCAGCACAAACTCGATGCCAGGCATTGAGTTGCTTGGAAAACTTGAACTTTTGAAATCATTTCACACAAGACAAACTCTGGAGATGAAAGAAGAAGACTTATACACGGAAGTTTAATAACCTCTTTCCATAACTATGAAACCTCACAAATGCACAGGTGCTTTCTCACGCAGAGAAGCCTGACTATTCTCAGTCATACAAAATGAGTACTAACTCACTTTCTCATTGTCTTCCTCTTCGCGTCAGTTGATACAAACTAACTTATATAGATTTTCTTATTCTCGTGACTTTTAAAAAACTTCTAGAACTAAAGTGAACTAACTTTACGAATATAATACACTTGTGAATTTGTCCCTTCACATAGGCATGTGGTTTTCTTCAGCTTTGACCTTCAAATATATGTCCAATTAGTGATTGTTTCTCCAACAGCTCCCCCTCAATCACTATTTGACATTCTCTGTTTCTTCATATCATCTTCTTTTATTTTACTCCTGCCATGCTTTTGAATTTTTTGGTCTTCACACCATCCAAGCTCTTTGTCATTATGTCTGCTATCTGATCTTTAGTAGAAATGTACTCCATTTCAATCTCCTTCTCCATTACCTTTTCTCTTAGAAAATGATAATGTATCTCTATATGTTTTGTTCCTGCATGAAATACTAGATTTGCTGCAAGATAAAGTGAACTCATATTATCTCCATGTATTGTAGGTATACCTTGATCAATGCCCAAGCTTTTGAATAATGTCTGCATCCATATGACCTCCTTAGCTGCTTCCACAAGTCCTTTGTACTCAGCTTCAGTTGATGATAATGCTATTGTATGTTGTTTTCTTTGAACACCAACTTACAAGCTTATCACCAATGTATATCATATAGCCATGAGTTGATCTTCTGTCATCCTAGTTTCCTGCCCAGTCTGAGTCATTGTAGGCTCTCAACTTCAAATCTGATGTAAAAAGATAATATAATCCTTCCTTTATAGTTCCTTTGATATATCTAAAAACTCTTTGACCTGCAAGCCAATGTGGGTCCTTTGGACAATGCATGAATTGTGACAACACTCCCACTGCATAACTAAGATCAGGTCTTATTAGTGTCACATAAATCAAACTACCCACAAGAGATTGATACTTCTTCATATCTTTGTATTTTGCACCATCATATTTACTGAGCTTGTGATTAACTTCAAGTGGAGTTGAAGCTTCTCTGCAATTTTCCATATCAAACTTCTTCAATAGATTCAGAAGATACCTTTCTTGTGATACATATATGTCATGATTTGTATAGGTGACTTCCATACCAAGAAAGTATGATAACTTTCCTAGATCACTGATCTTGAATTCTTTTTCAAGTAATCTCTTTACCTCCTTGATTCCTTCATCTGAAGTACCTGTGATTATAATGTCATCTACATAAATACAAATGTAGATTGTACCTTCCTCTGTTCTTTTGATGATTAGACTTGGATCTGCTTTTGAACTTTGATATCCAAGATCATTGAGATACTTCACCAGTCTATAGTTCCATGCTCTTACAGCTTGCTTCAATCCATACAATGCTCTTCTCAACGTGCAAACAAAATTTGGATACCTGGAATCTATAAACCCTTGAGGTTGTTCCATGTATACCTCATCTGATATGTATCCTTGACTTAGAGTCCATCCTTTTGAAGCTGCAATAGCAATGATTGTCCTTATAGTTGACATCTTAGCTACAGGGCTAAATGTCTCATCATAATCTATGCCATAAGTTTGGGCATAGCCTTTCACCACCAATCTAGCTTTGTATCTGGCTATACTTGCATCTGCAAGCTTCTTCACTTTATAAACCCATTTATTTTCAATTACTTTCTTACCATTTGGTTTAGGAACAAGTTCCCATGTCTTGTTCTCCTCTAGTGCATTGAACTCTTCCTTCATTGCTTCTTCCCATTGCTTCTTACCTTTAGCTTCATCATAGTTCTGAGGTTCTTCATCATCTTTGACCATATATGCATAGTTCTTCTGAGTTATGTAAGAAGTATCATAAGAATACCTTTCTGGTTGTCTTCTAGTCCTGTTGACCTTCTTGGTTCACATTCTTCATAAGTGTCTGGATACACTTCTTCATCAAATATAGGAGGTTCTTCATTCCTTCTTGTCAATCCACTTCTGGATGTACTTGCTTGCATATAGTCTTCATCTCTATTCACCTGCACAATTGATTTTCCTTTCTCACATCTTCTTACCTCTTCTTCAAATTCTTCTTTTGTATGACTTTGATCTGCATACCAACTTTTCTGTTCATCAAATGTAACATCTCTAGAAACAAGAAATTGTTTGGTTAAAGGATTCCACAACCTGTAACCCATCTGCTTTTCATCATAACCAATGAACACATATTTTTCTACCTTTGGTTCAAGTTTATGTCTAAGTTGTGATGGAACATAATCATATGCGATTGATCCAAACACTCTACAATGATCTAGTGTTGGTTTCTTACCCCACCAAGCTTCATATGGAGTCATTCCATTTAGAGCTGCACATGGTAATCTATTCACAAGATATGTAGCTGTATTTACAGCCTCAGCCCAAAGATAATTTGGACAATTCTTCTCCTTCAACATAGCTCTAGCAAACTCAACCAAAGTCCTGTTCCTTATTTCTGCTACACCATTTTGTTGTGGTGTATACCTGCAATTTATTTCTCTCTTAATACCTGCATTCCAAAGATAATCATTGAACTCTTGGGAGAAGTATTCTCCCCCTCCATCAGACCTCAGTCTCTTAAGCTTTTGACCTGTGACTCTCTCTGCATATGCATGAAAATGCTTGAAAGCTCCAAACACTTCTGATCTTTCCTTCAAGACATATAAAGTTATCCATCTTGTAGCATCATCAATGACAAGAACATAATACCTTGAGCCACTAATAGATCCTTCTTTTGTTGGTCCCCATACATCTGTATGAATGAGCTCTAGTAATCCATCATGTTTGAATCCTTTATTCTGAAATGGTAACCTGTGTGCTTTACCCATTTGACATGCTTCACATTTATAAACCATATGTTGACTTTGCACATTTGGTAATCCTAGTACAGACGGATTTGCAACCATAGCTTTAATTCCTCTTTCATTGAAATGACCTAATCTCTTATGCCAGAGATCAAGTTCTGTAATCACTCCTTCACCATGTGTGACCAAAGCTTGACCAATGTTTCCTTGAACTCTTAAAGTAAAGAGTCTACCTTCTTTCTTACCAGAGACAATATGATTATATCCATTCTCTGGATCTTCAACAAATACTCCTTCATTTGTAAACCTGACTTGAAAACCTTTTTCAACTATCTGCCCCACACTAATCAAGTTTTTAGGTATTGTAGGAACATACAAAACATTAGTTAGCAAATCTGCTCCACTCTTGCATTTCACTTTTCCAATTGAATGTACACTATGTCTTGTATCATCACCTCTTTGAACATTATGACTAGAAATGCCTTTTTCCAATTCTGACATCAATTCTATGTTTCCTGACAAATGATTAGAACATCCAGAGTCAATGTAAAATACCTTTAGATCTTCTTTATCTGATGTGCTGATTGAATTCATCATCAATGATGTATGACTTTCATTTTGTGTGTCATTTGCATAATTGTAGTAGGTGGTGTTGTAGGATTGATTCTGTCCCCAACTTCTTCCTCCACCTCTACCATAGCCTCCTCTTTGACTTTGTCTACCTCTTTGAAAACTACTTTGATATCTTCCACCTCTGCCTCTACTATTGTTATTCTGATTTTGATACCTTTCTTCTTGTTCTTCATGTACATTGCAGAACTTTGTCCTTTATCTCCATCTCCCTTCAAGTCTTGCTCATATGTGAGCATCAAACCAAGTAATTGATTCAAATCTGGAACATAATGATTTAATGAAAGTTCTGTTGATAAGACAAAAGGTTTCCACCTTTCATCGCATCTCAATCCTGCAAGTAGTTGAGCAATCAATCTATGATCTTCAACATCTTCATCTATGGATCCTAGACTATCTGCTAGATCCTTCATCTTAGTGACATAATCACTAACACTTTGACTTGGCTTCTTCATGAATGTTGTAAAATCTGACCATAGAATTGCTTTCCATGCTTTATTAGTGCTTTGGAAATGATACTCCAATGCATTCCATATATCTTCAGATGATTCCAATCCTCTGATGTGTGGTACCAAATGATCTGAGATTGTATTGTAGATGTAGGCTTTTGCACTTGCATCCTTCTTCTGCCAATGCTTTAAAGCATCAAGTTCTTCTTTCTTTGGTCGGATTTCATCTTCAAATACTGGCTTCTCTTCTTCACCTGTTACATATACCATGAGATCCTTACTCATAAGTAAGGCTTCCATTCTCATTATCCATGCGGGGTAATTATCTCTGTCCAGTTTGTCAATGGAGATATGATTTGCCATACTCCTTTCCTTCTGCTGCAACCTTTGATCTCAAAGGATAAAGAATAATACCTTTTGGAGTTCTTTGTGTATGAGGATACTTTTGAAGTAACCTTTTGATGCCTTGTGTCTTCAAATGCTTCACCTTTCAACTTTTAATGAAAAACTTTTCAAAACTTCTCGTACCTTTGTCACCTTCTGCTCTTTAGGACCTTTCTGCTCTGATACCACTTGTTGATGTGTGAAACATCACAAGAAATGAATTAATGTGACACTAGACAACCTCTATGGTCACCATTAACTCATTGCCACTCCAAACTTTGAGAAATGATAGCCAAAACCAAGAACTTTACTTCTTCAAAATTTCCTAGTCACTGAAATGACATACCTTCAGTATTTTGCTAATTTCTCTTAGCTCAAATATTATTTCTCCAAGATATTTGATGGATGAAAGTAGAAGAGTAGAGCTTTCCAACAAGCTATTATTTGCAAGAAACGGGTCTCTAGAACTCAAGATATGGCCTTCACAAGATCACCCTGTATGACTTGCCAAAACTGGAAATTTTGTCTCCTTTAGTAATTCTGAGTGTCTAAAAATGAAAATTCGATGCCTAGCATCGACTTGCAACCAAAAATCGATTCCACGCATCGACTTTGAGATTTTTTAGACACTTTTTCAACGCCAAAATTACCCTATGAACACAAGACATGTGCAAGACCACTTTTATGTGGGAAGTCGATGCAAGGCATCGAGTTTATGTTGAAACTCGATGCCAGGCATTGAGTTGCTCCACAAACTTCATATTTTCAAAGAGATTTAGCAATACATAAAACTCATAGAATAAAACATAGACTTATCAGCACAAACTCGATGCCAGGCATCGAGTTGCTTGGAAAACTTGAACTTTTGAAATCATTTCACACAAGACAAACTCTGGAGATGGAAGAAGAAGACTTATACATAGAAGTTTAATAAACTCTTTCCATAACTATGAAACCTCACAAATGCATAGGTGATTTCTCACGCAGAGAAGCCCGACTATTCTCAGTCATACAAAATGAGTACTAACTCACTTTCTCATCGTCTTCCTCTTCCCGTGAGTTTATACAAACTAACTTTAGTTGATACAAACTAACTTATATAGATTTTCTTATTCTCGTGACTTTTAAAAAACTTCTGGAACTAAAGTGAACTAACTTTACAAATATAATACACTTGTGAATTTGTCCCTTCACATAGGCATGTGGTTTTCTTCTGAAGCTTTGACCTTCAAATATATGTCCAATTAGTGATTTTTTCTCCAACAACAGGTACTTGATAGGTGGTTGTTTGTGGCTGAGATCTTTTTGCATGTGGTTCCTGTTGATATATTTAGGTAGTGATGTGTGTGAACACTCTAGGACCGCCGGGGCACTTTTTTCCCACTTTAGGAGGTTTTTTCCCCCGGCTTGTATATACGCCTATTGTTCTAATGGGCTACTTATCTTTGTACATTCTCTAGTAATACATTCAGTCTTGTGTGTTGTGCTCCAAGCTTCTTCTTCTTCCTTGTGCTATTCGCGTGCTTCCTCAGACGTCTAACTCCAACAATTGGTATCAAAGCAGGTCGTCGCTTCATCTAGGGCACCGTCGACACTCCTCCATTTGCAGTCTCAAATTCGCACAAAATTTGGTGAGCATACTCAGGGTGTTTCCCAGATCAAAACAGCTTCGATTTGTGGTGCCAAAATCGCGATCTGAGCTCGTTTTGGCCTCCGAACGCACTATCGTAGAGCTTATGCAGGCTATTTTGTCCTTTTGTGTCAAAGATATATACCAGTTTCTGTTCGCCAGTTTAAGCGTCTCGAACTCTGCTACAGGTCTAGCAGAACTCGTCTGGGCAGTTCCGTTCAACTTTTTGAGATACAGTCAATTTTACGCATCAAGGTATTTTAGTCACCGGCCATGGCTGAAAGCAGTGATGTATTCCGTATGTTGGCTGTTGAGGATAAGTTGGATGGTACCAACTACCCATTATGGGCTTATATGATGCGACATGTATTGGTTGCAAAAGGACTGTGGAACATTGTGCAGGGTGTTGAAAGACATCATGTTACACCTGCGACTACAGGTACTACAAATACAGGTGCTGGAGGTGTTGGAGCTTATGAAGATGGTGTCGAAGATGATATTGTGCAGATTCCTATTTGTGCTGTTGTTTCTGTTGCACCTACTGTAGAGCAGATTTGTTGGGATGGCAGAGATGCCCAGGCACATGCATTGATAGCTTTGTCTGTCAAACGTGCCATTATTCCTCACATACGCTCTTGCAGAACAGCTAGGGATGCTTGGGATACACTTACCACATTGTACCAAGCTAGGAATGAGGCTCGTGTTTCTTATCTCCAAAAACAGTTGGAGAGTGAGCACATGAATGAAGGTGATTCAATGGACAATTTCCTAATGAAGAATCAAAGATTTGAAGGAATAGTTGATTTTTGCTGATGAGGTTATACCAGATAGCTCACTTGTACAGACCGTTCTGAATGGTCTTTCTGACTCATATTAGAGTTTTGCTTCTACTCTTCAGTTGATGATGAAAGGAAATCCAAATGCCTTATCATTTGAGGAGTTAGTCTTTGTTCTGTTGCAGGAAGATCAGTCCAGGCAGAACATATCCATTATGCGAGTTGCAGATCAAGCTTTCCTGGCTATTCAGAAGGGCAAAGGAAAATGAAGCTCTTCTACTAGTAAGCAGAAATCTGCAAATGCGGCACATTCAAAGAACCAAGACAAAGATGAGAAAAAATCAAAAAAGCAGAAATTGTTTTGTAAGTACTGTAAAGGCAATGATCATATCATAAAGAACTGTCCAAAACTGGCTGCTAAAGAGGCAAAGAAGAAAGAGGCTGGAATGGTTGTTGCAGAGGCCTCTACACCAAAAAAGAATAGAGTCTGCAAATCTTGTGCAGGAAGAAGAATGGGCGTTTACTACTGTCTGCAGTTTTGACCCATCTTCTCATGATCAGTGCATGTCTGCAGTAGACTCAAATGTTTGGTACTTTGACAGTGGGGCAACCAAACATATTACCTCGCAGCGTAGTTTCTTCTCTTCACTCGAGCCTTCCCCTACAGGGAATACTGTTACATGCGCCAACAACTCCTCTTATCCTGTTATGGGAGTTGGTAAGATCATTTTGACTACTACTGATGGTAGTTCTTTCACTTTGTCATATGCTTTATTTGTGCCAGGGATCAAAAAGAATCTGTTATCAGTTTCTGCATTAGCCTGTTGATATATTTAGGTAGTGATGTGTGTGAACACTCTAGGACTGCCGGGGCACTTTTTTCCCTCTTTAGGAGGTTTTTTTCCCCCGGCTTGTATATACGCCTATTGCCCTAATGGGCTACTTATCTTTGTACATTCTCTAGTAATATATTCAGTCGTGTGTGTTGTGCTCCAAGCTTCTTCTTCTTCCTTGTGCTGTTCGCGTGCTTCCGCAGATGTCTAACTCCAACAATTGGTATCAGAGCAGGTCGTCGCTTCTTCTAGGGCGCCGTCGACACTCCTCCGTTTGCAGTCTCAGATTCGCACAAAATCTGAGCTCGTTTCGGCCTCCGAACGCACTATCGCAGCGCTTGTGCAGGCTATTTCGTCCTTTTGTGCCAAAGGTATATACCAGTTTCTGTTCGCCAGTTTAAGCGTCTCGAAGTCTGCTACAGGTCTAGCAGAACTCGTCTGGGCAGTTCTGTTCAACTTTTTGAGATACAGTCAATTTTGTGCATCAAGGTATTTTAGTCACCGGCCATGGCTGAAAGCAGTGATGTATTCCGTTTGTTGGCTGTTGAGGATAAGTTGGATGGTACCAACTACCCATTATGGGCTTATATGATGCGACATGTACTGGTTGCAAAAGGATTGTGGAACATTGTGCAGGGTGTTGAAAGACGTCCTGTTACACCTGTAACGACAGGTACTGCAAATACAGGTGTTGGAGCTGATGAAGATGGTGTCGAAGATGATATTCCGCAGATTCCTGTTCGTGCTGCTGTTTCTGTTGCACCTACTGCAGAGCAGATTCGTTGGGATGGCAGAGATGCCCAGGCACATGCATTGATAGCTTTGTCTGTCAAACGTGCCATTATTCCTCACATTCGCTCTTGCAGAACAGCAAAGGATGCTTGGGATACGCTTACCACTTTGTACCAGGCTAGGAATGAGGCTCGTGTTGCTTACCTCCGAAAACAGTTGGAGAGTGAGCACATGAATGAAGGTGATTCTATGGACAGTTTTCTTACAAAGATCAAAGACCTGAAGGAACAATTGATTTCTGCTGATGAAGTTATACCAGATAGCTCACTTGTGCAGACCGTTCTGAATGGTCTTCCTGATTCATATCAGAGTTTTGCCTCTACTCTTCGGTTGATGATGAAAGGCAATCCGAATGCCTTGTCATTTGAGGAATTAGTCTCTGTTCTGTTGCAGGAAGATCAGTCCAGGCAGAACAGGTCCATTATGCGTGTTGCAGATCAAGCTTTCCTGGCTAGTCAGAAGGGCAAAGGAAAATGGAGCTCTTCTACTAGTAAGCAGAAATCTGCAAATGCTGCACAATCGAAGAACCAGGATAAAGATGAGAAGAAATCAGAAAAGCAGAAATTGTTCTGCAAGTATTGTAAAGGAAATGATCATATTATAAAGAACTGTCCAAAACTGGCTGCTAAAGAGGCAAAGAAGAAAGAGGCTGGAATGGTTGTTGCAGAGGCCTCTACACCAAAAACAGAGTCTGCAAATCTTGTGCAGGAAGAAGAATGGGCGTTTACTACTGTCTGCAGTTTTGACCCATCTTCTCATGATCAGTGCATGTCTGCAGTAGACTCAGATGTTTGGTACTTTGACAGTGGGGCGACCAAACATATTACCTCGTAGCGCAGTTTCTTCTCTTCACTCGAGCCTGCCCCTACAGGGAATACTGTCACATGCGCCAATAACTCCTCTTATCCTGTTATGGGAGTTGGTAAGATCATTCTGACTACTGCTGATGGTAGTTCTTTCACTTTGTCAGATGCTTTATTTGTGCCAGGGATCAAAAAGAATCTGTTATCAGTTTCTGCATTAGCCAAGATTGGCTTGGTTGTGAAATTTGTTGATGACAGGTGTACAGTCCATGATCTCTCAAATGGCGATGTGATTATTGCTTCTGGCATTTTATCTCGTGGGCTGTATAAGCTCATAGACTATGAAAGATCTGTGAATGATTCGGCATGTGCAGTTCATGATTCTCAAGCTATGTCAGATGCAAAGCTTTGGCATGCACGCTTTGGTCATCTGAATTTTGCTAGTTTGTTACGCCTGCAGAAATCTGAAATGGTGTCCTCTTTGCCCAAACTTGAGGCACCTGGAAAACATGTTTGTGAAGGCTGTATTTTGGGCAAAATGCAGCGTTCTTCCTTTCCAAAAGATGGTTCAGTTCGGGCTATGCTGAAATTGCAGCTTGTACATAGTGATGTCTGTGGTCCTATGCAGACACCCTCTTTTGGAAATTACCTTTACTTCGTGACTTTCATTGATGATTTTTCCAGGCATGCATGGGTATATCCACTCAAAGCAAAGTCCGAAGTGTTCATGTGCTTCAAACAGTTTTTGGTTTTGGCTGAAAATCTGTCAGCATGTAAAATGGGCACCCTCCGTTCTGATCGAGGGGGGGAATATATGTCTTCAGATTTTAATGCATTTCTGGCTGAACGTGGGATAAAACACCAGTGTACAGTGCCGTATACACCTCAACAGAATGGAGTTGCTGAACGAAAGAACAGGTCACTCATGGAGATGGCGAGGTGCATGGTCAAAAGTCAGGCTTTACCACATAGTTTCTGGCTTGAGGCTGTCATGTGTGCAGCATATGTACTGAACAGGTGTCCCACTAAAGCGTTGCAGTCTATCACTCCATATGAGGCTTGGCATGACCGCAAGCCATCTGTTGCTCATCTGCGTGTTTTTGGTTGTTTGGCATATGCATTAGTGCCTGAACAACATCGCAGAAAATTGGATGATAAGGCAGTAAAATGTATTTTTGTTGGGTACAGTTCTGAAAGTAAAGGCTATCGTCTGTATCATCCACAGACTAAACGCATTCTGGTTAGCCGTGATGTTGTCTTTGTGGAAGATGCTATTCAGCCATTGCTTTCATGTACTAAGGAGACATCTGTTAGCTCCAAAGACATGTATGATACTTTGATGCCTCTTTTTACAGGTGGACAGGCTAACGCTGGTCCTAATGAGGCAACTTCTCAGCCTTTGCAGGTTTCATATGATGATGCAGATCATTCCATTTCTGATGCAGATTTACATGATGCACTTGTTGATGAGAGAGCTGATATTGAACAGGCAAAAACTATGCCAAAATGGCTGGTGCAGACTTTGCGTGACAGCAAATTAGATGCACCTTTGTCATATCGTACTCGTTCAGGCTCTCATAGTACCTCCTTTGCATCAGATTGCTATGCTATGGCTGCATCTAGTCTCTGTGATGAGAATGAGCCTGTTTCTTTTGATGAAGCACAAAATTCAGAAAATTGGATGGCTGCTATGCAATCTGAATATGATGCTATAATGAAGAATGGTACATGGTCTTTATGTGACTTGCCTCCTGGCAAGAAGGCCATTGGCACTAAGTGGGTATACAAGTTGAAGCGTAAACCTGATGGTACAGTTGACAGGTATAAGGCTAGGCTTGTTGCAAAGGGTTATGCGCAGGAAAGAGGCATTGATTTTGATGAGACCTTTGCACCTACATGCCGTATGACTACTGTTCGGAGCATTTGTGCACTTGCAGCCCATCATGGTTGGAATGTACATCAGTTGGACATTAAAACAGTATTTCTGAATGGTGACTTGCATGAAGAAGTGTATGTTTTTCAGCCCCGTGGCTTTGTGCAGAAAGGGCATGAAAACCAGGTGTGCAGGTTAAAGAAGGCGTTATATGGTTTAAAGCAAGCACCACGTGCTTGGTATGAGAAAATACATGCCTATCTAATTGCACATGGTTTTGAGAACAGTCCAACTGAAAGCACCTTATATGTTAAGCGTGCTAATGATGTGCTTCTGATCATTGTTGTCTATGTAGACGACATGCTGCTCACTGGTCCTCTTGAGAAGCATATTGCTGATTTTAAGGCTGATTTGCATGCCTCATTTGAGATGTCTGATTTGGGGCATTTGCATCACTATTTGGGCATTCAGTTTATGCACGTTGATGGTGGAATGGCTTTGTGTCAAACGAAATATATTGACACATTATTGCAGCGTTTTGGCCTTGAAGACTGTAAGCCTATTGCCACTCCTATGGAGACAGGTTTACGATTGAGTCTTCATGATGCTGGAGATGCATTTGATGCTGTTCTCTATCAGCAGGCTGTTGGATGCTTGATTTACTTATGCATTACTCGGCCAGATATTCAGTTTGCTGTCTCACAGATGAGCAGGTTCATGCATTGCCCAGGAGTCACGCATTGGAAAGCGGTTAAGCGCATCTTTCGCTACTTGAGTGGTACTCGGCTACTTGGGTTGTTTTATCCCAAGGGGGGATCACTACCGCCAGATTTGCATGCTTTTTCTGACTCAGATTGGGCTGGTTGCTATGACACTCGTGTGTCCACCAGTGGTTTTTGCTTCATGCTTGGTAGCTCATGTATATCTTGGTTGAGCAAGAAGCAGCCTACTGTGGCCACTTCCAGTTGTGAGGCTGAGTATAGGGCAGCTTTCACAGCGACTGTTGAGTGTGTGTGGCTCAGACGCCTTATGGCTGATTTGGGTGTTGGCCAGTCTTCTGCCACCACCATCTTCACTGACAGTCAGAGCGCATTGGCAGTTGCGAGGAACCCTGTGTTCCATGCTCGCACTAAGCACATTGAGGTGCATTATCACTATGTCAGGGAGAGGTTCTCTGCTGGGGAGATCAGCTTGGCATATGTGCCCACGCAGGAGAACATTGCAGACCTTTTCACGAAGGCTCTGCCTAGGGAGAAGTTTGAAGCTTTCCGCAAAGCTTTGGGCTTACTTCCTTTTGTGGAGTGATTTCCACATAGCTTGGCACTTCCTTATACATGAGTGCCAGCTCCTTGTTCACCGCATCACTCCCAGGGGGGATTTGTTGATATATTTAGGTAGTGATGTGTGTGAACACTCTAGGACTGCCGGGGCACTTTTTTCCCTCTTTAGGAGGTTTTTTTCCCCCGGCTTGTATATACGCCTATTGCCCTAATGGGCTACTTATCTTTGTACATTCTCTAGTAATATATTCAGTCGTGTGTGTTGTGCTCCAAGCTTCTTCTTCTTCCTTGTGCTGTTCGCGTGCTTCCGCAGACGTCTAACTCCAACATAGCCAAGATTGGCTTGGTTGTGAAATTTGTTGATGACAGGTGTACAGTTCATGATCTCTCAAATGGCGATGTGATTATTGCTTCTGGCATTTTATGTCGTGGGTTGTATAAGCTCATAGACTATGAAAGATATGTGAATGATTCGGCATGTGCAGTTCAAGATTCTCAGGCTATGTCAGATGCAAAGCTTTGGCATGCACGCTTTGGTCATCTGAATTTTGCTAGTTTGCTACGCTTGCAGAAATCTGAAATGGTGTCCTCTTTGCCCAAACTTGAGGCACCTGGAAAACATGTTTGTGAAGGCTGTATTTTGGGCAAAATGCAACGTTCTTCCTTTCCAAAAGATGGTTCACTTCGGGCTACGTAGAAATTGCAGCTTGTACATAGTGATGTCTGTGGTCCTATGTAGACACCCTCTTTTGGAAATCACCTTTACTTCGTGACTTTCATTGATGATTTTTCCAGGCATGCATGGGTATATCCACTCAAAGCAAAGTCCGAAGTGTTCATGTGCTTCAAACAGTTTTTGGTTTTGGCTGAAAATCTGTCAGTATGTAAAATGGGCACCCTCCGTTCTGATCGAGGGGGGGAATATATGTCTTCAGATTTTAATGCATTTCTGGCTGAACGTGGGATAAAACACCAGTGTACATTGCCGTATACACCTCAACAAAATGGAGTTGCTGAACGGAAGAAGAGGTCTCTCATGGAGATGGCGAGGTGTATGGTCAAGAGTCAGGCTTTACCTCGTAGTTTCTGGCTTGAGGCTGTCATGTGTGCAGCATATGTACTGAACAGGTGTCCCACTAAAGCACTGCAGTCTATCACTCCATATGAGGCTTGGCATGACCGCAAGCCATCTGTTGCTCATCTACGTGTTTTTGGTTGTTTGGCATATGCATTAGTGCCTGAACAACATCGCAGAAAATTGGATGATAAAGCAGTTAAATGTATTTTTGTTGGATACAGTTCGGAAAGTAAAGGCTATCGCCTGTATCATCCACAGACTAAACGCATTCTGTTTAGCCGTGATGTTGTATTTGTGGAAGATGCTATTCAGCCATTGCTTTCATGTACTAAGGAGACATTTGTTAGCTCCAAAGACATGTATGATACTTTGATGCCTCTTTTTACAGGTGGACAGTCTAGTGCTGGTCCTAATGAGGCAACTTCTCAGCCTTTGCAGGTTTCATATGATGATGCAGATCATTCCATTTCTGATGCAGATTTACATGATGCACTTGCTGATGAGAGAGTTGAGCAGGCAAAAACTATGCCAAAATGGCTGGTGCAGACTTTGCGTGACAGCAAATTAGATGCACCTTTGTCATATCGTACTCGTTCAGGCTCTCATAGTGCCTCCTTTGCATCAGATTGCTATGCTATGGTTGCATCTAGTCTCTGTGATGAGAATGAGCCTGTTTCTTTTGATGAAGCACAAAATTCAAAAAATTGGACGGCTGCTATGCAATCTGAATATGATGCTATAATGAAGAATGGTACATGGTCTTTATGTGACTTGCCTCCTGGCAAGAAGGCCATTGGCACTAAGTGGGTATACAAGCTGAAGCGTAAACCTGATGGTACAGTTGACAGATATAAGGCTAGGCTTGTTGCAAAGGGTTATGCGCAGGAAAGAGGCATTGATTTTGATGAGACCTTTGCACCTACATGTCGTATAACTACTGTTCAGAGCATTTGTGCACTTGCAGCCCATCATGGTTGGAATGTACACCAGTTGGACACTAAAACAGCATTTCTGAATGGTGACTTGCATGAAGAAGTGTATGTTTTTCAGCCCCGTGGCTTTGTGCAGAAAGGGCATGAAAACCAAGTGTGCAGGTTAAAGAAGGCGTTATATGGTTTAAAGCAAGCACCACGTGCTTGGTATGAGAAGATACATGCCTATCTGATTGCACATGGTTTTGAGAACAATCCAACTGAAAGCACCTTATATGTTAAGCCTGCTAATGATGTGCTTCTGATCATTGTTGTCTATGTAGACGACATGCTGCTCACTGGTCCTATTGAGAAGCATATTGCTGATTTTAAGGCTGATTTGCATGCCTCATTTGAGATGTCTGATTTGGGGCATTTGCATCACTATTTGGGCATTCAGTTTATGCAAGTTGATGGTGGAATGGCTTTGTGTCAAACGAAATATATTGACACATTATTGCAGCATTTTGGCCTTGAAGACTGTAAGCCTATTGCCACTCCTATGGAGACAGGTTTACGATTGAGTCTTCATGATGCTGGAGATGCATTTGATGCTATTCTCTATCAGCAGGCTGTTGGATGCTTGATTTACTTATGCATTACTCGGCTAGATATTCAGTTTGTTGTCTCATAGATGAGCAGGTTTATGCATTGCCCATGAGTCACGCATTGGAAGGCGGTTAAGCGCATCTTTCGCTACTTGAGGGGTACTCGGCTACTTGGATTGTTTTATCCCAAGGGGGGATCACTACCGCCAGATTTGCATGCTTTTTCTGACTCAGATTGGGCTGGTTGCTATGACACTCGTGTGTCCACCAGTGGTTTTTGCTTCATGCTTGGTAGCTCATGTATATCTTGGTTGAGCAAGAAGCAGCCTACTATGGCCACTGCCAGTTGTGAGGCTGAGTATAGGGCAGCTTTCACGGCGATTGTTGAGTGTGTGTTGCTCAGACGCCTTATGGCTGATTTGGGTGTTGGCCAATCTTCTGCCACCACCATCTTCACTGACAGTCAGAGCGCATTGGCAGTTGCGAGGAACCTTGTGTTCCATGCTCGCACTAAGCACATTGAGGTGCATTATCACTATGTCAGGGAGAGGTTCTCTGTTGGGGAGATCAGCTTGGCATATGTGCCCACGCAGGAGAACATTGCAGACCTTTTCACGAAGGCTCTGCCTAGGGAGAAGTTTGAAGCTTTCCACAAAGCTTTGGGCTTACTTCCTTTTGTGGAGTGATTTCCACATAGCTTGGCACTTCCTTATACATGAGTGCCAACTCCTTGTTCACCGCATCACTCCCAGGGGGGATTTGTTGATATATTTAGGTAGTGATGTGTGTGAACGCTCTAGGACCGCCGGGGCACTTTTTTCCCTCTTTAGGAGGTTTTTTCCCCCCGGCTTGTATATACGCCTATTGCCCTAATGGGCTACTTATCTTTTTACATTCTCTAGTAATACATTCAGTCTTGTGTGTTGTGCTCCAAGCTTCTTCTTCTTCCTTGTGTTGTTCGCGTGCTTCCTCAGACGTCTAACTCCAACAGTTCCTTGCCCGCTCCAAGATTTACTTCCTTTAAAATTTGCTCAACTTCTTCATTGTGAGCTCTTCTAAATGTACCCCTCCAAGAAATTCAAGGTCCATGGGAACTGGTGGAAATATCAAGTTTGGACCTTCAGTGATGTGTCTTGGGAGGCATAGTGTAAATGTTCGTACTCGTCGAGGTGGGGGAGTGACATCTGGTGTCAATGTTGCTCCTCGTGGTTGAGCACATGGTACTTGTATTGCTTCTTTCATCCTTTTGGAAGGGGATCTTGTGGATGTTCTACCCTTGAATTGTTGTATCCTACTCCACATGAGAGCCCTCTAGATCAGAATATCATAAGCTAAGCATCTATAAATATGATCCTAGCCAATGCACAACATCTCATTGTGATGGATCCTTGGTTGGTCTATCGTTGTCGATGAATGTCCGTATTGATGGTCCACTGATGAAATTCTTTGAGTGGCAGGCCTTTTTTATGTATTCTCAAGCCATTGCAAGCAATGTAATCACCAAATAAACACCCCATGTACATGAAATATTTCCTTAACTTGATAAAATGTGTGGAAGACTAGGATACTCATGTGCAATGACCTCAAAGACACTTTTAGATACATAGGGGAAATAGACTTCAAAACATGTACACTAAGAGACAAACACTTGGAAGAGAAAATGTAATAAGAAGAAGATTATATTAATCATTTGGAATATACAAAAGTTCTCCAAACAAGAGAGTACAAATGTTAAGGGTTATTCCCCCTAATCCTTCTAGCTAGCTGCATATCGTTAGGTTGTATTGTCACTCTCTTTGCATGGATAGCACACATGTTAGAGTCCTCAAACATTGAGATAAGATACACCTCTACAACTTCTTGGAGGGCTTGAATGGCTATCCCTTGGATACAAAGTCTAGTGCAATAGCTTTGGATCTCTTCCTTCACAACTCTTACAAATGACCTTCATAGAATAAGAAGCTCCACAGACTTTTGATAATGCCGAATATAACCATTGATTGTTGGACTATAAAACTTCAACACCAAATAAAATGTAGTAGGGGTACCTTTGATTGTTGGACTATAAAAGTGAACCATTGCTTGTTGAAGCTTCTGAAGATCCACAAATATATTGTTGAATTTAGTTTAAGTAAATCCTTGTGTAGATAGGGACTTTGATTGCTTCTTGGGAATATTTGGATGATAAACAGAGGTAGGCATAGTGTCTTCTATGAATAAATAATATTTTCCAATAGTACGAGTCACATCCTCATTACAAGTTTTTTTAAATAGACACTTTATATGGGCATGGAAATATACTTGAGAAATACCTTGTGCTTGTAAGGCTTGCCTCAAAAGGGTGTACATTGCAGTATACCCATTTCTACTGATGCCTGCTTCATCACATATTGCCTGCACATCTTGCACTTTGATAAGGTTTTTTAACTTCTCTGAAAACTCAGCTTCAACAACAACTCTAATACACTTTCCTATGGGTGTGTCTATAATAGAAGTGATTTCTTTGCTATTTATACAACTATTCATCAGCTTGAATTGGTCTTGTGTTGTTGATGAAGCACTTATGTCTTGAATAAATGACCTACACAATGAAAGATTCCATTATAGATCTTCATTAAAACATATAAAGGTAAAACAAACACTCATCTTGTTGCATATATACATCGTTTGCGTGCTCCACCACCTACTGAAAGAGCTTCAAAGGATGACAATGCTCTTTTCGTATATCTCATACCAAGTGGAGTCTCTTTCAGCTATTGGAGATTGGCATTTAACTTTGAAATTGTGCTTTCCTTTGCTTCCATATCCTATTCAAAATCTGCAAGTTGTTTTTGTAAAGATATGATTATGCTTTCTAGAGTGACCACCCTCATATAATGGAGTTGATATTGTTGGAACCTATACTTAGCAGTAGCATGTGATTGTGTAGATAATCGCTTACAGTAACCTAATAGTCCAACTTCACCCCCACCAATGAACTGAAGTAAGTTTGAGAGGTTATGGAATGTTGGATGGTAAGAAGATATTGGATCAAGAGGATATAGTGAACCATGAGTCCAAAGATACATACTTTTTTTTCCAGCTGCATGACGTTCATTTTGAGAATTGACATCATTGTTGCATTATGTATTTTGAGCAAACTCTCTATGCACATGAACATGGATACTTGTTGATGTAGGAGCATGAGGACATTCTACTGTGAAGTTTGTGATACATGTCAACACCATCTTTGTTAATGACCAAGAATATAAAAAACAAAGTGGAAAACTAGTTGGACGGGACTCTAAAGCATATGTTTTGCTCAAAAAATGTGTTTTCTTGTATGTGTATGGGTTAAAGTGTATTTTTCCACTGTGTATGGCTAAAAATTATGAAATTTGAAAAAATCATTTTTTGGGGGAAGCATAGTCATGGATTTGATGATGTGGCACTTACTTTTGGAGGGATCTTGAAAATTTTACTTTATCTAAAAGAAACTTTAAAAAATGAGCCCAAAAAAGTGACTTCTGACATATATATTAAAAAATGGACCCTTTTGAGTTAATATACACTAAAAATGAGACTTAAAGAAAAACATTTTTTTATTCAAATACATGCACAAGTTTGATGATGTGGAAAGTAAATTCTCTCGCTCTCTCTCTAGAAGAAGAAAGAGAGAGGCTTAGTAAAGCCTAAAAAAAAGCCTACTCTAGCCTACTAAAAAGTGCCCTATTAAATGCACTTTGTTCCCTTAAACAAGAACAGAATTAAGCTTAATTCCTAAAAATTAGGGATCCTTACAAGGCCCATGTAGGGTTCATTTTTTCCCCAAATGGTATTTTAGGAACGGTTCGATGTGATCCTACCTTGGAATGAGTTTTCACTACTTCTCGCACTTGATTGGCTACATGTTTCCACAATTCTAGCTTAACCTTGAGTAGCTCTTCTTGAGGTTGCAATGCACTTTAGTGTTCTTTACTACCTCTGTGTTCCTAGGTATGACTGATTCTTCGTTCCTTATCATGATCATGGGTGCTCTGATGCATGTAGACTTTGCTTCCCATGGACCTATGAAATGAGGCAATTCTTGTATGGAATTATACTCGAAGTCTTATCGTTTAATTTGATGGCTTATCCTCCTGCTATCCATAAATAGAATTAATATCTTGTGGGAATTGATCATGTAAGCCATCTACAAGTTCAATGGGAGGAGGATTTCAGCTTTCTTTTGCCCATTTCTCTTCTTGAATCTCTCATAGGAATTCTTGGGAATATATATTCATAGAAGAAGAGGTGTGTGGTTCAGTGGAATTAGGCACATAAGCTTCCTTGGGAGGAATTTTCATTCTTTCACTTGCCTTGTTCTTACCTTGGGAGGTGGCTTCCTATCGAGATTTTGCAATTAAACTCTCCAATCTTTCTAATAGTCCATCAAAATGCAACTGAGTCTTAGTTGAACCAGAGCAATTGAAAAGGCAACTAGCTTCAAACATGGTTTGAGCCAATTCTACCATCGTAGCACAAAGCTTTGTTCTTTCAATCTCTAAGTCTACTCTAGGGTAACATTTTTCATGATCTGTTACATTTGGCCCTTCTTGTATTCTGGCATGATATGCTCTAAACATCACGTCTAGGTCCACGAGAGTGGGATGTGCTAAGACTGATCCTACTCTAAGTGGTGGTGGGGTTATCTGAGGTGGATTAGAAGGTGATGGGGATGGTAGTGGTGGTGATGTGTGAGAGTGGGTTTGAGAGGTGATTTTGGTTATCTTGTCTTTCATTTCTCTTAAGCTCTCTTGAAGCTCGTTCAATTTCTTAGACCATTGTCTCTTCATTCGCTCATGGCTATCATTCCAAGCTCTTGTTCTTTTCTTGGTTATACTCTTAGTCTCACTAACCTTGAAATTCTTTTCTTGACCTAGGCCTTGGTTTTGCTTGCTTGGGCTCTAGTAACCACTTGCACTGGGGTAGTGGAAGTTACACTTCCAAAAGAATCTACTACTAACCCAATCACATTGATAGGAGTGATATTTGGCCCATTGTTTGGGTTCTTAGGACAATCCCATAAGAGGTGTTGTGCTTCTTCCCACAATCTAGAAAAAAACCTTGACTTGTCACTGATTGGGGTTGCACGGGTGCAAGTATAGGGCAATCACGAATGAAGTGATCACCTTGGCATCTATAGCATGGTCCTCTATGTTCTTGGGGTCTCATCTATCTAGGTTGGGGCCTAGAGTTAGGTTTTGCATACATGACATTAGAATATTATGGCTCCAAATTAGCTTCACTCAAGTCTTCATCATAGTATGTTTCATTATGCTCAGGTGACTGCATATAGTAAGCTTGCGGACTATCGATATGAGTCAAGTCAAAAGTGTGATTATCGGGTCACTTTCTGTAATCAATGGTGATGCTAGCGCTAAGGTTCTATTTAAGTTTTCTTCAGTGGCTGGATACTTTACTGGAATCATATTGGTTGGAGTTGGAGGTTGCTGAGCTAACATCAGTTGAGGCCTTTGTTGAGCCTGATAGGGTGGTTGTTAGTGGGCTACCATATTGTTGTGGGTATTGATTCTGGTATCTCTCTTGCTGTGGATATGGTTGTGGATAATTTTTTCTAAGAGCATGCTTGTTATAAGGGCAATCTTGTGCAGTGTGGTTGGTATATCTTCTTTCTATGGTGCACTATTGGCTATTAGGGTTCACTTGGGGTTGAGCCATAATTGAACACACATTAGCCATATGGTCTCTTCCACAGGTATGACATTGTTTCACTAAGGCAAATCTAGGTATTTGTTTGCTAGAGACTCCTAATTTCTGAGCTCCTTCTTTGCAAGTTCCTTTATAGATGTGGGCTGTTTGGAGGTGATTCTAGTAGAGCTATCTAAATCTTTATAAATTTTTGAAAGCTCTAATTCCTCCTCTAGATTATCCTCAATGTCTATGCACATGTGTACACACTCTTCGATGGATCTAGGGTCTTTTAAGTACACATAAGATCTCAGTTTGATACTTAACAATCCATCTAAGAATAAAGCCACTTTTTTGGCTGGAGTGGGTAACTCTGGCACTAGGCATCTCTCTAGGTATTGTCTAAACCTTCTTCTCGCAAGTCTAACCATTTCATGAGGTGTTTGTTTGAAGCTATATATCAGTGAGGAGGTGTTTTGTCTGATGGCACTTTTGGATAATTCCATAATGAAGGCTTCTAGCAACTGGTATATATTTCTAAATTGACCTTGGTATAGTGGTTGGAACCACGTTAAGGTAGTGTTCTTGAGAGTGAGACTAAAGGCATTGTAATAAGTGAACATATCCTCGACTTCTTCAGCTCTCAACACTTGTCTAAACTCTTCTACATGATCGTAAGGATCTCCGGTGCCATCGAACAATTCTTCATGGATTTAACCAATTGGATGGATCTCAAGATTTTGGGGTGTTCTCTAGGCCTAGGTTAGGGAAACTCATCCATGCCTCTTTGATTTTTAGGATTTCTATGTCTTTCCTTATCAGTTCTTTCTGCATCTAATCTTGACTGCTCTCTTCCTAAAGGTTTGTAAAAACTCACTTTCGATGTATCTCTACTCCTGTCCCTCTGAGCTCCATGATCTTGGGATGTTCCAGCTCCTTGGTGTCCATACGAGACATTGGATCTTGGATGGGGAAAAACAAATTCGCCCTTCCAAGTAGGCATGTCTACTAGGTTCTGTTACCATGAACACTCTCTCCGATGTGTTGCCTAAATAGACCACTTTGCCTAGGGTGTCAGGATCTTTAAACTCATATATCATAATGCTTCCTACTTCACTAGGGTGATCAGTCTTAAACCTATAAAAGGCTTCATCAGTCTCTCTATTCCAAAACAACTCTACACCTTTGTTATCCTGGGGAACCCATTCTGGTGTGAGTATCCTGCTTAAGACAGATTTACCCCTTGGGGTTCTTGGCTCTCTTCCTAAATTCCCTTGCTCTATCTCACCCATCTCAATTTATGGAATTATGTTACCAAATTCATATGTTCTATCTGGCTAGTTAGTGACTACATACATGGTCCCTTCTTTATCAATGTATGATTCATTTTTGAATTTGACTACTGGGTGTTCTAGTCCAACACGTTGATCTGGGTTTTTAATTTGGACAAAAACTCTTCTTAGACCATCCTTATATATGTGAGCACCTAATTGATTGGTCTTGATATATTCTAATTGAGTCTTGTAAGGTCCCTCTGGTTTTTCTAGGTACACCACTCTTGAGCTACCTACAAGTCTCTCCATGCTATACGACATCTCAGAGTCACTCGTTTTTGAACTTTGTGCATATGGGTAGTCACTCAATTGTTGGGCCCAAGACTTAACTATATGATTGACACTAGCTTCAGATGATCTGAGGCTTTGCCTATCTCCTCCTAGATATCTTCCTGACCTAAGGTTCATAAACCTTGGTGGTTATCCCAATTTTTCCCAGTACAACCTCATTACAAAGTCCTTTTGTAATATTCCCTTGTTCTTTTTAATTTCCTTAGGATGTCACTTATTTTTTTCATGAGGAATACTTGACTTTTAAAAGTCCCAAAGTTAGCCCAAGGTTTAAGTAATTGACATAACATACCATTTTTATTCATGTAATTCAAAGAACAAATTGTCCTTTGTTGTTATGAGACAATTCCTTATGGAACCCTTAGCTTCCTCGCCCCTGTGGAAGGCCAACTTCTAATAAGCTAAAGATCACCAGAAACGGATTTTGTATGAAAAAATTATGTCAATTCAGGGTTCTGGGAGTTAAAACAGGCTAACAGGCAAACAGGATTTCTCAAATTATTTGCTTTGGGGTCTCACTATACTCTAAATACTTGAAATTTATGATCAAAATTTTCCAAAAATCAAAAATTAAAAAACCCTAAAAAATTGGTCGAATTTACCTGTCAATCATGATGGATAGAGTTGTTCATCGTGGCCTGTCGATCATGATGGATAGTGTTAATCGCGATTGATGGGTTGATCATGATGGACGGTATCAATCACGATTGATGGGTCGATCGCGATGGATGGTGTCAATCATGATGGATAAAATTTTTTGGGTTTTTTGCATTACTTTATGTCAATCGTGGCCTATACGTCACGATGGATAGGTTTCTCACCAAAATGGGGTATCAATCACAATTTCTTTGTCAGTTGTGATGGACAGGGATGCCCGTCATGATGGACACTTATCAATTGTGATAGATAGGCAGTCGGTTGTGGGTGTCAATCATGATTGATTGATTTTTTTGGATTTTTTGCATAGCTATGTGTCGGTCGAGGGTCTATACATCGTGATGGATAAGTTTTTGGCCGTGTTTAAGTGTAAATTGCAAGTTTTGTGTCAATCGCAATGGACAAAAGGTATTCATTGTGATGTATACCATTTGTCACGATGGATAGAGGTTTTTTTTGCGGTCTGTGGATTGCAATGGATAGGCTGTCCGTCGCGATAGGCACTGTCAATCATGAGTGATGGTGTCAATCATGATGGACAAGGGAAATGCAAATTTTTTGAATTTTTTTGTGGATTAGTGGTGTGAAGGTCTTCTACTCTATTAATATGCACTTAGTTTCACTAAAGGATCACTTTTTCTGTCAATCATGATTGACAGAGGTCAATGCCCCTGGGACCTGTGCAGAAATTTTCTGTACCTGGTGGAGTTGCTACAGCTACTGTGGATGCTTGTCCTTGAAAGAACGCTCAAGAAACATGCAAAACAAAGCATGTAAAATTTCTTTCTTTCTCTCTCACACAAGTGAAACGAGCAATGAAGTGGGGAAGATGATATGACCAAAAAACTAAAAATTCAGCGAAGATGGAGATGGAGGTGGGAGATGGTGAGGATGATGATGGTGATGATGAAGTAAGAAAGAGAGAATAAGGAAAAGTAAAGAAATTACCTACGATTCCAACATCACAACTCTATGTCTTACCATCACACGCTCATCCTCGAAGGTCTCTCCCTAACAACAGTGCCAAATTTGATGTCACTCTAGCACAATGGCAAGTACCAACGTGAGGAGATCCACCTCATAAATGTCAATCCGTGGAGATGTTAGGACTAGTATGATGACTTTGAGCAAGTGAAGGCACAAGTGCATGAGTGAGAAGCACACAAACATGCACACACATACACACACATGCACACAAGGCAAGAACAAAGAGAGGAACAATGGAGTGCTTTCTATTACTCAAAAAATCTCTTACAATAGCTCAAAACTCTAACAAGCTAGCCTAAAAAATGATCTCTCTAACTCTTTTTATAGTTTTTGACTAGGTTTTGGCCCTCTCCTGACCTAGTGTCTGGTCTAGTTAAAAATTAGGTTCCAGGGCTTATTTGAGGGCTCAAATGAAGTCTAAAAACTATAAAAATTAATATGGAGCTACTTCTAATACTCCTCAAGCTCAAGGACTCCTCAGCTTGAACAACATGGATGGTATATACAATGCTCATGTAGTGATGAAAATCACTATTAAAAAGGATTTATCTTTGGAAAACTTGTACGTATGGCCTAGTTTTCGAATCTTCTTTGACTACTTTGCCTACTTGATCGTGCTTGGTTGTCCCTCTACTTTGACTCTTTGCATTGATTCCCTTGTCTTGTAATTCCCTGACTTCCTTGACTACTGCCAACAATACTCAAGGTGATTAGGAGATCAAAACAACTCTGCTATCGTGATATGAGCTCGTTTCAGCCTTTGAACACACTAATGTAGTGCTTATGTAGGAAATTTTGACTTTTTGTGCCAAAGATATATACAGGTTTCGGTTCACTAGTATAAGCAGCTCGAAGTCTACTACATGTTTAGTAGAACTCATCAGGGTAATTCTATTCAACTTTTTCAGATATAGTCATTTTTTTGCATCAAGGTATTTTAGTTAGTGGCCATGGTTGAAAGCAATGATGTATTCCATATGTTGGCTATTGAGGATAAGTTGGATGGTACCAATTACCCATTGTGGGCTTATATGATGCATCATGTATTGGTTGCAAAAGGACTATGGAATATTGTGCAGGGTGTTGAAAAATGTCCTATTTCACCTGCAAACACAGTTGCTAAAGGTGATGCAGATGGTGTTAAAGATGGTGATATTCTTCATGTTCCTATTCGTGTTATGGTTCCTGCTAAACCTACTATAGAGCAAATATGTTGGGATGGCAGAGATGCTCATGCACATGCATTGATATCCTTGTCTGTCAAACGTGCCATTATTCCTCATATTCGCTCTTGCTAAACAACTAAGGATGCTTGCGATACACTTGCCACTTTATACCAGGCGAGGAATGAGGCTCATGTTGCTTACCTCCAAAAATAGTTGGAGAGTGAGCACATGAATGAAGGAGATTCCATGGACAGTTTTCTGACAAAGATCAAATATCAAAGGAACAGTTGATTTCTACTAATGAAGTCTTTCTTGACAGTTCACTTGTGCAGACTATTCTGAATGGTCTTCCCAATTCCTATCAAAGTTTTGTTTCTACTCTACATTTGATGATAAAATGCAATCCAAATGCCATAACATTTGAGGATTTAGTCTCTGTTCTATTGCAAGAAGATCAATCTAGGCGGAATAGGTCCATTACGCATGTTGCAGATCAAGCTTTCTTGGCTAGTCAGAAGGGCAAAGGTAAATGGAGCTCTTCTACTAGCAAGTAGAAATTTGTTAATTCTGTACAATCAAAGAAGGAAGACAGAGACGAGAAGAAAACAAAAGATCAAAAATTATTTTGCAAATATTGTAAAGGAAATGATCATGTTATTAAGAGCTTTCCAAAACTAGTTGCTAAAGTGGCAAGGAAAAAAGAGGTTGGAATGGTTGTTGTAGTGTCCTCTACACCCAAAATAGAGTCTGTTAATCTTGTGCAAAATGAAGAATAGGTGTCTACTACTATTTGTAGTTTTGACCCATCTTCACATGAGCAATGCATGTCTGTAGTAGACTCAGATGTTTGGTACTTTGATAGTGGGGAAACCAAACACATTATCTCGCAGCACAGTTTCTTCACTTCACTTGAGCCTACCTCTATAGGGATTACTGTCACATGTGCTAACAACTCCTCTTATCCTGTTATGGGTGTTGGTAAGATCATTCTGACTATTATTGATGGTAGTGCTTTTACATCGTCGGATACTTTGTTTGTACCGGGGATCAAGAAGAAACTGTTATGAGTTTCAGCTTTAGCCAAGATTGGCTTGGTTGTGAAATTTGTTGATGACATGTGTACAGTTCATGATGTCTCAAATGGTGATGTCATTATTGCTTATGGCATTTTATGTCATGGGTTGTATAAGCCCATAGATTATGAAAAATTTGTGAATGATTCAGCATGTGCAGTACATGATTCTCAAGCTTTGTCAGATGTAAAGCTTTGGTATGCATGCTTTGGTCATTTGAATTTTGCTAGCTTTCTATGCTTGCAAAAATCTAAAATGGTTTCCTCTTTGCCCAAACTTAAGGCACCTAGTAAACATGTATGTGAAGGTTGTATTTTGGGCAAAATACAGCATTCCTCTTTCCCAAAAGATGGTTTAGTTAGACCTACTTAGAAATTGCAGCTTGTTCAAAGTGATGTTTCTGGTCCTATGCAAACACCCTCTTTTGGGAACTATCCTTACTTCGTGAGTTTCATCGATGATTTTTCCAAGCATGCATGGGTATATCCATTGAAAGCAAAGTACGAAGTGTTTATGTGCTTCAAATAGTTTTTGGTTTTGGTAGAGAATCTGTCAGCATGTAAAATGGGCACCCTCCATTCTGATCAAGGGGGGGAATATATGTCTTATGACTTTAACGCATTTTTGGTTGAACGTGGGATAAAACATCAATGTAGAGTGCCATATACACCTCAATAGAATGGGGTTGCTGAACGGAAGAATAGGTCACTCATGGAGATGGCGAGGTGTATGGTCAAGAGTCAAGCTTTACCACATAGTTTCTAGCTTGAGGCTATCATATCTATAGCATATGGACTTAATAGGTATCTGTTACAAAGCAAAGAAGAGCAGAGATGCAGAGAAAAAGAAGGGCCCCAAATTTTTTTCCATTTGGACACTTTATTTTTGTAACATAGTCACCTTGTAATATATTTTCCGATGTAAATGCAATAGAGGAGTCCTCTAGATGCATATCCATAGATATCTATATCATTACCATTATAAACTAGTAGGGAATTAGTCCTTAGTCAATAAAGTGCCGGTCTCTTGTGTGAAAGGACCATTTTTAGGGCACAAGTATATAAGTCATTTTGTGACTCTTTGTAAGGACGTTTTTGCCATTGTGAAGAAGTAGAGAAGAAATTCGAATTTGCTTCTTTCCTGCTGATTTCCTCCTCCTCTATGATCTTCTGTGTGTGTGTAATGCTTGGAATGTGTGTGTAGGACTGTTATCTATCCTTTCCAATCACTTTTGAACTACTGTAGTGTGTGTGTGAGCCATCACGAGTGTGGAGCGAGTGCTGGTGTTTCCCACCATTCACTATTTTGTGCATAACTTGAAGCCTTTTTGTCAGATTTGAGTGAAAATACCACCAATAGATGCATCTTGTTGAGGGCTTCGAAATGAACTTGCTCCATATTTAGAGTTCGAAACTGTTTTTAGATGGCTTACTAAGCACAAAGTTAATATCATATGTGTACTTGAAAGAGCCTAGATCCATAGAAGAGTGTATGCGGATGTGCATTGACATAGAAGATAACTTGGCTGAGGAGTTAGGATTGTCCAAACTCTATAAGGATTCTGATAGTTCTACTAGTCATACTTCGAGAATCTCCACGGGAATAGATGAGATAGCTGAGCAAGTCGCCAAGAAACTAGGAGTCCAAAATAGACAAACATAGAGAGTCACCTCATTGAACCGATGTTATACTTGCGGAGGGGACCACATGGCTAATGTTTGCCCATTGCAAAACTAGAATGTGAGAGAAAGGAATGCCCCATATTGCACTATCGAGAGGAAATACATGAACCATACGGCTCAAGATTGTCCCTACAATATGCAGGTTGTTAGGAAAACTTATCAGCAACCTTACTAATAAGGTAGGTATCAAAACCAATACCAACAACCATATTATAGACCATAACAGCAATGTCAAGCACCATATAGGCCACAACTAGTCCTAGGAAACCAACCATCCACTCCTACCACGATGATTCCAATTAAGTATGCAATGGTAGAGGAGAACCCTAATAGAGCATTGGTGCCAGTGACCCCATTGGTACTAGAGAATGATCCTCATGCTCAGAGTTCTGACTACTCCTATGAAGATAGCCCACAAGCTTATTACACAGAGTCACCTGAGCATAGTGAGACTTATCCTTATCACTACGAGGCACCACCTGTGGAACAAAATTGGGAGCCTCAATACTTGAATGTCATGTATACAAATCCTCCCCCTAGGCCCCAATTGAGAGAAATGAGACCACAAGCCCCTAGAGGACCATGTTTCATATGTGAGGGCGACCATTTCATTTGTGATTGTCCCCACCCACCATCTTCGGGTCAAGGACAAAACATCACAATACAAGCCTTTTGTCCTGAGTGTGGCAAAGACCATCTCCCCAGAGATTGTCCAAGGAATCCTTCTAGTGCACCCAAGGTTACACTTGTTAATGTGGTAGGCTTAGTGGTGGATTCAAGTGCTAGTAGCAGTAATGCGGCTCCTATACAAGCAATCACTAGAGCACAAGCCTTAAAGCAGGATAAGCTAGCTGAACAATCAGAGTCAAGTGAATCAGGAGAGCCTAGTAAGAGGAAAACAAGAACATGGAAGGATACCACAGAGAAGGCCAATCGCAAGTGGAATAAAAAGCTATCTGAACTAGAAGAAAACCTGAAAGATGCAAAAACAAAAATAGAAGACATTGCATCTCAAACCCCCTCGCACGTCAAAACTCCATCCACACCACCTCATCCCACCCCACCACCCATTGTAAATAGTCCACAATCCGGGTCTATTCTTGCAGATCCAACCCCAGAAGGCTTGGACATGATGTTCAGGGCCTACGAGGCTTGTCTTCAAGAAGGGCCAACAGCTGCAAACCTAGACAAGAGTTACCCTCAAGCAGATTTAGAGATTGAGCGGACGAAAATGTGCATGAAAATGGTAGAATTAGCTCAAGCTATGTTCGAGACTAGTCAAAAGTTCAATAAGACAAACTCTGTCAAGTTGGATTTGCATTTCCAGGGCTTACTAGAAAGATTAGAGCAATTGGTGAACAAACCCCAAGTTTCTTTACCTCCACAGGCTCAACCAGTAGTTGAAACAAAAGGCTCACCGCCAATGAAAGATTATGTCCCTGATTCCGTGGATGAGGGAGCACCTCTTTCAATTCAACAGTACTCTCAAGAGTTCTTGCGGGAAATACAAGAAGAGAAATGGGGCAAGGAGAAGGGTAATCCCCTTCCTATTCCAGAGATTGATGATTTTCATGATCAATTTCCCCAAGACATACCGCCTATCTATGGAGACCAAGTAGAGCAATTAGAAGATGAAAGATTAGATTTTGAATCTAATTCTTTACAAGAGTTTCCACAATTCACAGGCCCATGGGAATCTGAATCTCTCCAGATCAGAGCTCCCATAATACTGGTAAGAAACGAAGACTCGGTGTTCCAAGGAACATTGATGTCATGAAGAACACTAAGGTTCAGTGTCATCTCACCATAGAAGAGCTGCTCAAAGTAAAACCTGATCTATGGAAGCATGTGGAAGATCAGGTTCCAGAACTTGATTCCAAAATGCCCAAAGCAGGCTCTAAGCAAAACGTTCCAGAGATACCTCTCGATAAAGTAGGGGACATGAGCGAAGGTGAAG
The DNA here is from genome assembly GCA_020310875.1 of Ceratopteris richardii. NCBI lineage: Eukaryota > Viridiplantae > Streptophyta > Polypodiopsida > Polypodiales > Pteridaceae > Ceratopteris > Ceratopteris richardii. The sequence goes on along the minus strand of CM035410.1, from coordinate 152,207,366 downwards.
AAGGTAATACTTATCTTCCGATCACCTACCAGGGTTACACAACCAAAGCGATCGTAGATTCAGGTGCTGGTGTTGCTATTGCGACCACCTCCTTGTGGAATCAATGGGGCAATCCCACATTAAGACCAACTAGAATGAAGCTTCAAATGGCAGATGGCCATGTCGAAAGACCTCTAGGATTGCTAGAAGGGATAACTCTAACCACTTGTGGTGTAGAGTTTGAACACACATTCTCTATATGTGACTTTGAAAAAAATAATCTCTACGAGATGATCCTAGGAAGATCCTTCCTACGAAGATTGCAAATAGTACAGGATTGGGGAACCAACTCCTTGTACTTGCAACACTTAGGGGTCACAACTACGTTCAATCTAAAGGATTATACTTTCAAAGACATACCACCCCTACAGTGGAATCCTATCCACAAAGCAAAAGAAGATTCAATCTATGTGCATTCTGGAAGTTCTCCTGACCCATCCTGGTTGCATGAAGATACTCATTTGTGGATGTGTAAGGTTGCAAAGGAAGAGGAAAAACGCTTAAAGGCGAGAGAAGGAACTTCGCCAGGAGATAGACCAGTTAGAGACCTAGCCTACACACCGATGATCTTTCCAGATGAGGAATTTGAGCCTCATAGCTGGCCAGAAATCTTAGCCACCATGGAAATTGTTGTCAATGAGGAACAATGGACACCTTATTGTGATGAGGAGGGTTATGATATCTCTGTATTCATGTGTCAGCCCTTGTTAGAAGAATGTGATCCTAGTGAGATCATAGAAGAAGAAGAGAATGACGATGATCTAGAGTCCATTGTGATGGATAGTTGCTTTGACTCAGAAAAGCACTATTTCGAAGACATATGAGTATATAACCAAAAGGAAGAGGAACCTCTCACAAGCATTAAAACGGTAAATTCAAAGGATGAAGTGAAAGAGGTCAAAAGAAAAATAAGAGAAAAACTATGAAAGAAGAAGAGGAGGAATCATTGTTTGAGATACCATAAAATTTCAAGAAATATGAAGTCGAAGACCTAAAAAATTTTGTACGAATGCCTAAGAGAGAGGCCATCATAGGAGAAGCGTATGATAACAAAGAAAAGACCAAGAAAATTGTGGTAACCATTGAAGAGAACGAAGAGCGATGTACGTACATAGGAGACGACCTAAGTGCAGAAGAAGAAATAGAGCTTGTAGCTCTATTAAAGGAATATAGGGACGTGTTTGCTTGGCACTATAGAGACTTAAAGGGAGTAGATCCGAGAATATGCTCTCATACAATCCCCATGATTGCTGATGCCAAGCCCACCAAACAAAAGCCCTACACATATAATGACACTTATACAGCTAAAATAAAAGAAGAAATCTACAGGCTGATTGAAGCTGGATTTATCTATGAGATTGAGCATATTAAATGGGTGTCCCCCATTGTAGTGGTGCCCAAGAAGAATGGAAAGTTGCGAGTGTGTATTAACCTTAAAAAAGTTAATGCCGCTATGATCAGAGATAGTTATCCGCTTCCAATCACTCAACATTTATTGGAGCGTGTTGCAAGCAAGGAATTTTATAGCTTCCTTGATGGATTTTCATGTTACAACCTAGTAGCCATTGCCCCAGAAGATCAACACAAGACGGCTTTTGCCACAGAGTGGGGAATCTTTGCATTTCGTGTGATGCCTTTTGCGCTCACCAATGCACCTGCAACCTTCCAAAGGCTCATGTTTCATGTCTTCAAAGAGTTCTTGCGAAAGAGCTTAGAGGTATATGAGGACGATTTATGTGCCCATTCCCAAGAAAGAAGATACCACATCCCTGAGCTCAGACAAATCTTCAACAAGTGTAGAGAATATCGAGTGTGTCTGAACCTAGATAAGTGTGTGTTCATTGTGTGTCAAGGTAAAATCTTAGGTCATATTGTTTCTAAGAACGGAATCTCAACAAATAAGGACAAAGTAAGAGCCATAGCAGAGTCGCCAAGACCAAGGAATGTTAAAGAGGTACAAGCCTTAATGGGCCATTGTGGATATTACCGTAGGTTTATTCACAGGTATGCTATCATAGCTAAACCTCTTATGCCATGTTGACAAATTTTGAGTGGAATGATGAATGCGAGAATTCCTTCAATGAGCTGAAGAGACGTTTGTGCACAACACCAATACTGACCACTCCCGATTGGAATAAGCCATTCCATGTCCATGTGGATGCATCCAATCATGCTATAGGATGTGTGCTAGCACAACCCACAGGCGAAGGAAACCTAGATTTGTCGATAGCATATGCTAGTAAACAACTAAACCCAGCTGAAAGAAATTATACCACAACCGAGCAAGAAGGCTTAGGCATGGTATATGCTGTGAAGAAGTTTCAACACTACCTATTGGCCAACAAGTTCAAGTTTTCCACTGATCACCAAGCTTTAATATATTTGTTCAATAAACCTTGCAATACAGGATGCTTAGTAAGATGGTTCCTCTTACTAATGGAATATGACTTTGAAGTTGCTGTTAGGAAAGGTAGAACCCACCTCAGGGCAGATCACCTTTCTTGCATCACTTCAGGAGAACCATCGCAAGGATTGTCTGATAAGTTTCTTGATGCTTATCTGTTCAATTTAGAAGTTGTTCCTAAATGGTCAAATAAGTTGGTACCAGTCCTAACCTTTGGACCCGCAAATAAGAATGTAAAAACAAATAAAAAAGAAATTATAAAATCACAAAAATATCACATCCATGGGTTTGAGCAAACCCTTTTGCTACTAGCCTTGCTTTATACCTATTTATTGTGCCATCTGAAATCTATTTCACTTTGTAAATCCACCTAGATCCTATTACCTTCATGAATGCTTTTTTGGGAACTAAATTCCAAGTACTTTTCTCTTGAAGTGCTTCTAGAAGCAGTAATCACATCGCCATTTGACAGATCATGAACTGTACACCTGTCACCAACAAATTTCACAACCAAGCCAATCTTGGCTAATGCAGAAACTGATAACAGGTTCTTCTTGATCCCTGGCACAAATAGAGCATCTGACAAAGTGAAAGAACTACCATCAACAGTAGTCAAAATGATCTTACCAACTCCCATAACAGGATAAGAGGAGTTGTTGGCGCATGTAACAGTATTCCCTGTAGGGGCAGGCTCAAGTGAAGAGAAGAAACTGTGCTGCGAGGTACTATGTTTGGTCACCCCACTGCCAACATACCAAACATCTGAGTCTACTGCAGGCATGCATTGATCATGAGAAGATGGGTCAAAACTGTAGATAGTAGTAAATGCCCATTCTTCTTCCTGCACAAGATTAGCAGACTCTGTTTTCGGTGTAGAGGCCTCTGCAACAACCATTCCAGCCTCTTTCTTCTTTGCCTCTTTAGCACCTAGTTTTGGACAGTTCAAGTCTTTGATCTTTGTTAGGAAATTGTCCATAGAATCACCTTCATTCATGTGCTCACTCTCCAACTGTTTCCGGAGGTAAGCAACACGAGCCTCATTCCTAGCTTGGTACAATGTGGTAAGTGTATCCCAAGGATCAACTGTTCTGCAAGAGCGAATATGAGGAATAATGGCACGTTTGACAGACAAAGCTATCAATGCATGTGCCTGGGAATCTCTGCCATCCCAACGAATCTGCTCTACAGTAGGTGCAGCAGAAGTCACAGCACGAACAGGAATATGCAGAATATCATCATCTTTGACACCTTCTGCATTAGCTTCAATACCTGCAGTTTTAATAGTTGCAGGTGTGATAGGACGTTTTTCGACACCCTGCAAAATGTTCCACAGTCCTTTTGCAACCAACACATGTCGCATCATATAAGCCCATAATGGGTAGTTGGTACCATCCAACTTATCCTCAACAGCCAACATACGGAATACATCACTGCTTTCAGCCATGGCCGGTGACTAAAATACCTTGATGCAGAAAATTGACTGTATCTCAAAAAGTTGAACAGAACTGCCCAGATGAATTCTGCTAGACCTGTAGCAGACTTCGAGATGCTTATACTGGCAAACAGAAATTGGTATATACCTTTGGCACAAAAAGATGAGATAGCCTACACAAGCGCTGCGATAGTGCATTCGGAAGCCAAAATGAGCCGAGATCGTGATTTCGCCACCACAGAGCAAAGCCGTTTTGATCTCAAAAACACGTTGATTATGCTCACCAAAATTCGTGCGGTTTTGAGACTGCAACCGGAGGAGTGTCGACGGTGCCCTAGATGAAGCGACGACCTGCTCTGATACCAATTGTTGGAGTTAGACGTCTGCGAAAGCATGCAAACAGCACAAGGAAGAAGAAGAAGCTTGGAGCACAACACACAATATTGAATGTATTACTAGAGAATGTACAAAGATAAGTAGCCCATTAGGGCAATAGGTGTATATAAAAGCCGGGTGAAAAAAACCTCCTAAAGAGGGAAAAAAGTGCCCCGGCGGTCCTAGTGTGTTCACACACATCACTAACTAAATATATCAACACATGAAAGGGCATGGATATCTTGAATATCAATAATCGGATTTATATTTTATATAATTCGTAAACCCATGTAGAGGGTTCTGTTTTTAGAAACAGCTAGTAAAAGTAGTGGTTATGATAAGGATCACTGTAGACCATGATTTTTGTTAATAAAATCAAAGGCTCTCCACAAAAGAGAGCAACTTTTTTACTTTCATGCTTGCTTTTTAAAGCCGCTTCATTGTAACTGCTATTTTTTATATAATGAAAAATCCTATAAATACATGCACTATGTCGACCTGTCGAAACAGAGTGCATGAGGGGAGATCGCACCCAATATTATGTATTGTCTCGTCTCTTCGCATATCTATTTTTTTCTATTTTTAGCACTTATATATCTGTTCTGTGCATGTGAATTAAGATCTTGTTAACAATGGTATTAGAGCTCTACACGCATCCCTACAGAGAGGTCTGACGTAGTTGCATTTGATTTCTATTTTTTTGTTCATTTCTTTTTTGGATTCTGATTCGATCTCAATCTCAGTCTCGGTTTTGGTTTTGATTTTCATTCCTATTCGAGTTTTTGTTTCAGATCTAGTTCTTGAACATGAGCCTATGTTTACACCTTTGGCTTACTTTGACATCTTTGGCTTCCCTGGCACCCATGGCTCCTTGGTGACCATTGGCTATGCACGAACACCTTTTAATTAAGGAGTCGCAATAAGGAGTTTAATATTCACCAAGGAGCAAGGATTTCAACCCCAAAACCTCACTTTCACAAGTCTAGTGTTCTACCACTACACTATCTTTTTGTGTTTTCACTCTAGAGTTCTCTTTTCTTATATTTAACACAACTACCATCTCTTTCTTACTTTTTCAATTCCCAAGAACCACCCTTCCTTTTTCAGTTTAATTCAAGCAATCTCAAAATTGTTTTTACATATCCAACAAGGGGGTTTCTTTGTTTACATATCCATGGACCCTACGAATACTGTGGAGGATTTTGGTGAGTCACCTCTACCCAGGGTTTCTTTGTTTACATATCCATGGACCCTACGAATACCGTGGAGGATTTTGGTGAGTCACCTCTACCCAGGGTATTGCTCAAGCAATAGTTGGAGCTCTTGCGCTATGAACTTTGAGGTGCTCAAAAAGTGATCTGGAAATGTGATAGAGTACTTCAGAAGATGCAATCTAAAGAAGATAACCTTATATGGGTGGTAAAAGTTATCATCTTTGCCCAAGCTAATGGCACGCATTCCAAAATTGGTGTTAAAAATTACCAATTTCTACGATTTGATGGCTATAAGGATGGCCCTTTAGTTCCTTCATGGTTATCACAATGTGACGATTTCTATTCTAACAAATCATATTTTGAAACTAAAAAAATAAAATTTGCTACTCTTCATTTAGTAGGGAAGGCTCTGCTTTGGTGGAATGTCCTGTGTCACAGTGCAGATCATCCAACTACATGGAAAGCTTTCCAAGATAAGGTGAAGTGTCTTTTTCTTCCTCCTCAATATCATTTACATGTTCAATGTGCATGGACAACCTTTACACGAAAGGAGGGTGACACTGTCACTACCTACATGGAGCAGTTATCGCAAAATCTATTATTGGTTTGGATGCTCAAGATCTCTTTCTAACAAACAAATCCCAAGGAAGCCCGTGCATGGGATTTTTCCTACATGGGTATTTTGCCTATTCTCTTGAAATTACAAAAAGAGGATTTATTTACAAGGTTCCAAGCCTTAGTCTTGGACAATTATCAAAAAGGGGCCTAAGAGGGTGTTCTCATGTGCAAGCCTCAAATATACATAAAAGAGTATTTTCATCAACAAAGGAGGGTTCCTATGCACAAGAGAAAATGTGTCCCTACAACCCAACAACACTCTCACTAGGAATTGGGATTTAGGGTCGCCCCTTGCCCTTGGGCCATGAGGGGGCCACCCATAGGGCGACCCCATGCCCTTGGGGCATGAGGGGGCCACCCTTGGGTGACCCCTTGCCCAATAAGGTGATGGAACCCCATTGGGAGCCACCCCTAGCCTTGGGGTCCAAGGAAGGATGAAGGAGTCCACCAAAGAATGAAGCCAAAAAGGAAAACCAATTGAGGCAATACTATGAAGGGACACCTTGCTTATGGCACTATGAGGAGGGGCATCTACTATCTTGGGCGACATAGAGCCCCTAGTTGAGAAGTAATCATGACACGTGTGGGGGTACCTACTCCACCTCTTAGATCACATTGGTCCACCACTCCACCAGCTCCACCATGGGTGAGACCTCTACAATATTGAACTCCTAAGGTGACCTCCATCACTCCACAAAAAGCCCCATCCTTTATTGGGAAACTTGTAGACTTCCCTTACTATCAAAGGTGACTTCAAGTGCTTGAAGGGCAACTTGATTCTACCTCCTTTTGGGTGACTACCCCAATTGTTGAGGGAAACTCTTGTAGGTAGGGTGAGGCCTCAACCATGATGGCACTACCTAGGGTGAATCCTTGCTTGATAAGGGTGACTTGAAGGTGTAACAAAGGCAAGTTCTGGCCCATACTACTCCACATACTTTACCCCACTTTAGGGAGTGCAAGGCAACTATATCACCTACATGGACCCATTTGTGTGGGCAACTCTAAGAAGGATACAAGGGTAGTTGTGGGCAAATTTTGGGCACTTGTTCCCCCAAGGGTGACTAGATCCAATGAGGGCGACCTCCACATGTGTCTCACTAGGTGACTTCATCTCCTCAATGAACTTCCAAGGTGGCGTCCACCTCCTCACAAGCTAGGCACCTAGTGCACCTAATAGAAGCAGGGCATTCTCAAGGTCACTCCATGACTTCCTCTAGCCCAAGATGGGAGACTTGTAACAACTTCATGACTTGACTTAGGTGAGTGTACTTCCTAAACATAAGGGTGATTGTGAATCCTCCATCTCATGGGGCGGCTACCATCGAGGCCAACCCATCCTTAAGGTCTTTTACAAAGGCAATTATACTTTAGCTCGATGACTCCATGAGGAGATGGCTACCCGATGTGTGCAATTTTAGAAAGTAATCACAAGGAGCTAAGTTATCTACAAGGAGTTAAGCTAATTACAGAGAGCTAAGAAAATTGCAAGGCAAACTATTAATTAAGGTTCTAAAATAGGGAAAATATGGAGCTATGAAGATTCTACTCTTTTGGAAGGTGTGACATTCATGGTAAAATGAAGATGAGTATTACATGCACAAAAGCAAAATGAAAAGAAGAGTGTACTCACAAAAGAAAGAGTGTGAGAGACTCAAAGTGAGTAGACCAAGAAACCGGTAAACTCACATGGATTAGAAATGAGCTTGCTAAGAGCATGGAGAAGGCTCCTCAAGCTTCTAATCAAGTACAAATGGGGGAAGAGAGCCTCCTTATAAAGATTTGGGAGGGGCTCTCCAAAATACATCTCATGTGGGATAATTCCCCTCAAAGGAGAATGAATATAATGGTAGAAGCAAATGGCAAGGTACCCAAATAAAAAAAAGATACAATATAAAATGGAAATAAACTAGAAATGGAGTGCATCCTAGATACAAAATGGAGATGCACTCATGTGAATACAAATATGGATGATGTAGGAGCAATCATGTTGTCAACAACCCCTCTGTAGCTCCATTTTGGAGCGGATGAATGCTACAGAGGTCCACCAAGCCCTAGAGCGGGACTGGAGGTAAAGCCTTCCTGAACATGTCTGCCAAGTTCTCATGAGAGGTACATTGCTCGAGAGTAATCTCTTGAGAAATGAGCTTCTCATGGATGAAATGGTACTAGATCTCGATGTGCTTCATTCGAGCATGGAACACTAGATTCTTGGCAATGGCCAAGGTTGACTAGCTATCCGTGCAGGTGCATGTCGGAGTAGCCTGCAAAACACCAATTTCAAATAATAAACGTCAAAGCCAGATGGCCTCGCATGTTTCAAAGTTGGATGCTCAGTGCTCGGCCTCAGTGTATGATAGAGCAATCATAGGCTGCTTCTTACTTGCCCAAGAGATAGCTATGAAGTCAAGCAAGAATATGTACCCAGAAGTAGATCATCGAGAATCAGGATCCCCAACCCAATCTGAATCTGAATATCCGACAATTTCCATGCCCCCTCTATACCAAAGACCATGATGTCAAGTGAAGGCAAGGTATCCAAGTAGTCTCTGAGCAGCATCCCAATGAGTCTGATGAGGCTAATGTGCAAACTGATTGAGTACACCTTGCTAAACATGTACAAAATGAACAATAGGCATTCACTACAATGTGTAGTTATAGTCCATTATCTCGTGATTGGTGTGTGTTTGCTTTGGTGATTGGTGTAGTTATAGTCCATTATCTCGTGATTGGTGTGTGTTTGCTTTGGGCTCAAATGTTTGATTCTCTGATAGTGGTTCAACCAAAAAAAATACCAACCAATGTAGTTTCTTCACCTCACATGAGCATAGCCTTAGTGGAAATATTTTCTTGTGTGACAATGGTTCCTCTTCACCAATTCTACTTATTAGGTAGTACATTCACATTATCGATTGATATATATGTGCCAAGGATTAGTATAAATTTGATATCAATACAAGCAATATTCAAGATTGGCTTCCTGATCAAGTTTGTTGATTATAGGTGTACACTTATCTCTTTGATGGTGACAAAATCATTGCATAAATAATGCTATTTTTGGGTTGTATAAGCTCACAAATTATGGAAAATATGTGTATGCATGCCATCATAGATGCAAAAAATTGGCATTTCACACTTCAAACATCTTTATTTTTCTAGTTTTTTATGCTTGCAAAAATTTGATATGTAAACTTCAGTCACCTTCTTCAAGGTCATGAATTTATTTTGCCTCCGTGCAGCCATTCCTTTGCCTCCATGCAACTATCGCCATGATGACACACACAGAGAGGTGGTTTCATTCACCTCCCAGCCACGTCTGATATCCACTGTTCTAATATCTTCTCTTATATCACATCATAAGAGATAAGTGAGGCTCCTCTCTTCTTATTCTACCAGATATACATAAGGTCTCTAATGATGCCATATGGCTTCTATGCCACCTCATGCAAGAGGGTGTGCATCCATAATATGACATTTCCTTCCCCTTGAAAGCATTTTCGTCCTCAAAAATGTAAATGAAATATCCCTCATGGTAGAAGAAAGTGCTCGAACTCCCTTGAACCCCATGTACTCTATGTACATGGTCATCTCTGTGTCTCGTTTCCTCATATCCTTCCCCTTAAGAAGTTTCATATGAGATCATCTCAAAGGTCGAAAATTGCCTAAGTGGTGCCTAATATCTCCCATATACACTCAAACGTCCAAATTATCACTCCCATAACATATAACATCACCAAAATGACCTAATTCCATATGATGTATCCCCTATGGAGTAATAATATAAAAGGGAAGTGTAAGGTGCCAAGCTTATAGTTTTGACCATGTCATAATGGAGATAATAAATAGAATCCTCTAAAATATAGAACAAAGTCCCATAACAAGTGATCCGAAACCCATTTAACCCTCATACCACTCTAGGTCTTCCTAACCTTGAGTGTACTCACAAGTATTAGTTTAATCTAAACTATCTTGTGATCTATACAAATCCATCATCTAGCTCATCTATAAGAATTTCTTCATAGTAAAATGTAATCTATACATTTCACCGGCCAAGATATCAGTGGTTTGTCATCTTTTACCATTGGGCTAAGTTCTATTGGAAGAGCATCTATTGGCACTAGTGCAAACTCTAAAATACTCTCTTCCCTGTAGTTTGCCATATCAATTCCTAAATATCCTATCACGGGACCTAGAAAATTTTTATTTATTACTACTAATGGTAACAAATTCACATTATCAATTCTTATGTATGTGCCAAGGATCAAGAAGAATCCATTATCAATGCAAGCACTAACCAAGATTAGGTTGATGGTCAAGTTTGTTGATGATAGGTGTATAATTTATGATCTCTTTGGTGCTGACAAAACCATTGCATCTATAATGCTATGTGATAAGTCATATAAGCTCACAAACTATGGAAATATGTGTATGTAGACCGTATCGATACAAAACTTTGACTTTGCACATTTCAAACATCTATTTTCTTTACTAGTTTTTTTTTGCTTGCAAAAATATGATATGCTCTTCATTGCCATAACTTGAGTCACTTTCTAAACATGTATGTGAAGGTTTTATTTTGAGTAAGATGCAATATTATTCATTTTCCCAAAATGTTACAAGGAGATCTAATCACATATAAAAACTTGTCCACGATGATGTATGTGGTCCTATGTAGACATTTGCTTTTGGTAATTAGTTGTTCTTCATGACTTTTATAAATGAGTTTTCCCAAACATGCATGGGTCTATCTTCTCAATTCAAAGTCCAAAGTTACATGTGCTTTAAATAATTCTCGGGGTTATGGTTGAAAATACGTCAACATGTAAAATAGGCACCCTTAATTTTAATCGAGATGGGAGTACATGTCTTCTAAATTTGATGCATATTCGGTTGAGTGTGCATAGAACATCTATAGAATGTAACATATACACGACAAGATATGTTGTTTTGTAGAGGTAAAATATATATTTAATGGGAATGGAAATATGTATGGTCAAACTTTAGGTTTTGGATCAAGGCCATCATATGTACTACATATTTAGTTAACAAGTGTCCCACCAAAGCATTCTAAATTATCAATTCTTATGAGCTCACCATGCTTCCATACCATCTACATGTTTTCAATTGTTTTCCACATGCATTCACACCGAAGAAACAACAAAACAATTTGGATGATAAGGCTTTGAAATGAATTTTTGTTGGCTATAATGTTGAAACAAAGGGTTATCATTTGTGTCACCCATTGAATAAACATATATTTGTTAGTCAAGATGTCGTCTTTGTGGAGGATTCAACTCATGTATCAAGTAGACTTCTGTGAATTCAAAGGATGTTTATGAAACTATATTTCTTCTTTTCACTAATAGGTAGTCAAATATATATCTAGTGAGGCAACTCCATAACCTGTGCAAGTTTTACATATATAGATGATGCACTTATTCATGAGAGAAAGGACGTTGATAAGGCAAAATTTATGCCAACATGTTTAGTGAAGATAATGAGGAAGAGTAAACTAGATCATGCACATTTGCCTTCTTTTGCATTGGATTTCTATGAAATGACTATTTAGCCTTTGTGACGACAATGAGCTTATTTCCTTTAATGACCATGCTTTTTTTATGAATTGTGTGTTTTTGCGTTTGTAGTTGATTTGCATGCCTCTTTTGAAATGTCATATATTGGGTAGTAGTTGGACATTCAATTTATGCAATTTTATGGATGCATTGGTTTGTGTCAAACACAATATGTTGATAGTTTCTTGCATCATTTTTGCCTTGGAGACTCCAAGCCATTGTGATTCCTATGAAGAGAGGTCTATGATTGAGTCTTCATGATGTTAGACATACATTTGATGTTGGTTATGAACAAAAAGCTATTGGATGCCTTATTTCTGTGTGCATCCCTCCATCCCCTATTCAATTTTCCATCCCTTGTATTAGCAGAGGTATGCATAGCCTATGTGTCAAGCATTGGCAAGCAGTTAAATGTATCTTCCGCTACTTATTTTGTGTTTGATAGATTGGGTGTTATGACCTGTGTTTCCACAAGTAATTTTTTTTTATCATGCTACTTCTAATTGTGAGCTTGAGTACATGGCAAATTATGTGGATATGGATGAATGTGTTTGGATCAAACACCTTATGAATTATTTGGGGATGGTTATAATTCTATCACCACCATCTTTACAAATTGTTAGATCACATTCGCAATTGCAGGGAACCTATTGTTCCATGCTTGCACTAAGCACATTGAGGACAATATCATTATGTTAGGAATAGACTTTCCACTTGAACGATCAATTTGGATTATGTTTCCACATAGAGAAGTTCAAAGCTTTTTGCAAAGATTTGGGCATACTCATTTTGGTGGATTGATCTCAGTCCATGTCTCTTGCCATTTTCTTACAAGCTTCTTCCTTCTCCGCATGTTGTTTATATGTGTTCTCGATCTGAAAGATGTAACACCCTAAAGTGAGAAGAAATGTTAGATCTACACAAACAAAAAGCACGACTAAGCAACTATTGGAGCAAAATTTGAATGTTCAAATAAAATAGCATTGGCAATAGAATCATGAAAAATAGAGAGCTAAGAGGGAAGAGATAAGAAGCCATGAATCTAGTAACATATCTAAAGAAAACATGGAGTGTCATTTCACTTAGCCAAAACAACTTTTTGTGCCAATCCCTATTGGGATAGTGTTTCCAAGTAGCCCCATGCTTTTTTAAACCCTTGATCTTCAGTCTCATGTACACAATCATCATGATGAATAATTATATACACAAACGTCATCTTATGAGGACCCTGATGAGCAACTATAATTGTATTATCCTAGAGCAAAAGATAAAACCAATAGAATGTTACTGTTAGTGTCCATGTGCAAGGCCAAATGGCCACCGGACACTTCTTTATATATGTTCTTTAATGAAACATATAGTGGCTTGGTCAATCACAGACTGTAAGTTCGATCGCATTTGTAAGACCTAAGAAGTCTGTCTTCATGCTCCCTGTGTACTGTGTTTTTTGTGTATTCTACAGTCTCTGTGCGGAGTACCGTGTGCGCCCTTAGGAGGTCTGTTTTCTACTCCAAGGATATCGTCGTGAAGCTCTCGATAAGGAGAGCGCATCGCGGTGCATCGCCATCGAAACCTGTCACTGATATCAGAGTAGTTTGATGCAAAAGCTTTGTTCCTTTTGTGTGAGGGAAGCGAGCACCCCCCCCTTTCTCCAAGGCTTATGACGAAGGCAGCAACCAAGGCATAGACCTTGTCATCCGAGTCACTGAAGTCATGGTTGGCGTCGTTGGCTGCGCGTGAGGGAGGACCTCAATGATCAAGGAAGATAGAGGTTCCCGGTACTTCTCGGGAGGTCACCCATTCCAGTATTGTTCCCCCCAGAGCTCGCTTAACCGTGGCAATCTCGTGCCACTAAGCTACACTCTTGTGGTGTCTGAAGAAGGGGAAAGACTAAGGTTGACATTACCTTGAACATGTTTTGGTCCCTCAAAGCTTCATTCTTTGCTTTTAAAGCCTATTTTTGAAGCATTTTCGGGGTATCTTTTGGAGTCATTTTGGAGTATTTCCACACATAGTTCTCTTCACACAAGTCCAAGAACATCAAGAAGAGTGTTCTTTGTACTTCCCCGACATTAAATATCAACCTTTGGGGATGTGTTTTCAGCCACACTCGTAAAACTACAGGTTTCTTGAAAGATTTCAGTTTTGGTGGGAGCAGCCACTACAAATTTATGCAGGTTTTTTGAGCTTAAAACGTTAGAGTTGACAGACACTTGCAGATGTTGTTGACTAGTTTTTGGGCTATGCGTTCAGCCTTTTAGTGTCATTTTACTGCATATATTGAGCACATACGCACCATGTACGCTTTTGTGGATACTGCTTATGTACGCCATGTGGTCATTGATATAGTAGTTACGTTCTTTGCATAAAGCTTTTTACGTTGGATAAAGAGGGTCATGGTGAGGTTTTCTTAACTGGGAGACACCCAGATGTCGGGATCTCTTCGGTGATGCAGTTGGAAGACTTACCCAGCCTCACCATAGGAGATGTATGATAGTTGTTCATAGGTGCTCGATAAGCCTAGTTGGCTTCTATTGGGTAACTGATTATATGTAGTGGAGTCAGTGACTCACTATGCAGGTAAACATGTGAATACTTGCAGTTTTATGATATTTTGACACTAGTCATACGCTCATTTTGTAGAGGATACTTTGGCAAAATTTTTCCAGATTTTTGGTTTTTGTCAACTATACAGTGGTCGATTTACTCCTTGATACACTTATTCATTGGTGTTCAGACTCTTCTAGCTCCATTATCATTCCATTCAGTTCTCATATGAAAAAGAGACGGCATCAAATAAAGTCTATCTGATGAGAAAATTATATGACCTTTGTATGAAGGACACAGATAGTGTTGTTGCTCATCTAAATGAGTTCGATGCTATATTCTCTCAGTTATAGGCTCAGAAAATGGATATGGATAATGAAATGAAAGCGGTATTGTTGTTATGCACCTTGCCTTCATCATGGGATACATTTTGCATAGCTATTAGCAATAGTGCACCTTGTGGTAAACTCGTCTATGATGACATATGTGGAGCACTCTTGAGTGAGGAGATTCGTAGAAAATCTATGGTTGGCACTCAGAGTGGACATGCATATAATGTTCGTGATTCTTAGCAAGGAAAGAATCAACAACATGGAAGGAGGAAAAACAAGGAAAAGAATGGTCAACGGAATAAGAGTAGAAGTAAATCAAGGAAGAGGGATATCGAATGCCATTATTTTCAGGTTCAAAATTTAGTATGCATAATGTATGCCATGTACCTCAGTTATCACTCAATTTGATGTCAATTGATCAACTTGATGACCTTGGTTACAAGGTGGTCTTCTATGCTAATTCCTTTTGCATATCAAAGGGCAATACGATTATTGCAAAAGGAAGCAAAGTTGGATCATTTTATCCTTTATATGTATCATAGAAAGAACACTTGTTAGCTGTTATTGAACAACCTATGGCTTGTATTTGGCATGGCCATTTGGGCCATGTATCGTGTAGTGGAATGAAAAATATTTCGTGTTCTGGCTACTTACCTGTGTTATCTGCCTCCAATTTTTCATTTTGTGAGCATTGTCGATATGGAAAACAGACTAGGAATGTGCACAAAATGCACATTGACTCTTCAATTCAACCTTTAGATTTTGTTCATACAGATGTGTGTGGTCCTATGCCCACAAGGTCATTAGGGGTTTCTCTTTATTTTGTCACTTTCATAGATGATGCTACTAGAAAAGTCTGGGTATATCCTATCAAAGCAAAGGATGAGGTATTCCCTACTTTCAAAAAATGGCTTGCTTCAGTTGATACTGAAAAAGGAACTGGGCTTAAGGCTTTACATTCAGATAATGGGGGTGAGTATGCCTCACATGAATTCAGCTTTTCTGTCAGTCTAGAGGAATTCGTAGAGAGTTTACAACTCCTTATACCCTGTTATGGAATGGTGTAGTTGAAAGGATGAATAAAACTATTAAGGATAGAGTAGTTCCTATGTTGCATAATGCAAACCTTTCACAAGGCTTTTTGGGCAGAAGCAGTATTGACTTCAATTCACATGATTAACCTTTCACCTAGTATTCACAAAGGTCTAAAAGTGGCACAAGAATTATGGATAGGGAAGCCACCATATTATGATCATCTTTGAGTTTCTAGGTGTGAAGCATATGTTCATATACCCAAGAATCTTAGACAAAAGTTAGGCCATAAATCAAAGAAAAGCATTTTTCTTGGATATGGTCAAGAAGGACAATCTGAATATCACTTATGGGATCCTAAAACACGATCAGTAATCAGAAGTAGTTATGTCATTTTCAATGAGTCGAAAATGCATAAACAACCCATTACGGAGGTTGAAGTGAGAAGTGTTGTTTGAGGATACTAGTCCTCCGATTAGCATGCATAAAAATGCTACACATAGGGATGTTCAAGAGAATGTCCGCATCGGATCAATTTGCAAATGTTTTTGTTCAACAACCATTGAGACGCTCTACACGTGTCTCACATCCACCTGGTAGATATGTTCTAGGTTTGGATTTTGTTATGGTAACAGATGCTAGTGAGCCTTCTTGTTACAAAGAGGCTATGCAGACAACGGATCATGTCAAGTGGGAGTGTGCCATGAAGAGTGAGCTGGATTCTATTCATAAGAATGGTACTTGGGATTTAGTACCTTTTCCAAAGGGCAGGAAAGCTTTACCATGTAAATGGGTATATAAGCTAAAATTCACATCAAATAGTGCTTCTCCAAATTATAAATCATGACTTGTTGCAAAGGGTTTTAGGCAAAAATATAGTGTTGATTTTGAGGAAATCTTCTCTCCAATGGTCAAGATAACTACCTTGCGCACATTGCTTGGATTTGTTGCAATCGAGGACTTAGAGCTAGTCCAAATGGATGTGAAAACTGCCTTACAGATGAGATCTATATGGAACAACCAGAGGGTTATGTAGTTCCTAGCACAGAAAGTGTAGTTTGTAAGCTCAAGAAGAGCTTATATGGAATTAAACAATCCCCTAGACAATGGTACCAAAAGTTTGATGCTTTTATGAAGTCTCAAGGCTATTCTTGAAGCAATGAGGATCATTGTCTCTACACAAAGAGATGCTTAGATGGTAGCTTGAAATAATTTATGGCCATGAAATGTTGATTACTGGGAAGTCCTCTTATGACTTGTCAATTCTCGAAAAGAAGCTGACTCAAAAATTTGATATGAAGGATTTGGGGGATGCCAAACATATTCTTAGCATGCGCATTACTCGTGATAGGAGTAAAAGATGCATATATTTGTCTCAAAGTGAGTACATATCCAAAGTACTTCACAGATTCAATGTGCAGAGTGGAAAGGCATTGAGTACACCTTTACTTTCATATGTGAAACTGAGCAAGGATGAGTGCCCCAAATTAGATGAGAAAAAAGAATTCATGAGCAAAGTTCCTTATTAATCTGTTGTTGGTAGTCTCATGTATGATACGGTAGCTACGAGACCAAACATTGCATTTGTAGTGGGATTTGTGAGCAGATATATGTATAATCTTGGCAACAAACATTGGGAAGTGGTCAAGATGATTTTGAGATATCTGAGTGGCACTAAGGACAAGTGTCTACGGTTAGGTAGAGGGAAAGCATCCATTACTAGTTACATAGATTCTGATTATGTTGGTTGCGTAAGTCTACATCAGGGTACATTTTTCATTTTTCTAGAGGTGCTATCTCTTGGAGATCTCATCTTCAAGAATGTATAGTTGTTTCCACCAGAGAAGCAAAGTATGTTGCAGCAAGTGAGGCATATAAAGAAGCATTGTGGCTTTCTCGTCTTGCTTGTGATATGGGTCTACCTAAGCATGTACCTCGTTTGCTCAGTGATAACCAGAGTGCCATTGCTTTGGCTAAGAATCTTGTCTATCATGCAAATACCAAGCACATTGAGGTGAGGCATCACTTCATTAGAGATTGCTTAGCCACAGAGTGCATTATTCTTGAGAAGGTTCATACTTGAGATAACGCTACAGATGCTTTGACTAAAGCTCTACCACAGGATAGCTTTCGACACTATTGTCACTTGATGGGGGTTACGTGATTCATGAACTTACACAGTCACTTGTATAATATGTAACATGCCCATGAGGTGGGAGGTATAGTTTGTATAGTTACACTCATGTATTCTTTATCATTCTTCATTTTTCTCTCATAATTACTTTCACCATATTGGCCTTTAGTGGGAGATTGTTACCATTAGTGTCCATGTGAAAGGCCAAATGGCCATCAAACACCTTTGTATATCTTCTTTAATAAAACATATAGTGGCATGGTCAGCCATAGACTGTAAGTTTGACCGCATTTGTAACATCCAAGAAGTCTGTGTTTGTGCTCCCTATGTACTGTGTTTTTTTGCGTATCTGTACCCTCTGTGCGGAGTACCGTGCATTGCGCTTGGAGCTTAGTTTCTACTCTAAGGATACCTTTGTAGAGCTCTCGAGAAGCAGAGTGCATTGTGGTGTATCGTTGTCGGAATACTTCACCAATCTTGGAATGCATGCCATTTGCTTGAGCAATAATAATGGCCTTCACCATTCATGCAAGGTTGTTCTTCTTGGAATGCATCCTTTGAAGTAATTCATCATGTTCTCTGATCTCATTTTGGGCACCTTGGAGTTCGTGACATAGGAGCTCTAATTGTTGTTCGAGCGGTACCCCAGGTAGAGGTGATTCACCAAAGTCCTCCATGGTATGCATAGGGTCCATGGGTGTGTAGAAGAAGCAACCCCCTTGCTAAACATGTGAAAGGAATTTCAAGAATTCTTGAATTAAAATGGAAAAGGGAAAGGTGGTTCTTGAGAATTGAAAAAGTAAGAGTGATGAAAGTTATGTTAAATATAAGTAAAAAGGAGTAGAGTGACAAGCAATGTGAATAGTGTAGTGGTGAAACACTTGACTTGTGATTGTGAGGTTGGGGGTTCAAATCCTCTCCTTGCTAAATGGAAGTTCCTTATTGCTACTCCTTAATTAAAGAGTGTTCATGTGTAGATAGCACCAATGGTCAAGGGAGCTAGAGAAGCCAAAGATTCCAAAGTTATGCCATAATTATATGCCTTAGTCAATGCCTTGGGGTCAATCATAGGTATAAATTAAATGTAGGTGTAAACAAAGTAAATTGTAGGCATAAGTTATAGGTGTAAATTAAAAATATGTGTAAACATAGGAGTAAACTGCAGGAAAAAAATTATAGGCATAAGTTGTAGATTCAGGTTCAGATTCAAGAATTGGAACTCAAATAGAAACAAAAACAAAAAATAGGAACCCAAACTGAATTAGAAATGAAAAAAGGAACTGAAACTAGAATTGGAAATGAAAACAAGAATCTAAATTGGATCGAGATCGAGATCAAGTGTTGAAACACCTCTACAGTGACACATACAAGCTTTGATACCACTATTGTATGATCTTATAGGCACACATACACTGAGAGTACGAAATCTAAAAAAACATACAGAAACATAGCTCCATAGTAGAGAAGACAATAAAAAGTATTGGGTGCAATCTCCCCCCACACACTCTGTTGGGTGAGTCTCTAAAGTGCAATGTATTTATAGATTTTTATTACGTCCAAAATAGAGGTTACAATGAGGGAAACACTTCAAAAAGCAGGTGAGAAAGTAAAAAGTTTTTCACTTTTATAGTGAGCCTTTGTTTTTATTTACAAAAGTCATGTTTTGCAAGGATCCTTATCTCAACCACTATTTTTACGAATTTCTAAAAAGAACCCTCTACCTGGGTCTTTATTTAAAAAATATATGGAAAATATAATTTCTCGTATTTATATCCAGATACATCCGAAAAAGTCCACACCCATCCATGCCTTCACAAACCTTCAAGTGCTATATCAAAACTCAACACACAGTAATATCTCATTAATAAACTCCAATAATTCAACATTCTATAAGTGATAACGTAACCTATTTAATATCAGAAGACACTCAAATCTAAGATGAATCATTTGTCCATTGAGTAACTTTAACATCAATACTCATAGCAAAACAACAATGGATGAAGAAAGAGTATAACGTTCTCTAAAAGAGTTCAAGTGAAAATCTTGAAGATAAAAGAGTAAGGAATTGTTTCTAGTTTTAACAATTCCAAAATAAGTCAAGTCTTTGTGAAAATACCCTAGGAAATTTCAATTTTATTGAATTTGGTTGCACAAAAAGTGAATGGGATACTTCTTTCTTACATTCTAACTTGGACTTTAAAACATATTCGGACACAATAAGTCCTATAACTGGGAAAAAGGTCAGTAGAAGTTGGTTAAGAAGTGAAACGTAGTAGAAACATCTAAGGTTAGATGTTTTGATGAACCTCAACTTCATTTTTGGAGGGGATTACTCAAAGTCTTGAACTAGTAATATACCCATCTATTTTGCTAGTTTCATGTACACATAATGCACAAAAATGGTTCTATATAGCAATTTACTTGGAAATACTTAGAATCCACATACTTCATGTGTTTGTGTTATGGATTCCAAGTTTAAACATAGCAAAACATTGAATTAGGTAGGGACGTATTATATCCATCTTTTTCAACCTAGACATGGATTCCCCTCTTTTCAAATACAATTCGACATAGAATCCTCTTTTGTTAAAAAGGCAAATCAGTGAGATGAGGACCATGATCATTGAGGCTAATTATGTGACACAAAGGAATACTCCACCTAATATACTTCTACACATTTTTGAGGTAAAAATTGTTTCAAAGGGGGGAAGAATGTTGTATAAAAACATGGATTCAAAAAGCTAAACCTATGGATTATGAGGGTTCTAGGTGAAACCTTGGTTTATTTATTTATCCAAATGGAAGGATTTTGACCCTTAAGATTTATATTTCATAAGGGTATGGTATTCAGCCCTTACGGAAGCCTCTCAACCCTTTGGACTTGCACATATAAAGCTTGACAAGAATCCTTTTAGAATCCACCTGAGGGCCATGTGATTTCGTGTGACTCCCAAAGTTATAAGTCCTTGGATTAGAGTTCGTGTGGAGGGGAAACTTGGCAAATTCTCAACACCTTTCCCCTTCGCCCTGGAAATATATATGTGGGTGGAGTTGGTCGGGTGGATACATGCATCTCTCACCCCTTGTGGATTTACTTAGGCACTTGAGATAGTCCTCTAGACTAGGCTAACTTATTAGTTGATTAGTTTACATGTGGGAGGGTTGTTACCTTTACTTATGGTAGAGTGGAGACCATAACATGGTGGGAGAGAATTTTGGGTGGACTTATAGAAAAAAGGTGTCTTAATATCTTATTGTTACATATATGATGGTAGAGCTATTTTTTCCAATAGCATAATATGGAGGCTCTTTCTCTCTCATCACAATGAACAGGGGGACAATGAGGAGGAACTCTTACTAGGGCTCCCTCATTGGTCCATTAGTGTTGTTCATGTTGGCCTCCTTGTGTGCGCACATGGGCTTCTCTAGTTTGAACTCTGCGAGCACTCCTTATCTTGTTTCCTCTATTGGCATGTGCTTTTTGCATGTAAATTGACTCAGATACCATTGATATATCTGTTGGTGCATTTCAAGCCTTCACACTTGGCTTGGAAACTTGAAAGATTAGCTTGGACAACCTTTACTAAAGCTTCACTTGAAGGAAAGAGCATAGGAACCCATACCTATGATTTTATCTTTTTAATCCATGGTAAAAGTCTTAGTGACTTGGCATCTCATGTAATCACACCTACTTGATAGAGTCGTGGAATTTTGGATGGTGTAAATGGAGAGAATATCTCCATACTTTTAGAAGAGAGATTCTAGGGAGCCTAGATTTGAATTTCAAATTCAAATGATCACAAAACTTCTATAAAAGATGAAGTGGAAAAGTCGCGGGTGTGTCACTCATTCTAGCTCATTTCCCGAGGCATTTTATCATTGTAACTCATTGTGTGTGTGTGCTACTTCATAGCCAACACCACAATACCTCATTTAGCTATGCTTGTCAAGCTAATGAGATTGTACAAACACATTAATCAATAGAAGTTTACACATTCACTATCTCTGTTGTCTCTGGTTTTTCTACTCCAAGTCTGTCAACTTCAAAGGAGCATATCTCAGGATCTACTGAACCAAATCAAGTGATTCAAAGCTTGGCAGATCCAGCTCAAAGTATTCTACAAGACTACAAAGTTTGAAGAAGTTTGGTTCAGCCATTGTCGAGAAATCGCCATCGAACTGCTCTCTGATATTTTTCTGCAGAGTTCCTAAAAAGTCGGGGGTGTCTCTGTAATTGCTAAACTTATTCCTCAGTGCATAGTTTATCAATTTGAGTGATTCCACTTGCAAATGGTAGCTTGGTAAGCTAATTGAATAACTCTAGGAGGAATTGTTCCAATTGTAAGTGTGATGGTCACACTGAGCAAAACTCTGAGCAGGTATCAAGACAAGAATAGAAAGTTTTCAAGTCTAGTGAAGTGCAAACTCATCTGTTTTGTTCCAATCATTAGTCAAATCATTTCCAAAGTACATATAGCATATTTTGGTATCATTTGGAAGCTCAAGGTGTGTACTAAGCATATTTGGAATCAAAGGAGGGCTGGTGTGAAGCAGGTTTAGCAGCACCAACTCAATCTTCTGAGTGCATCCAACCATCACTCCCAACAGTGGTATCAGAGCAATTAAGGTAAACATGGGAGATGGTTTTCCTTCATTCATTGACAAATTGGACAGGAACAATTACCAAGCTTGGTCTCTGAGGATGAAGACCTATCTACAAGGAAGGAGCTTATTTGGATACATATCAGGAGATGAGGAATTGCCCTCATTCAAAACTAGAGGACTACCCACCAAGGATGAACATGAGAGGCTCAACCAATGGTGTGCAAAAGATGCTTTGGCAAGGTCTTACCTTCTTAACTCTATATCTGACTTTCTTTTACCTCATGTAAGGAATTGTAAGACCTCCCAAGAGACTTGGGAAACTCTGTCAACATATTTCTCTTCTAACACAAGGGCCAGGAAGAATCAACTATGGATTGAATTCACAACCCTTAGAAAGCAGCCCAAGCAATCAGTCTCAGAGTATGTGACCAAGATTAAAGATGTGGCAGACCAATTAGCAAGCATTGGAGAGGAAATTGAAGAGGAGCAAATAGTCAGGCAAGTAACAAATGGACTCAAGGCAGATGATAAGTGGGAAAGTTTTACCACTGCAATGGACCTCTATATGGACATGCATACCCCAGATCTCACAACACTCATGGGCCAACTATTCACACATGAAGCAAAGTTTACAAAGGCAGGAGATCAATCAAAAGGTAACAACCCCTCTGCTCTATATACTGATAAGAAAGTTAAGGATAAAGGTAAAGGGAAGAAACAGGATGAAGAAGGCTCTACCTCCCAAGCAAACTATGCAGGGAGAGGTAGATCTTCAAGAGGAAGAGGTAGAGGAGGTAAGTCAGGTAGGGGGAGACCCTACAACTCATCACCATGCAACATTTGTGGATTGTCAAATCACACCACAGATGAATGCTACAAGAACTACAAGAATCAGAGAGGAAGAGGCTACTCAAGAGGTGGATACTCTCAAGGTAGAGGCAGGTTCAACCAACACCAAAGCTACAATGGATACAACAATCAATACAACAACAATTACAACCACAATCACAATGGTAATTACCAAGATGGATTCAGAAATAGAAGGGATTACAACAACTACACAGAGGAGCAAGATGACTCCCTATTGATCATGAATATGACCTCCAAGGCAGGTACAAATGATGATCATTTATTTTATATTGACTCAGGATGTTCTAACCATGTAGCTGGCAATGTGGCACTACTTTCTGATTTGGAAGAACCCAAGGGGAAACATCAGGTACAGACAGGTGATGATACGAAACATTCTGTTGTAAAAATTGGAAATGTGAAGACATGTGATGGTAACCATAACCTATTAAGCAGGGTACTCTATGTACCAACCATCACCAAGAATCTAATGAGTGTTGGTCAGATTGTGGAGAAAGGATTGCAGGTCAGGTTCACTCAACATGGAGCATATGTGGAGGACCCAAGACATGGATTCAGAAGGATAGCCAAGGGAGATAAATCAGGTAGATTGTTTACTTTTGAGCTAGAAGACACCAAGAACATTGCCTTATATAATTACAAGGATCAAACACTTTCAGAGTTAGAGATATGGCACAAGAGATTAGGCCACATAGGTGAAAGAACCCTAAAGCAAATGTGCAGGGATCAATGTGTGCTTGGGATACCTAATGTGTCCAAGCAACACATGATTTACAAGTGTGGAGCATGTCAGTTTGGTAAGTCTCACAGGTTGCCCTATTCAAGGAAAGGATTCATACATGAAGACTACCTAGACTTGGTACACACAGATGTTTGGGGGCCTAGCAAAGACCCTTCCATTTCAGGCTCAAGGTATTATGTGTCCTTCATTGATGACTATAGCAGATGGACCATTTTATACTTTATGAAGCATAAAGATGAAGTGTTTAATTGTTTCAAGAGGTATCTTGCACTTGTTGAAAATCAAACAGGAAGAAGTTTGAAGAGGCTAAGGTCAGATGGTGGAGGAGAATACTTCTCCAATGAGTTTGAAGATTTCTTGCAGGAAAGAGGCATCAAAAGGGAGATTACTACAAGGTACTCACCTGAACAAAATGGGGTAGCTGAAAGAAGGAATAGACTTATAGTAGAAACAGCTAGGTCTATGCTTAATGAAAAGAAGCTGCCAAATTATCTTTGGGCAGAAAGTGTATCTACTGCCACCTATCTCATAAATAGGTTGCCATCCAAATCACTTGATGGCATGACACCATATGAAGCTTGGCATGGTAAGAGACCTTCTCTGGATCATTGCAAAATCTTTGGTTGTGTAGCATATGTGCATATTCCCTCATAGGTAAGGGGAAAGCTAGATCCTAAAGCTGAAAAATGTATCTTCATTGGTTATGATTTGAACCAAAAGGGATACAGATTCTACAACCCAACAAACAAAGGCTTCAAGGTAAGCAGAGATGTCATCTTTGATGAGAATGACTCATGGTATGAGAATGAATGCAGGAAGGTTAGTCTACCCTATGATATGGAAGAAGATTTCCCAAAGCTCACCAAGGAGGAACCAATCGAGAAAGATGAATCAAGCTCAGATGATGATGATACAATAAATCTTGAGGAATTCAAGGCATGGAAGTCCAAAGGAAAAATGAAGATGAAGAAGCTTTAAGATACACCAGAATCCTCAACTCAAGCAATGAGGAGATCTCAGAGAGAAAAGAAGAAGCCTATCAGATTTGGGTATGACACATCACTTGTAACTAAACATTTTGTATATCTTGCAAAGGACTTGTTGAATGAAGAACCAGGTACATATGAAGAAGCAATCACCAAACCAGAATGGAAAGAAGCTATGGATGAAGAAATGGAAGCTCTCAAGGAGAGTGATACTTGGGACTTGGTACCCAAGAAGGACTCTATGAAGGTGATAGGATCCAGATGGATCTACAAGCTAAAGAGGAATTCAAATGGAACAATAAACAGGTACAAAGCTAGGTTGGTTGCCAAGGGTTTTGCACAAACCCAAGGCATTGATTATGAAGAGACATTTTCTCCTGTGGCTAAGATGCCAACTATCAGAATATTGGTGAGTGTAGCTGCATCCAAAAATTGGAACATGTACCAATTAGATGTCAAGAATGCTTTCTTAAATGGATGGATATCTGAAGAAGTCTACATGTCACAACCACCTGGCTATGAAGACTCCAAGAAGGTAAACTATGTTTGTAAATTGAAGAAGGCTCTATATGGTTTGAAGCAGGCACCTAGAGCATGGAATTACAGGTTGACAACCTATCTCCAGGACCAAGGATTTGTGATGAGTAAAGCAGACACTTCTCTATTCATAAAGAGGAGTAATACAGAGGTAATCTACTTGTGTGTTTATGTTGATGACATCATCATTACAGGCAATGATGTCAATGGGATTAGACACATCAAAGGACAAATGATGAAAGAATTCAAGATTAATGATCTTGGATTATTGAAGTACTTCTTAGGACTTGAGTTAGTCTACACCAACTCAGGTATATATATCACTCAAAAGAAGTATGTACAGGATATGGTCAAGAAGTTTGGCTTGCAGGAAGCTAAAGTCTCAACTACTCCAATGGAGGTCAACCTAAAGCTAAGTGCTCATGAAGGGGAAGAAGTCCAAGACATCACAGGATATCAAAGCATGGTAGGTAGTTTGAACTATGCTACCTTGACCAGAATTGACATAGCATATGGAGTTAGTGTGCTTAGTCAATTCATGCATAAACCAAGGGTACCTCACCTAGAGGCAGCAAAGAAGATCTTGAAGTATTTGAAGGGAACTCAGAATCATGGTTTGTACTTTCCTTATACATCAGACATTGATATTAAAGTGTATTCAGATGCAGATTGGGCAGGATGCAAGGATGATAGAAGGAGCACATCAGGTTACATTTGTTTTGCAAGAGATAAACCTATTTCTTGGTCAGCCAAGAAGCAACCTACAGTGGCATTGTCATCCACTGAAGCAGAGTATAGAGGGCTTGCCAATGCCACTCAAGAAGCTATCTGGTTGAAACTCTTGTATACAGAGTTAGGTCTATACACTAGACCACCAATCATATTTGGAGATAACACAAGCTCTCTTCACCTTGCAGTTAATCCAATATATCATGCTAGAACAAAGCACATAGAGGTTCATTACCACTATGTGAGGGAGAAGTTACTAAGCAAGGATATACAATTGACTTATGTGTCTACTAATATGCAATGTGCAGATTTACTCACTAAAGCATTGGATGGAAACAAGCTATGCAGATTCAAATCCATGATTGGATTGCAGGATGTGATTGAAGATTAAAGATGAAGACTTAAGCCAAAGTGTTTGGCTTGAGGGGGAGCTGTTGGTGCATTTCAAGCCTTCACACTTGGCTTGGAAACTTGAAATATTAGCTTGGACAACCTTTACTAAAGCTTCACTTGAAGGAAAGAGCATAGGAACCCATACCTATGATTTTATCTTTTTATTCCATGGTAAAAGTCTTAGTGACTTGGCATCTCATGTAATCACACCTACTTGATAGAGTCGTGGAATTTTGGATGGTGTAAATGGAGAGAATATCTCCATACTTTTAGAAGAGAGATTCTAGGGAGCCTAGATTTGAATTTCAAATTCAAATGATCACAAAACTTCTATAAAAGATGAAGTGGAAAAGTCGCGGGTGTGTCACTCATTCTAGCTCATTTCCCGAGGCATTTTATCATTGTAACTCATTGTGTGTGTGTGATACTTCATAGCCAACACCACAATACCTCATTTAGCTATGCTTGTCAAGCTAATGAGATTGTACAAACACATTAATCAATAGAAGTTTACACATTCACTATCTCTGTTGTCTCTGGTTTTTCTACTCCAAGTCTGTCAACTTCAAAGGAGCATATCTCAGGATCTACTGAACCAAATCAAGTGATTCAA
Organism: Ceratopteris richardii; assembly: GCA_020310875.1. Classification (NCBI taxonomy): domain Eukaryota; kingdom Viridiplantae; phylum Streptophyta; class Polypodiopsida; order Polypodiales; family Pteridaceae; genus Ceratopteris; species Ceratopteris richardii. The sequence goes on along the minus strand of CM035410.1, from coordinate 152,180,191 downwards.
AGCTTGGCAGATCCAGCTCAAAGCATTCTACAAGACTACAAAGTTTGAAGAAGTTTGGTTCAGCCATTGTTGAGAAATCGCCATCGAACTGCTCTCTGGTATTTTTCTGCAGAGTTCCTAAAAAGTCGGGGGTGTCTCTGTAATTGCTAAACTTATTCCTCAGTGCATAGTTTATCAATTTGAGTGATTCCACTTGCAAATGGTAGCTTGGTAAGCTAATTGAATAAATCTAGGAGGAATTGTTCCAATTGTAAGTGTGCTGGTCACACTGAGCAAAACTCTGAGCAGGTATCAAGACAAAAATAGAAAGTTTTCAAGTCTAGTGAAGTGCAAACTCATCTGTTTTGTTCCAATCATTAGTCAAATCATTTCCAAAGTACATATAGCATATTTTGGTATCATTTGGAAGCTCAAGGTGTGTACTGAGCATATTTGGAATCAAAGGAGGGCTGGTGTGAAGCAGGTTTAGCAGCACCAACTCAATCTTCCGAGTGCATCCAACCATCACTCCCAACAATATCTCTCTATAATTTTGTAGAGATGAGCTCAAGGACCTACACATGTCAAAGAAACACACGAATAGACTAAAATATCTCTCCATAATTTTGTAGAGATGGGCGCGATGACCTATATATGTGAAAGGAACACATGGCTATGATAAAAATTGGCCAATCCTCCTAGCCATGTGACTCCTTATAAACATATATGCGTTTGTAAAGAACTATACAAACCAATATTTCCTCATCAAACACACATATATAAAGAGTGGTTCTTATTCCAAGGCTTGTTATCCTTTCATTCATACATAAATATTTATAACCTTACTTTATAACATGAGGTATTACTAACTAAGATTTCTCACATTAAAAAGATTGTAATCTATGACCATGAGTTGATGTTGGTTCAGATATTATTGAGAGGATTACATATGCGAATGGAGGAATGAACTGTGAAACACTCACTCACACAATAAATTGAGAAAAAGGGTCTGGCATTGTGTAAAAATCCCAAGGGAAGCTCTAAAATCACCTAAAGAAGTAAAAGATGATCCTAGATTGGGGTTGCTAGAAAATCCCATCCTCTTCACTTCTCAGAGAATGAGCTAATTCAGTTAATTTTGAAGGTGTTCTTTTTTTGAATTCATGTTTTAGCTTCTTCTATGTACATATTTTTAAATTTGGTGGATTTCTTGTGCAATCCATGTTCAATTCACAATATTGAGTTCAATTCATGTTCTCTATGCTATGTTCATCATTTCTTACTAGTTTGCATGATTTCAATCGTGTTTCTATGTGTTTTCTAAAAGTTTCATTATTTTCTTTTCTATCAAAACTCATTTTAGTCAAATATGGTTTTCAATTTGGAAATTTTGCTCATTTATAGTCATGGAGCTTATTGAGAGCTTCATCGATACAAGTAGAAGCTCGTGACTATTCTTGTAACTACAAGTAATTAGTGTGTGCAACTTTGAGTTTAGTTTAATTATTGTTCATTAACACAATCCTTGTACATTGCATCTTGTTTACAATATGTCCCTACCTACTCTCTATAGATCTTCTCACAAATTGACAATCTAAGTGTTGGTCCTCCTAAACTACAAGGAAAAAACAAATATATTATATGATGGTTAAATAGGATAGGCCAGATATTGGGTTAGAAAACAAGAACACCCCTTGTTTGAACTGAGAGTTATGTGTTGTAAGGTTGAATTCACGTACAAAAGTGTAGGCACATAGAAAAGGAATAGGTTCATGCATGAATGTGTAGACACACATGCAATGCAAAGAAATAGTAACAAAACATAAAGATGGAGAATCAATATTTTCATCAATGATAACATGCTCTCAATTGAAAAGCCACTGTTCTTAGTTGAGAAAACTTAAAGTTAGACATGGATGGTCAATCCCATGTCACAAATTTGAACAATAATAAGCATGCTGCATGTAATTTAAACATGAGATTTTAAACACATGCATGTAATTTAAACATGAGATTTTAAAAACAGTTGATTTCATGTGTTTGTTCTAATGTGAAATAATCAAGTGATCATGATGTAAAGTAAGTATTGAGTTTTCTATCCATTGATATTCTTATGCATGGTATTTTTTGTATTTTCACCAAATATGTAGGATATCAGAGACCAACGTGTGTTGTATTTACATTGCAATAAAAAATTTACTAAGGTATTAAAATTTTGTTACCTTCTTCTAGCAATGATGGATTTTCAATGATAAGAATCATGGACAAAGCTCCTCTTAACCTCAATATATATCTCTTTTTGTAGATATTTGGGTCCATCCATGAGTGCAAGGATGATTTCGACACATCCAATAGCCACATGCAGGCTTTTATACCATTGTTGCATGATCATTGTGCAAAAATGAAAACATGGAGAAAAGGAGAAGGCTCACATACCGATGTGTGCACACCTAGAGAAACACAAACTATAGATTGTAAAAAAAAAGAAAAATAGAACGAAGAGAGAGAATAGAGCTGCAATTTCCTCCCACACACTTTTTTACAAAAACATATATATATATTTTGTAATTTCCTCCCACACACTTTGTTACAAAAACATTTTTTTTTTTGTATTTGAAGACATTTTTCATTAGCTTGAGAATAAACTTTACAAAAAAGTGGTTGATGGCATGTTGATTTTTATAAGGTTTCTTATGTAAGCACATGTTCATATTATTTTTTTGAAACAATAAATTGTGATTTAATGAATAATAATTAATCCTTTGAATGAGAGCACTCATTTATAAAAAAAAGTTCAAAATAGATATAATATTAATCAACTAATGTTTACACATATATAACACATCACTATTACACAATAAATAAATACAAATAATATCCAATAATTTATCCCATCAATGATAAATTTGTGGACATAACAAGACTTGATGTCACATCACGTGGCTCACAGGTACATCGAGTCCTCTTTAGAAACACCTAGGGCTCACAAGATTCATACAATGGATTTTGAATTGATTCATCCCTAATTCCATGGAGGCATTGGATGTTTCTATTCATTCTATTGATACATTACATGGATTTCATATATACAAATCTCAACCCATATGATCAAAAGGTTTGATTGGATTCCCATCACAAAAGTTTTAAGTGTAATTGATTTCACAGTGAATGAGCCAAAGAGAATACATATTTTGAACTACTATAACATGAGGAGAAATTGACAAAATAGATGCTTTGTGGAGGCATACATTTGTGATTCCTCATAAGAATCTCCATCTTCAACTTTGAGAGAGCTTAATCTTTAGCTCCATTGCCAATTTCGACATGTTTGTCTCGAATTTGAAACCTTTGATGCTTAAATGACTACTTTCTCCATGATTAGACCTTGATTTAACTTGAATTTTTCTTTCATCAATGCATAGCTTTTAGGGTAGACAATCGAGAAAGTTTGAACCTTCTTTTGAGCCTTAAATGATAGAAAAGATAAATCCTCAAACTAGTAAAACTTGCCAAAACACAAGCCCTTTACTCTTGTATATTAAATTGGACTCCAAAGCTAAAAACTTGATATGCATGCAATTTCATGAGCTGAGAGAGATGTAGTTGGCATTCGGTTAACATATATGAATATCTACTTGGTGGCCTCTTGAAGTCCATGGGTTGAAAACAAAACACCCAAGAAATGCTATGAACTTGTGCATCATTCTCCAAATTGCATGTGAACAAAAGATGCATGAAACCAAATTGCATGATACAGGGTGTATCTCACATTTGCTTTGCCTCCAAGAGTATTTATCTCAGATTTGATATACTTCATGGAAGCACCTTTTATATCTATAAAAGAAGAGACTCACTTTATAGCTTCTGATATCTTCATGCTCTTTGGCAAGGTCACTCTAATGCATATGTGACTTTTCCCAATTTCATGGTCTTCTCACTCTTTGGTGTCATGGCTTTGTGTGCACCTATTTCATTTTTCTTCTACATGTGCAACACTTTCCTAAATATCTGATGCCTTGGTGCAACACTTTGAAGGAAAAAAAAAATCCCTTTTGTCTATAAGTGAATATAATGAAGTATGTGGTACCTATCATGGAAATAAGATTTTTGGGGCATCTCCCATGCTTGAAAATGCAAATCCCTTTTGTCTATAATTGAATATAATGAGGTATGTGGTACCTATCATGGAAATAAGATTTTTGGGGCATCTCCCATGCTTGAAAATGCAATTATATGGTATCTTTAATTTTTTTAGTAAATTAAAACCACACAAAATGCCGATATATCTTTCTCAGAATGCATGGGATTGATGAAGTAAATTCTATAAAAAAGATGTTGCTAAGTGTATGAATGAGGGCTATGGAAGAAAAAATTAAAAAGGAAGGGGCGAAGCTATATTAGAAGGTTCCCAAGCATTTAAATGTAGGAAGAGCAAAGAGTAAATGCAAAAAAAGGGAAAAAACAAAGCCATGGAGAAGAAGGGATCATGTTCACCATGGGTTTCGATACCACATGTTGGGATGGAAAGATGAGGAGAGGATGGACAAATAATGTCATAGAGGGCAGAAACTCAACTCCTGAACATACACAAGAAGATTAGAATACCAATGGAAAGTAGAATAAAACTTGTAAAAGCTAGAGTTCATGGTCATGAAGTGAATGTTACAATGTACTTGGTTTGTAGGGCAAGCCATAGATTAAGTCCTGTGCCATTGATCATAAAAGAGGTGCTTAAAAACTAGACTATAAACTATTTATAGACTACTAGTTATGATAATGAAACAAGTTAGCCCAAAGCTTGGGCTAAAAAAACCCTAACCCTAAGAGTAAAGATTGGATGTTGAATTCTTTGTGTAGATTGGGATGCCTTCAAATTATCTACACCTCTTCCAATGTACCATGTTTTGTACATCAATACAAAGATGGATACAAATTGTAGCTCCTCTGGTGCCCGTTAGTACTAGTCCATTCGGGTGACCTTAAGTCTAGCCATCCTTATTATATTAATTTTATTTTGCTTTTTTCAGAAGCTGGCAACCATGGCTTGGACATACATGATACATCATTTAAAATGAAAAATATTTTATTATTATTATTTTTTATTCACCACCTGAAATTTGACCACCAGAGTTTCATGTGCACCTAAACCCGGTCACTCGAATTCCATCTGAAGCCACCCAAAATCCGACCACCAGACATCCATGAACTCTTGGAACACTTTTCGGATGATCCAAAAAATGATCTCCAGCCATCCCAAAACATATCTATGTGCTATCTTATGAGTAGTTTTTCCCTCAAAGTTCGATCGCTGACTACTCTTTTCACATGTTAATTACTAAGCGTTTTCAAGCCGTAAACAAATAAAATCTACATGGTCCCGGTTCGCTGGCCTGGTGGTTGGGCCTCTTGCCTCTTGAGGTGGGGGCGAGGGTTCAACCCCTGGCAGCAACATGTAGGGACATATAAATCCCAGGAACTGATATATGTGGCTGTTGGCCATCGTTTGACCATCCCCGCGGTAGTTGTGACCGCCGTTTAACCTAGTTGTAGACCCCTGTTCTTGTGGGATAAGGGGGGTCCTATGGGTACTATGCCCTTCCTTGTACAATTGTAATTTCAAAGTTAAAGTCCGGGGGAGTAGGCCTCGGCCGAACCTCCATTTAAAAAAAAATAAAATAAATCTACATGAACATATAGACATGTACATATATACATGTATTATGTTGCCGTATTCGGCCACTTTATTAATAGTGGATTTCTGTAGGTTCTCATTCTTTCGCTCCAAGGAAGTGCTCGAGGGCACAACACAGGAGCTCAATCATGGCGGATCGTCTTACTCGTATCGCCATCGTTAACTCGGATCGCTGCAAGCCGAAGAAGTGCCGTCAAGAATGCAAGAAGAGCTGTCCTGTTGTGAAAACAGGTAGATTTGCATTACGTTGTATTTGCAAGTACTTCTAAAAGCCTAGCTGTCTGCGTTCGCGCAGTAGCATATGTGCGTGAGAGAGACTTCCGCTCTGGGATCCTTGCATATCATTCTTAATCCCTGCATACCGTCTGTAATTTATGCTTTTCGTTTCTACACTACCTCCTCATGTAAGAGGCGAATACACGTTTTTGATTTGTTTCCCTTTTTTCCTTCCAACATGTTTTCAATTTGTGATCCAATTATTGTTCAGATTGAATCGTGGATAATCCAAGGAGTTTCTTTCAATAGCTCATCCTTTAAGTTATTTTGTTATATCCAGTATCATTGAGTAAGTGATGCCAGAGTTTTGTTTTATTCATTGAGCACCATCCAAGTAAATAAACTATGCAATTAATATTTTCACTTTCTCTAATTTCGCAAGTAACTGGCTCAAAATGGTGTTTCCTCTATTTCATTTTCGTTTCATGTCACTTCGGTATCCCTTGGATATTCAGCTGTTGTAGTTTTATTTATTCGATTATTTTCCTGTATTTCAGTTTGTTACATAGGCTATTTATGCTCAGAAAGGTTCAGAATAGTTTGATATATATCCACTTTTATTGGCTTATTGGAATGCCAGCTTAGGTCTACGATTGTGCAGGTTCTCTCTTAGATTCAGGGTACACAGAAAAAGAAAAGCAGAACTTTTTCCGGTTTTTTGTTGAGAATATTTTCAACGTGAGCCATTAGCCAAGATATTTGCAATGGTCTTGTCAAAATTTTGTTGTATTTTCTTTCTCGTATGAATCTTCATGCTTTTATTCTTTTCAAAATTTTTTTATCTCTATTCCATAGAAATGTCATATGAATGGGTGTAATGCCATATTCTCTATTGTTATAAATACCTCCTAAAATAAAGTTTTTTTGAAATTTCAAGGTTTGCCTATTCATATATACAACTACCAATGGTTATTGGATTAGAATAAGCTTTTATACAATTGATGGCGAACCTTGCCTTGAAGCTAAATCAACCTTCAAAGATACTTTTCACTATTACAAATTTCAAATGTTTGAAAATTCCACGAATATCTAAAGGTCCTTCAAACTTCAAAACAAGATTATCAATGCCCTTTTCTATAGCTTTAAGATTGTAGGTGATCTTAGAAGTATGAAGTCTAAGCTTTATTTATTTAGGAAGAAGCTCGTTTAAATAATCAGATGGAAGAATAGGACAATCCAAAAAAGAGGAGTAACAAAAGTTATCGAGAGTACCACCACTAAAAGACCAAGAGCTGAACATATGCAAAATGACATGTGACTTGGGACTCCAAATACTTGAAATTAACTTTTTATTGTTGCTAGTGACATTTTCACAACATACAGTTGGCAATGTTTCAGACATGCAGATGCATTGGAAATACATTGCCTTGAACATTGCAAAGATGTTGATAATAATGCTGGGTATCTTTGGCTGTTAAAGAGTTTTTGAATTTCCAAAACAGGGTCTTGAATATGTTTTGACTAATATTTTCACATTTCTACGGGTTATGTAAGATTGCAACATGCTTTTGCATGCTTGGTGCATTTTCTGAATTTGATGTATTTCCATTTCAACTTTCAAGCTCAGATCATTTTGATTTTGCATAGGATCTTTGTTAATTTGTGTGAACATCACCGATCAGATTTCAATTTATGAGCTGAAATTTGCAGTGGTAATATTTTTTCTGGATTTGTGCAGGTAAACTGTGTATTGAGGTTTCACCTTCATCGAAAATTGCCTTCATATCGGAAGAGTTGTGTATTGGTTGTGGTATATGTGTGAAGGTCAGATTCCCTCTTCATGAATCTTTTCTTTTTAGTTTTTATTATTAAAAAAAAAACCAGGATGTTCACCAGTAAAATGATTCAGGGTAACTTAACTCTTGCTTTTTTGCAGAAATGCCCATTTGAGGCTATTCAAATCATTAACTTGCCGAAAGATCTGGACAAGGATACTACACATCGTTATGGACCAAATACATTTAAACTTCACAGGTGGGATTTCAGTGTGATATATCCTCAATATGTTGGTTTGAACATTTTCATCATAAGTGGGGAAGTGTAAAATACAAGGGAAGGTGCCTGTCCATGCTAAGTGGTATTCAACATTTGCTTGTATCAAGTAATTAGTTTCTCTCTTAACCCGTTCAATTTTATAATATTGGAGTTCGGGTGAGAATAAGTATAGAGAGGAGTTCATGGGTAGAGCAAATGTTGCTTACTGAAATATGCTTTGTAACTGTAGCCTCTGTTTTTTGTTTCATGGGCCATTCACTGGTTTTGATGATATACAGTTTCCACTAGATTTTTGAGTCTAGGATGAATAAATCAAGTTTGATGGAGACAGAACTGCTCACCCTCATATAAAGATTGATACTGATATGATGTGTCTTGAATTTTTATGTCTATTATTATTATTATTTTTTTCCTGGTGCTAATATCAAATGTTGGTTCTTGTTCACTCAAGATCTTAGAGAGCACAAGCGGTAAACAATAACTGTTGTATAGTCTGACAAATAAAGCATTTGCAAGTAACACACAAACTGAGGTAGAAGAATATCTACATGATAAACATATCAAAAAACAAGAATATTCTGAGTCAGATATTTGAAGTACACAGTATGTTGAAGTAGACTGTTGAAAGTAGATAATAACATGATGTAGACAGTAGCCGCATGAAGAAGAGATCCTCCAATGTTGAATAAAGACCTTGAAAGCCCTGTCAAGCTCGGATTAAATTAATATTACAGAGAACTTATGGGTGTTTGTTTAGTTCTCTTAGATTATGAGTTGTTTTCCTTTATTTACATGAAAAGCAGATTTATTTTTGTAGTCGAAAGCTATCTTCTGTTTTTTCATAAAAAACTTGATAAAAGCAGATTTATTTTTCTAGTCGAAAGCTATCTTCTGTTTTTTCATAAAAAACTTGATAAAAGAAAATGATTTTTCTTTGTATCAAAGAAAACTCTAAAATCATAACTCTAATTCACACTTACGATAAACCAGAAAATTGGCAGACAGTAAACTGAATTTCATAATAAAAACCTAAAATTTGAAAATCTGAATATGAATTTTGTGATGAAGCTTTAAACTTTCTAAATGTAAAGATACCTAGAAAACTTTTGGTGAAGGTCCATTTGTGAATCTCTTCAATGCACTCATAGCTCTTTTTCACACCAATTTTTGACTAGTCACATTGAAATTTGCTTTTTTTGTGTCAATTCTTAGAGGCTACAAGAAATCGGAGGAACAACTTTGCCTCATCAAACGGAACATCAATGTGTGAATTTTTTTTGAGGTAGACCATAGCTATATCTCGCTGCCCATTTCATGTTCCGTGCCATATACAAGAAGGTACCATTTTGATGGAATGTGCATCGTAATTTTTGGACTTAGGTCTAATATGTATAATGACATCCAACCCAAAGATGTGTAGTTGAACATATGAAGATTGATGTTTTGAAGTAGAAGAATAATGCTGGTTGTAGGTAGATGATGCATGGTGACATGGACAAGGGGATGACCCCTCTCTTGGGTTCATACCTCTACCATCCACGCAAAATAAATGGGGCTATGGTTAGCAATTGTCCTTGCCATGCATCTGGGATTGGAGACATCATGATATAACTCCCATGATCCTTCCTATTTAACCATAGCCACACCACAAAATCAATGAAGATTATGATGTCAACTTCTAGACATTCACAACAAAATGATCCATTAATTCTTGGAGTGCCTTAGTGTGCTATCCTAGTTCGTATCTCTCTCCATAGAGGTAATGTATAGAGCCCTCATATGGCTACTCACATGAGTGCCACATGGCACTCATGTGAGAGTCAATGTAGACGTGGCTAAGGGAAGGCGCTCTTATCTTCCTATTCATATATGCTCCATATGACTTTCCATTTTTATCCTCATTGGATGGTATTGGAAGATCAATGAGAAGGAGATATAGCGATAATAGCTCCCATCGAACCTCATGTATATGTATGCATGGTCATCATCTCGTGTGGTGTTTTCCCCTTATCCTTCCCCTTAAGAAGCCCCTCGGGAAGGTAATTAAAAATTGAGAAATTGTTTTTGAATAGTGCTCACTGTTCTCATGTAGCATGATTCTATGAATTATCTTTCCACTTTACTAGGCATTCTTTATCTAGATGACTTCTAGTTTGTTCTCTGGATTACTTAGTATCCTTTCTTGCTCATCTAGAAAATATTGAACTTGGATAGGATCGATGGAATCTCAAGGCCGTTAAGAGTGCACTGATTTTCTCTTTAATTGGCTCACATGGATGAGAAGATGGATTTGGCTATCCTTTCGAAGTTGGAGTTGGTAAGCCATCTTTTATACTATCTTAAGTGTGGCGAAAGAATCACAATTCCTAGGAGACAATTTTGGTTAAGGTCTCGTTTTCATGGTCTGAGATCTAGATGCAATTTTAAGATGAACATACTCTTTTACCTCAAAGTTGATTCCTCTCCTTTGACGGTTAGCATAGGTTTCAACACCATATTGAGCTTTCCTAATGATTCCTTTGCAAGTCTACACATTTTTCATTTCCTCCAAGAAGTCCTTTGTAGCTTGGACTTTCTCTTGATGCAATCCTACTCCATAAGGAACTTTTGGTTCAACCTTTGGAAGAGTGCTTGGTATTATATGCAAACTCTATTGTAGGTAAG
>CM035410.1:152157085-152159585 GCA_020310875.1 Ceratopteris richardii | reverse complement strand
AGAACACAGGTGACAGGAAGAAAAAGGACACCAAGAATGAAGCACATGATACCTCAAAGGACAAAGACAAAGAGAAGGCCAATGTGGCCTCTAGTGTCATCATTGAGGAGCTATCAGATGCAGAAGATATACTTTGTGCTACTATGGCAGAAGAGCATGTTGAAATTTTTGATGCTTCTATTAATATTCATGCACAAGACATGCAAATCACAAAGAGGGATTTGATTGATGCCTTGCTTACTGTGAATGATGCTTTGTCACAAACATGGATTGTAGATTCAGGTGCATCGTTTCATGTAACTCCTATTAAGGAGTGTTTCACTACCTTTCATGCAGGCAGCCATGGACATGTATATCTTGGAAATAACCATGCTTGTTCAATTGAAGGTATTGGCACAGTGCATCTCACAGTGGATGGTACCAATGAGCTGGTTTTGCATGATGTAAGGTATGTACCAAGCATCAAGAAAAGCTTATTGTCTGTTGGGCAAATGGATATGCATGGATATAGTACCCTCTTTGAGAAGGGGTCATGGAAGCTTATCAAAGGCTCTAGGCTGATTGTTAAAGGTACAAAGAAAGGGACTCTTTATTGCTTGCATGGTAAAGCATTGTTGGGCAAGTTTATTGCTTTGGCTGAAATCCATTCACATATGGAATTATGGCATAAAAGGCTTGGCCACATGAGCCAAAAAGGTCTTGATAAACTATGTAATTTGGACAAGTTTGATGCTAAAGGCTCAAAACTTGATTTTTGTAATGAATGCCAATATGGTAAGCAAGTAAAGAATTCCTACTACTCTGGTGTCTCTCGTAAGTCTAATGTGCTTGATCTTGTTCATTCTGATGTTTGTAGCATGCCCATAAAATCTATGGGGGGTGCTCTTTACTTTGTTTCTTTTGTTGATGATTACTCTAGGAAGCTTTGGGTATATTTGTTAAAATCTAAAGATGAAGCCTTTGCTGCATTTAAGAAATTTCATGCATTTGTGACCACTCAAACAGGTAGAAAGCTGAAATGCTTACGTACAGATAATGGGGGTGAGTTTACAAGTGCTGAATTCAATAGATTTTGTGAAAATCTTGGTATTAAGAGGGAGCTAACAGTCCCATACAGCCCCTCTTCCAACGGTGTGGCTGAAAGGTATAATAGGACTTTATGTGAGAGGGTGAGATGCATGCTGTCCACAGCTAATCTCCCTCATGGATTTTGGGGAGAGGCTTTGAAAACTGCAGTTCATGTTTGCAATCGATCCCCTCATATGTCCTTGAAAGGTGGCATTCCAGAAGAGGTTTGGTCTGGCAAACCAGCTTCATATGACCACCTACGCATCTTTGGTTGCGATGCTTTTGTGCATATAAGGCCTGAGTTGAGAAGCAAGTTAGATGCAAAGTCCATGAAAGGAATCTTCATGGGTTATGGAGATGAAGGTGAAATGGGCTACAGGATTTGGCTACCTCAACTCAAGAAGGTAATACGCAGCCGAGATGTTGTATTTAATGAGGCAAGGCTGCTCAAAAATAATTGTGCCTCTAAAGATGACCATAAAAGAGTCAAATTTCAGCATGTACAGTCACCAATTAAATCTGATATGAACCCTCGGGATGCACCACATATGGCTGGAAATGACAATGAGCCCGTGGTTATTGAGCCAGATGATGCTGGACAGCAAAATGATGATCCTGAAGGGCATATGCAGCCACCTATTCATGCTGAAAACAGGGCTGGAAATGATGTGCAACAGCCCATTAACAATGGACATGTTGATATACCTCCTGATGTAGATCCATTGCCAGATAATGTGGATCATTGGGTAAGAAGATCTACACGTGCTAGGAGGCCAATGAACAGATATGATCCCTCTATACATTACATTATGTTATCAGATGAGGGTGAGCCTCTTACTTATAAAGAGGCAAAGCTATGTGAGCACAAGAAGAAGTGGGAGTTAGCCATGCAGGAAGAGATAAAGGCCTTGCATGCAAATGATACTTGGGATTTGGTTGAGTTACCCAAAGGAAGGAAAGCCATTCCAAACAAGTGGGTGTACAAAATCAAAACTGTTGATGGCAAACCCAAGTATAAGGCAAGGCTGGTTGCTAAGGGATATGCCCAAAAAGAGGGCATTGATTTCCAAGAAGTGTTCTCTCCAGTGGTGAAAATGACCACTTTACGTGTGTTGTTTGCTCTCACAGCTGCCTTGGATTTGGAATTATTCCAAATGGATGTTAAAACAGCCTTTTTGCATGGTGATTTAGATGAAGAGCTGTACATGAAACAGCCAGAAGGATATGCCATTCCTGGAAAAGAGCATCTGGTATGCAAACTGAAAAGGAGCTTGTATGGGCTGAAACAGGCCCCCAGACAATGGTATAAGAAGTTTGATGCATTTATGCTCAAACATGGGTTTAAAAGAAGCCATGCAGATCATTGTTTGTACACGAAAAAGGATGAAGATGGCAGCCCAATTATTCTTGTACTGTATGTAGATGATATGCT